>JAOPUL010008145.1:21103-32399 GCA_027564515.1 Octopus rubescens
AAACCGTCTAACCCATGCCAGCATGGAAAAACAGACGTTAAAATGATGATGATGATGATGATGATGATGATGATGATGATATATGTATGAATGTATGTATGTATGTATATGTATATCCATACACACACAAAGATTACAAATTCCTATATCCACCCACCTTTAATATGGATCCAATTGGTATCAACTGATTTAATGTATATTTTTTGGGAGGTTCATTTTCCACAGGGATGGTTTCATTTTTCTTCTCTGTATCTTCTCCAATCTCAAATTCTACTTTATCTTCGGTCACTTCGAGTGCTTCAGCCTGGGGAATCTCTGTTTCGGTTACTTCTTCTTTAGGGGTTTCAGGCACCTTCTTTGGCGTCTCAACTCTTATATATGCAAAGAAACAACAACAATTATTCATTAATTTCATTCATGGGCTTATTAACAACTATATACATAAAGTTATATATCGTATACTTAATAAACCTATCTGTAACCCCTTTCATGACCATATTTCTAAGGAAATGCTGTGTGTGCGTGTGTGTGTGTGTGTCTCATTGTCCCCAATCTATCACTTGACAACTGGAACTGGTTGGTTATGTCTCCGTAACTTAGAAGTTGGGCAAAAGAGCTCAACTGAATAACTTTGACTTCAAAAATGATTATTGGGTTTGAGGTGGTGCCCTAGCATGGTCACAGTTCAATGAGTGAAACAAGTAAAAGATAAAGATTTATGCTTTGATGAATTTTAAAATAAGCAATTATTTGAAATGATTTCTAAAAATAACTAACTTCTCCATTGATATGTATATATGTGTGTGTGTTACTGTCTCCTTGCCTTCACTTCTTATAATAGTTGTAAAGGAGTACCACTGGTGCTCTTTATTTCCAATCTTCCATGAAACAGGCGAGGGTTGGCATCAGGAAAGGGATCCAGCCATAGAAAGTCTGCCTTGAAAAATTCCACCCGACCCATGTCAGCATGGAAAAGTGGACGTTAAAATGATGATTATATAATATATACATAATGGGTTTTATCTTGTGTGTGGCTACTACTGTATGAGTTAAATCTCCACATAGATTATCCTTATGCAGTCAGCTTCCAGTATAGTGATTAGTCAACCACTGTACTAAGCAGTGTTACTTGTTATGAAATGCAGAGCATATGTATAGGAAAACTAAGAGATTAGACCTTTGTAACAAAATCCCATAAAGAGTTCCTTTGATGATCCATTATGGTTAGGCATCCAAATGGATTTGGATCATCCGATGCTGAGTTCCAAATAACTGCAGTGATGAAACGTACGTAGGAACACATAATTGATGCTTGTGTTTATCTTATTTTTCCACTAGGATGGGTTTTTGTACAGTTTTTGTCAACCAATTTCACTGATAAGGTTTTGGTCAACCTGAGAATGGTATAGAAGACATTCCCCTAACCTGCTATACAGTGAGATGGAACCCCAAACTGCTTGGTTATAAATTGAACACAGACACATCTGATTCTCTATACATATTTATACATAACCATTGCATTGGTATTCTAGATATTAATAACCAGCCATTAAATTTGTATTAATACTAAAATGAGTTTTGCCATTCATGATCTAGTTTATGTTTTTAATAAATAGCTCTCCACTCCTTCCTGTCAGTGTCTTCCTAGGTAAAGGTATGTGATCCCTGATGAGTTTTAACAAAGAGGGAACTAATCCCTGTGATACTCATTCCAAGCTGTGAAAAGCCTCATGGTTTAACTGTAGAGCCTAATTTTATATTGAGATAAATATAGTTTATTAAATATACAGATGATATGCAGTGATGACAGATATATATATATATATATATATATATGAATTAATTAAAGGCTGTTAGGCAGCAGGCAACTCTACGGGACCAAAAATGAAAATACATTCATTACAAATTGTGAATAAAGCATTGCTAGAAATAAGAGTCAAAACCTCAATAACTTCAGATACATGTTCTGTACATTAATGAGGGGAATTAACCTCTACTGGCAGAGTTAGAGCAGCAGAATTTCAATCTCGGTTAGATTTCATCATCAACTGCTTATTCCATATATATATATATATGGAAGATTCTGGAAAGTCTAGCATCCAAATTTGGGATTGAAAGCTATACCAATCAACAAACTGGGTGCCACTGCATTTTACCAAAGATTTTACCATTTCCATCCAGAGTAAGGAACCAATATTGTAACACTTTAGGGTTCAAAGACCCACAATTTTTCAATACCTCACCAAAAAGGCCTCAGAGATGTACAAGGAATAGATGTAAACATCTACAAAGAACAATTAGACAAATGTTTATCTGATATACTGGATGAACCCACTTCATGGCAAGAAATGCAGAGAAAGGTAGCTTTGTCTGACTCACTACTTCATCAGGACTGACTCCAGAGACCAGACACAAGACCAGGAAATGAGTCTAAAATGAACAAGCATTAATACTTAATGGTGGTGCCCCAGCTTGGTCACAGCCTCTGGTTGAAACCAATAAAAGAACAAAAGAATAAAAATATAATACAATATACATATTTGTCGGAAGCCATGCTTCATTGGTTTTCTCGTTAATATTAAATTTAATTGTTTATTTACAGACAAATCACAAGAAAAATCATTTAGGTGAGGAAAGAAAATTGTAATTCATGTTTATACATTACATACATACATACATACATATATATATATATATATATATAGAGAGAGAGAGAGAGATTCACACACACACACACACATATATATATATATATATATACACACACACACACACACACATACACACACACACACACACACACACACACACACAACATAAAACCAAGAAGCAATGAGAATGCTTTCTTTTTCTTTCTTTCATCATCTTTTATTGGTAATAGAGAATGAATGTTGCAGATTTCCGGAATATTTACAGGCACCAAACAGAAGATGTTATTATTCCCAACTATTTATAATCTTTTTACCCTAATCCTCTTTGGCACCGACATAGACAATCGAAAACTACTTAGTGACTAAATTTAAGTCATTTATTTTTATTCTCTGATGTTTGAACCATAACTCTGACCCGATTTCAAAGAGACTTAACCAGAAAGAAAAAAAGAAAGAAAAAAAAAATGAAGTTGCAAATAATTTCTGGATTCCACACTTTCACTACAAAACACGGATGAGTTCAATGAAACTTATCGTGACAATAAAGATTACACTTGGTTTATTGTACTGGTTTGTCTAAGTTAATCACTGGTATCTATGATTAAATGATGGTTCTATATATATATATATATATATATATATGAATGGATTTGGGAGACAGAAACTGAAAGAAATCCATTGTATATGTAGAAGTGTGTGTGTGTGTGTGTGTGTGTGTGTATACAAACGTATGCGTGTGTGTCTTTGTATTTGTATTTGTCCTCGCTACCGGTGTTGGTGTGTTTACGTCCACGTAAACACACGAGGTCATAAACATGTAGTAGCTCGGCAATGAGAGATTAACAAAATAAGTACCAGGCTTAAAAAAAATAAGTACTGAGGTTGATTTGTTCGACTAAACCCTTCAAGGCGGTGCCCCAACATGGTCGCAGTCTAATGATTGAAACAAGTAAAAGATAAAAGTTAGCTCATAGACGTAACTCTTCTTACTTTTGCACCAAATGATAGCCGACACGCTCGAAAGCGTTTATGACTTGGTTCCATGTACCATGCTTTCGTTAATTGCTTTAGGTGCTTGTGTAGTCACGAGCAGTGACATAAACAATCTTTTGACGCTCCCACCTTTGACCCAGCGGAACACCCAGGATATAACAGCTAGTGACAGACAAGGCTACTCCAGCCTCTGGACTGGTATTTATTTCAGCTGAATAGGTGGGAGCAACATGACATGAAGTGCCTAACAGAAGGGCTCAACGCATCACCTGGTCCAGGAATCCATCTTGAACCTAACACCTCACTGCTTGGCCAATGATAAAAAAAATCCAGTATAAACACTTATCACTTCTAACGCTCTACTGATGGTTAACGTTGTAAATTGTTCATTCTACTTTACGGTATTTGTTGTTTAGCCCCAAGGGAGTCGACTTGGTACTGTTTTGGTTGGGATTATGTTGACTTTTACTCAGACATTATACCGCTAGAACTACATTTTCCAAAGTACCCTTTCATTTTCTAAGATATAAAAGTGAGATTTGACGGGATCTCACAGCTACTTTTAGAAAGTTACCTATAATCAAATGTTTTCCAACCGTGATCATCTCATCTTTTATTCATACACAGTGTATCTAAAATTATATAATTTGTTCGTCATTTCTTTTAAAAAAAAGGTAGGTTGGTGGTATTTGAGGAAGGTCTGGTTGTCATTTTTAGCATCTCGAGCAGTTACAGAGAAGTTTCCTTATTGCTTGTCCATGGTCGTTTTTAAAGCCACATTAACCACACCATTCGTATGTTGACTTTCTTAAAATAATAACACGACAGTTTTGTGACATGATAAAAACGATGACGCTTCGGATAGCCGTCAATCACTATATTAACTTGAACATATCTGCAGTCGTTGTTCTTGCATTTAAAAGCAAGGAGCAGCAAATGTATAAACGAAAGCAAACCGCTGTTGTTATTATTCAGAGCAGAATCGTTAGAGTGTCAATAGTTTTTTCGGCTATTTACATTCTGAGTCCAAATCCTGCCGAAGTCAACCCTTATTTAGCGCTGCCTCAACCCTGATCGAGCAGACTTACGGTCTAAAAAAGTATTTCAGTCTTTTTAGACTTATATGTTGAAGTAAGTGTATTGTCCAGCATGTCCTTTCCTTATTTAAGACGATCGGGGATGATTTGAGGGCGCTTTGGCTGCTATTTCTTGCAGACCTAGTCACTAATCACTATGTAGAGACTCTCTCTTTGGTTTTCTTTTTTGTTACTAATTAAGATGAACTTTAGTTTTTCTCATTTTAAACCATTCCAGATGCAGAAATAATAATTGTTTTTTCTGTTCTCATTTAGGAAAGAATCGCAGTTTCTCTCATATTTTTCTGTTTTCTGTTAGAGAAAGATTCATACTCTCTATTTACCTTCTAGACATTTTTATTATCTCAATAATAAATTCCTCTACGTTGCAAGAATTTATGAATGATTGCTTATGACGGAGAGGAAGAAGGAAGGGGGGAATAATCGGTTTTCCTTTCATTTCACTGCAATCACTGCTGCCAAAAGCTTACTGCTATTTCAGATATTACTTCTACTCTTTTCGACATACTTATATTTACTCTCACTTCAACTTTCAAAGTTCAGGGGTTCACCATGTTTACTTATGTCTATCTTTTTGTTTATAACCTATACCTCGAGCCCTATTACGTTTCCAGCATCTCATCACAAAAGTAGTGTTAGAGTTTTAACGCTGGGGAAAAATTGTTTTTAACAACATGGATGTTCCACATTTACGACAGTTATGAGTGTTCAGTAGGTTTCTCTGTTTGCTCTTGTTTCCTGCCACAGGTGGAATTACGTTTATGTTTTCTCGTTTAGAATGCTAGGCTTGGCACAATAACATTCAGGAACCTTTTGACTCTGCCTTCATTTTATAGAATTTATTATTTGCTTTATTCTAAAGGAGGTGAGCTGGTAGAGTCTTTAGCACGATGGACAAAATGCATAACGGTATTTCGTCCGTCTTTACGTTCTGAGCTCAAATTCCGCCAAGGTCGGCTTTGACTTTCATCCTTTCGGGGTCGATAAAATAAGTGCCAGTCGAGTACTGGTGGGGTGGGATGGGGGAATGTAATCGACCCCCCCCCTTAAAACTGCTGGCCCTGTGGCAAAATTCGAAACTGCTAAAGGAAGCGAGCTAGCAGAACCATTAGCACTCCCGCCACATTCTTCGTAACATTTCTTCCGTCTCTTTACGTTCTGAATTTAAATACCGCTGAGATCGACTTCACCTTTCATCCTTTCGGGGTCAATAACATAGTTCCAATTTAATACAGGAGTCGATATAATCGACTTCCCCTCAAAATTGCTGGCCTAGTTCTAAGAATTAGAAATAATTATTAGCTTTATTGAATTGTATTATACTTTCGTTTATCTTGTTTGTTATGCTATTGCGTAGCTATGAGTCAAGTTCTGATCAGGGCCTTATTCATAGGGAAACAAAGGGGGCGATTACCCCGGGCCACCCTTGATATCGGGGGGCCCCTGAAGGGTATGCAGCACTCAATACAGCACTCAATACCCACCTCCCAGCAATCTTGCACGAAGAGGCACTCTTTCAATATACAAGCATATCTTGATGTCTTAAAAAATGTAATGGATTCTCTTTTATGATAAACTAGCAGGGGTTCCCGGCGTGGCCACGATCTAATGACTGAAACAAGTTAAAGATAAAAGATATATATATATACACACTCACATGAATTACGAACGATGAGAATGAGTGCTCAACACCGCATTGGTGGATAGATATTCTTTATTTGTGGAATAAAGCTACCATTGGTTTCTTACTAAATAAAATTCAGTATTCATTCAGGCTTTTTACACAGAATAGTCGGTGATCGACGCCATGTTGATGTCAGGTCACATATGAACAATACATGTCCATGACAATCTCTATACAACTAGACAAATAAATTTCAAGTGTAATATATTTTCAATACACAAGTTACATCCCAAGGGAGATCATTCCTCAAAAATACCAAAATCAATTAATTAATTAATTAATTAGAAAGAGTTCCCCCTCCCTTCAACCGATATTTTTCTACCAAATTCTCGCGAGACGTTGAACGTGACCTGACATCAACATGGTGTCGATCATCGGCTATTCTGTGTAACAAGCCTGAATGAATACTGAATTTTATTTAGTAAGAAACCAATGGTAGCTATAATTCACAAATAAAGTATATATATATATATATATCTTCCATTGACTAGAAATATAATGCAATACTTTTCTTCCCGAGGAGTGATAAGGGAATAAATGAGTGGAATAAACACTTTCTTTGATAAAGATATCAGCAGAGTTACTATGATTGGGGAACACGGGTCCTAAGAAAACAAAAGATACGAGTTGTAGTCTCGACAGATAACCTGTTGTTGTTGTCTGATATAATACCTGTATATAAATCATGTTTATTCAAAATATTTACCATTTATATATAATTACAGACATATATAAAAACAAATTGACAGACACATAGTTAGCTAGATGAATAGCCAGATAAGCAGATAGTTAAGTTGAAAGATGCATACAGACGTTGACGTGTCTATGTATGAAAGTGTGTCTGATTTTATCTGTATGTGATTTCTATATACTTGTTTTTCATCAAAAATAATTAAGTCTTAAATTAATTAGTTTTTAGTATTAATCATGTTTCACAGCAAGGTTTTGAATTTCGAGATTTTTGCAAAAGAAATATGAAATATTAATTGCATTCCAACAAGTTAAAAGCAAAAAAATAAACCGTTGGAGATTATTAAACGTAAGAAATGATGATTTTCAGTTCATTCTGCATGTGTTAAATTTAGTTGTTTGTTAAACGATATTATTAAGAATTTCACTTTTGTCTACGAGTTGTTACTGCCGAAGGGAAACGTGTATAACAGAAGAAAAAAATAGCACACATGGAAATATTTTGGAAGAGTTTAAATATACTTCATATGCAATAATTGATCTTGTAATTGATTTAGATTATTATTATTATTATTATTATTATTATTATTATTATTATTATTATTATTATTATATTTGCTGCGTAGTTGTACACACATGTTTTCGAACACGTTACGTGAGTCTCTTTTATAATTGTTGTTTTCACCTATTAGTTATCGTTTTATATGCTACATATTTGTTCAAAGTTGTTGATAAGAAAACCAGGAATTTCTTGGCTGGGTTCTATGGTTGTGGTTGCCCAGTAAGGGGCAATATTTTGACTTCATAAAACGCCAACCTAGTTTTAAAACCAAACAAACATATATACAATATGGTGTCATCAACTGCCACCATGAGAGCAACGAGGAAAATAATCGTTCCTCTCACCAGTCCTCCTTCGGACGAGGAATATCTCTTCCGTCACTCACTCCCCTTGCGGAAGCAACAACAACAACAACAACAACAACAACACACTGAATAGTGAAAAAAAACTCGAAACATCAGTAGTGGCAATATCACTAACACCGCCACCGCCACCACCATCATTAGTAATAGTATCACGAAGTTAAGCAGCAGACATTGTGAAAACAATAACAACAAAAACAACTCCTCCCCCATCAACACTACAGCCACTACAACAACAAACAGTATTGAAATAAAAAAAATAACAGGGACACAGTGAACGACAAAAGTAACGCAGAAGACATGAACAACGACACTAGATATAATGCAATGACACCACCACCACCACCAACAACAACAACAACAACAACAACAACAATAAAACCAGCGATATATATTAAAACGCCTACAACATCAATAACAAAACATTTTCTGACGTGTCTAAAACAAAAAAAAAAAGAAATGTTTTCGCTCGCGCTGGTTGGAAAAATTAATGAACCGACTCAAGTCCAAAAAATTCTTTACTTTGAAGAAAGTAAGGCAGCTGTATTTCTGCCTCCGGAAGTAATGGAAGAAGGTGAGAAGAAATCACCGACCACATATCGGTTTCGTTTAGCATCGCTCGTTTGGTTCGTTAATGAGTCTCAATCTCGCCCCTTCTATACGTGTTGGATCTTGAGCCATTAATAGTTGGATATTTCGAGGGGCATCCCGCATGAACCAAGATGTGGAAGATTCCTGTCAGTTTATGCGGACGGCGTCACCGTAACAGTAACTCGGAAATCGAAGTGGTCAGCACTATTTTAAGGGAGTACGAAGCGGTGACAGGAGCAAAGATTTATCGGGAAAAGTCGGTGGGCCTGCAGCTCGGCACCTGGAGCGGCAGCTCCATACCAGCCTACAGCGTTGTGGGGCACTGGACAGAACGACCAGTTAAATTGCTGGGTGTCTGATTTGGTCCAGACGTCCAGGTGGAGGAGAACTGGGGGTAGGTGATGTCCAGGGTGGTCAATCTCACACATAAATGGGCAGCGAGGAAGCTGTCTATGAATGGTCGGGTAGAGGTGGCGAATGCGTACATTGCTTCCGTCATGTACTATCATCTGACCGTCGTCCCTTGCCCTGCTTCGTGGCTGATTAAACTGAAGCGCTTGCTCTTCCGCTTTCTGTCGAAGGGACGTATCCCGCTCCTCAGACGGCACATCAACTGTCAACAGCCGCTGGGTGGAGGACTGGGCATGCCGTGGCTAATGATGCCTAGATACGCGCTAGATGGCGTAGACCGAGGTAAGGCGCTTGCCACCTGGAGTGTCGGCAAGCTCTCACACGTCTTTGCCAGTCAGGCAATGCGGTAGGTGGATGTTCCATAATGAAATTCTATAGTGAATTATTGGAGGACAAGAGCGGTGACGTTCTCGGGTAAACTCTGATCGTCGAGAGGGATCAATTAGCTGGTCTTTTCCTGGGGACTTTTTGGCCGGGAACTATGGATAACTTCCAGAAATCCCTAACCTGCCATTGTTACAGGGAAACTCTGCTGGTTCGAGACAAGTTCTACAGGCACGAAAGTGCTGTTAGACGAACCTGTCTGAGTTATGCGCAGGGCGACGAAACCGTTCTTCATGCACTCGTCTAGTGTCCGGGCATTGATGACTTGTGGAACTTTGTCGAATTGTTGTTGACACGTGTAGAATAGATCCGGTTATCAGCCGAGTCTATTTTGAAGGTCGCCCCGGGGCCTTCCTTTGCCCAGGAAGGAAAGGCAGTTGTATTCCGTCTGGTGACTATGACGAGGGAGGTAGTGTGGTGGACGAGATTGAAAGGACTAAAGACTGATGCCTTTCTCTTCGGCGAAGTACTCAGCGAATTTTTCAAGTTCCACTTGAACAGGAAATTGAGGGTGGTAAGGGAAATACTGCTTCCCAGTCTTTTTGATGAAAAGTGGGTGAATGTGGCGATGATGGCCCGTGTGAATGGGCCTACCCAGAAATTTCGCTTGTAGACCAGAGGAGTTGAGAAGTAGAGATCCTATATCAGGACAATGCACCAGTCCACAATTCCATCTTGATCAATAACTCTTAACAGAGATGGATATCAAAACTTCTCCTCAACCTCGCTACAGTCCTGACCTCGCTATTGCTATTGTAACTTTTAGCTGTTCCCCAAGCTAAGGGAAAACATCAGGAGTAGTCGTTTAAGATATTGTGAAGATGAAGAAGGCTGTGACAAGGGACCTGGAACCTTCATGTTTGAAGTCCTCCATGAGCCATTACGAAGTTTGCTGGAATCGCACTCTGAGGGAGATTAGTTTTGTATTTCTCTCAATTTAATAAATGACACTCTTGAAAAGTCTCAAAACCTCTGGAATTCATCTCTTAAATTATATTCAAATTCGCGGTGTTGATATAACAATGTATAGAATAGGGCAATCAAAATGTGATTATTGACGGAACAATAGACTCATGTGGGTTTGCAGTCATTTTTATATTTATTCAACACAGAGAATGCCTTGAACATTTCGTCCTCATTTCTGACGATGAAATGGACAATTATCGGTTTGGTTCATTCCTTTGACAAAAAGAATCTATTATTTATCATTTATAAAATAAGATTTAAAAATACAGCAATATATAACAACTAAACTATTTTAAATACTGTCTTATTGGGCACAAACAATAATAATTTCGGCCTTAACTTCTCATGTTTCGAGACATTTTTTCTGTACTAGATGCCATATATTTCTTCATCCCATAATTATAGAGTTGTATCTATTTTTGTGCCATCACTTTCATTTTATATAAAATATTGATTCAGTTGGATTATTTGCCAGGAAGGTTGTTAAGTAAATGCTTGGGAGAGTAAGTAGACTAGAAATGGCTGACTTGTTCGAGAAAAAGTGAACAATGAATAAACAAATTGCTTTCGACCATAGTGTTCGGTAAATCTTGATGGACAGTAATTTGTAAGAAGAGGCCAACAGTTGCAATAAATAAGTAGCTGAGAGGCGTAAAAGATTACTATCGGCTGCCATCTTGTCTTACAAAGACGTCAAGTAAAACGTGTAATAAACAGAGAAACAGAAGAAGAGAAGACGTTTCTAAATATATAGGAAACATTTTTCTCGGTTTTTATGTTTTATTACCGAAAGTTAAAAGAACTAAAGCAGAACACACATACCCGTTACTCTCTTTCTCTCACTCACTCACTCACTCACTCACTCACTCACTCACTCACTCACTCACTCACTCACTCACTCACTC
>JAOPUL010008154.1:39294-49363 GCA_027564515.1 Octopus rubescens
TTTGGCTTGGTTTCTACAGCTGGATGCCCTTCCTAACGCCAACCACTCCAGAGTGTGTACCACCGGCACATACATACCTACATATATATATACGACGGGCTTCTTTCAGTTTCCATCTACCAAATCCACTCACAAGGCTTCGGTCAGCCCGAGGCTATAGTAGAAGACACTTGCCCAAGGTGCCACGCTGTGGGACTGAACCTGGAACCATGTAGTTGGGAAGCAAGCTTCTTACCACACAGCCACGCCTCCAAAACTTGGACAGTTATTTTATTTTACTGATCTCGGAAGAATAAAAAGCGAAGTTGACATCGAGATGCCTTGAACCCAGAACGTGATGAACCGAAAAGATATTATAAATGCAACATACGGGTATTGAAGATATTAAATTTCTCATTTCCGAAATGCAAGATACAAAGTTATATGGGAGTTGTCCCCCTTGGATTATAATATAGCGACTTCATCGTTTTATATATATTTCCATTTAATTAAGGAATGAAATGTTTTTGTTTTTTTAAATGTAGTGATTTGTTCATCATAATTCTTTGCCTCACACAACGAATATTGCAAACTATTCAATAAGGGAATCTCGAATAGGTCATTCGTTAGAAATAACAGCCAAATCTCTTTGGTTTCAAATTTCGACACAAGGTCAGCAATTTTGCGGGTCTCGGGTCAAGTCGATTACATCGGACTGTGGCCGTGCTGGGGCACTGCCTTCAAAAATTTCGCATGAATCAATCCCAGTACTTCTTTTTTTTAAAGTCTATCGATCTCTTTTGACGGAAACTGAAAGAAGCCTGTCGTATATGTGTGTGTCCCCCAACACTGCTTGACAACAGGTGTTGGTTCGTTTACATCTCAGTAACTTAGCCGTTTAGCAAAAGAGATCGATAGAATAAGTACCAGGCTTGAAAAAGTGCTGGGTTGATTCATTGACTAAAGATTCAATGCGGTGCCGTAGCATGGCCAGTTTGATGACTGAAACAAATAAAAGATACCGTGTGTGTAAATATATATATATATACACATTATGGAATTCTTTTAGTTTCCATCTACCAAATCCACTCACAAGGCTTCGGTCAGCCCGAGTCTATAGTAAGAGGTACTTGGCCAAGGTACCACTGAACCAGGAACCATGTGGTTGGGAAACAAACTTCTTACCACACAGCCACACCTGTTGATACAAACTTAACTATTGTTTCTTTTTATAGGCACAGGCATGGCTGTGGCTAAGAAGCTTCTTTTGCAGTGGTTTCGGTTTGTCCCACTGCGTGGCACCATGGACAAATGTCTTCTACTCTAGCATCAGGCCAACCAATACCTTGTGAGTGAATTTAGTAGATGGAAACCCGCCGTATGTGTGTGTGTGTATCTTTGTCCCTCTACTCATCATTTGTTAAAAGGTGTTGGCTTGTTTACGTCCTCGTAACGTAGTGGTTCAGTAAAAGATATATTGATAGAATAAGTACTAGACTTGAAAAAAAAACAAAAAACACCATATGCACTGGGGTTGATTCATTCGACTAAACTCTTCAATGCAGTGCTCCAGCATAGCCACATGACTGAAACAAGTAAAAGATGGATAGCGTCTTTGAGTAATATTCCTTGCTGATCAATCTTATAGGACGGGTGTTATGAAGTTCGTTTTGCTTCACAATCATGGTTGTGGGTCTCGATCCCACTACAAAGCACATGTCTACTTTGAGCAATGCCGTGAGTGGAATTTGGTGCACAAGCCTGTCCTATGTGTGTGTGTAGATAGATATATACACAAACACACACACTCTCTTCTCAGTCATTGAACAGCAGATATGGATTATTTTAGTCAGTCTTAATATCGCTCCTAGTACTTGTCAGCCAGCAGGTAGTATATATGTTCGCTTCATTGAAGGAATGAAGAGAAAACCGGAGCCTAGCCGGTCGCTATCTGTTGTCCTTGGTCCTCGAACCACAGCCTTCCTCAACCAAATAGGGTGTGCTGCCTCCCACCGGAGAAATGAGCCCTGCTAGATGGAGTGGCTACTGCAGCATGTGTTGCTGGCCATTCTCTGTGGCAACACCACCGCGGGGCGCAGCTAATTCAGCCCCCCCATCTTTTCTCTCTACATTTCTTCTGTTTTTTCCTTTTTATTTTTTTTACTCGAGTCAATCGATATTTTCGTCTCCTCAGAAAGATTTCAGAATATAACCCTCAAAATATAAATAAAAGTTTTCTGCTCTTAGAATAGACCCATAATCCAAGATGTTACCCCCATATTTTATTGTATATTAGAAAATACATTGGCTGATGTGTCTTTTTCTAGAGAGTATCTGAGGCAATTTTATTGATATACAAGTTGGTCAAGCAACCACACAGATGCCTGCTTCGCATTGTCCAGTCCCGAAAATGTTCGATATAGAAGTTTCTTTTAACATTAGGGAGATGTAAAATATTTTTTTCTCTCTATCGTCTATGTCCGACAATAAAATATTGCATTCGAAAATTCGTTCAGCCATGCCTTCACGGAAAATTAAATAATGATGATGCGAAGGAGGAACGCTTGATTGGAATTGTTTAGACTTAGATCAAACAGAACTATTATCAAAAGCATCCCAGATAGGAACATTCTGGATTTCTTTCAATATCTCTTTACTTGATTCAGTCATTTGACTGCGGTACCGCCTTGAAGGGTATTAATCGAATGAACCGACCCCAGGACTTTTCAAGTCTAGTACTTATTCTATCGGTCTCGTTTGCCAAAACCGCAAAGTTACGGGGACGTGAAGACACCAACACCAGTCGTCAAACATAGATACATACATACAACAGGCTTCTTTCAGTTTCCGTCTACCAAATCCACTTACAAGGCTATAGCAGAAGACACTTGCCCAAGGTGCCACACAGTGGGACTGAACCCGGAACCAGGTGGTTGGGAAGCTTCTTACCGCATAGCCATGCCTACGCCTATATCATCATCCTTTAACGTCTGTTTTCCATGCTGACACATATGTTTGAGTTAGCATACTCTCGATATAGTAAGCTTAATTAAATATGGAATATCCAAAACATTCTTCCTTAAAAAAAAAAAAGGTAGCACACGATCAGGATCCCATTTCCAATAAATCAAACAATTGCGTAACTCTAGCTGAAATGGACAATGGTATTCCTTGCACTCTAGATTTCTTACAGCCCTGAATTTTATTGGCAATAGGTCTTTAAAAAAAGATTCATATATATCAACATATCTATCTGGCAGTAATACTCACAGCATGTGTCCTATGGAACCAATGAGCAGAAAAGGGTAAGATAAATCTGGCAAGTAGAAGTTGCTAACATGCATTCAGAGTTTAAACAACACTGCTCAAAAAGTGGAATATATTGGTTTGCCATGAGGAAAGATTCAGTGAAACCAATTTATTGATTCCCTAACACAGGTTTTCCTCTATATTTTATCAATAGCTATTGGATTATGTGCAGTTTCATCTCAGGTTCACAAAAACTACTCTCTAAAAATGCTGCACTTTTTCTAATATGTTAAACTTTTTATTAATCAAAAGCACAGAGTGAATTAATATTGGATTCAAATTTTGGCACAAAGCCAGCAATTTCGGGGAGGGGTTAAGTTGATTATATTGACCCCAATGCTCAACTGGTACTTATTTTATTGACCCCGAAAGGATGAAAGGCAAAGTCGACTTCGGCAGCATTTGAACTCAGAATGTGGAGACAGCTGAAAGCCACTAGGTATTCAGCCCAGCTTGCCACCTTACAGAGTGCATTCATATTATGAATCTTATATTAATACCCTCTACAACAGTGGTTTCAAACCTTTTCTACACCCCCCACCCTATACCGAGAATATTTGATATAGTCTGTGACTGAATGCCAACCTCTTTACACTGAGCACTGGGTGCTTTTTTTTCGTACCACCAGCAAGAATGTCATTGGAATAAGAACAAACTTCTTTGTGGAATCTTTTTTAAGGGTAGAATAATAAAATTCTTGATGTACTGAAATAAGTTTTAAGAGTTGTTAATATTTTGTAAAGTGATTTTAACATTTTCAGAACCGTATTCGTTCGACTTTAAGTCGAATTTCCATGTAGGCACCGTATTTGACTTTAGTCGACAAAAAAAAACTCCGTTCCAGTCAAGTTAGGTTGTTGATTCCCTATAAATCATAGCAATACATAAAAAGAATAAAACCTACAAATAATAATTAGGTGATACTATAGAGCATGCAACTTAAAAATAATGATGGAAATCAATCGAGATAATACGGCAGTGAAAGGGTTAATAAAGTATGCACTTTACCTCTCTGTCATATCTCAGCTGAAGTTATTCGAGATATATCATTCAGTAGGTTTTTAATTAGACAGGTGTGCAAATAGTAGAAATCAGTTAATGCATTTGGATTTTCAATATTATGCAATTTTGATCTGAAACTGATACTTGGGATGAGTCATAATTAATAAAGCTTATAAGCACACTCACCAGTTTATTATGGATTTTGTGTCAGTGATGCTCTCAACATCAGTGGCTCCAAATATTTTCTATGCCCTACACCCTCAGGAAATAATTTCCACACAGAAATATCAGTTGAAAACTAGAAGCCAAGCATTTAAAAGGGGACATAAACTAAACAAACCTCAATAGGTTTGGAAAAAGTGAAATATAGACAAACAATAACCAGTGAATGTGTTTATAGGCTTTATCAATTATGCCGCTTTCCAAATATCTGCAACTTTATATACTGTCATGTTACGCTGGTATTGATCAACTGAAATCATTTAGGTTAGATTTTGAATATTTGTAGGTAGTTTCAGGTAGATTTAGTGAATTTGACAAAAACAAAGGAATGAAAATAAAATCATCATCCTTTAACGTCCGTTTTTCCATGCAGGCATGGGTTGGAAAATGTTGGTCATAAATGGAAACACACTGGTTCTCAACTGTTTTAATATCTGGGCCAGATCCAAACATTGGATTTTTTAAGGGGTTGCACCAGAGAAAATAAAATGAGCCAGAGAAAAATATATTTAAAGAGGAAAGACCATTGGGGGCCACCAAGAGGGATGCTTGAGACCCTGGGAGCTGTGGTTGAGAAGTGCTGCTTTAACAAATTTCTTTGAGAGCCATAGTAGATAAGAGTTAATGAATAAAACATTAACGTCTGTCCTAAAATTCAATTGAAAATACTAACAAAATTAACTGAAGATAAGTATAAAAAAGACTTTAAAGTGAAAACAAAAGGCAAAAATAAGAAAAGTTATCGACACAACTTTATTTTAAGCATATTTATCCATATTCTTCAGTTGGTACAAGCATTGTCAAAGAATTGCTAAGAAAGCAATGAGTAAAGTAGCACAAGGAAAGATCTCTCAGTAGAGTGAACATGGAGAACAATAACATGATGAAGCAAAAGTTATATCTTAATTGTCAATGGGCTAATTAGAAATAAATTACATTAATAGGATACTGATGACTTTCAATATGAAAATGCTCATTGCAGTAAAAGAGCCATACAAGTTTAGGTTTGCAATAAAAAGACCACCTTAAAAGATATGATAAATAGTATAATCCTAAATGTACATATAGGTTTACAATTTAATAAACTGTAAGTACTGAATGCAGCTAACTGAGAGGCATATATTATTTAACTTAAGGATGTGTTCAGTTCATTTAAATTAGTATATATTGTTTTTGAATAAGGCTACAGAGCACAAGATATGAAAGGAGACAGCCAAACTTTAGCAAAAGTTGACCTCAATAATAATGTTCAATGTGAAAATCAGTGGAAAGTAAGTGTTACAAATGGCAACCTATCTGGTGATATATTAAGGAGATGTAATTTATTATGCTGGTCGTCCTCTTCCTCTGCCTCCACTAGCATCAGGTGCTTCAGATTTAGGATTTTTGATAGTTTCATCAACAGACAACAATAAACAAGTTGCTTCTACAGCTGACAGAAGAGCGTTATATTTGACAATAGCAGGTTCCCAGATACATGCTTCAAAGTTATCTGTAATATCTTCATTCATCACATCAACTCCATACCACATACCACCTACAAAATCAAAAGGAATAATTTCAATCAAGTTCTAATTTAGCTTATAAGCAAGTTCTAGAAATCTATAAATCTTAACACAGCATATAAAATTTTACTTACAGTAAACTTAATCCCAAAAGGATTCAATACAGATTTTAAAGTATTTTTATGCACCCTATATCAAATCATTCCAAGTCTCCATATAATAATAATAATAAAAAGCCTGCTATTACATCACCAGTATCAACATTTAATGTCCATTTTCCATGCTGGCATGGGTTGGACAGTTTGACAGGAGCTGGTAAGTCGGGGAGTCGCACCAAGCTCCATTGTCTGTACTGGCATGGTTTCTACGGCTGGATGCCCTTCCTAATGCCAACCACTTTAGGGAATGTACTGGGTACTTTTTAGGTGGCACCATATTCATTCTAGTGGGAATCCCGAGGTCAAAGGAGATGTCCAATCCATGTATAACGATAAACACAAACCTCATGGAGTTTCTTTTAATCTATATGCCACATCACTTATGGATTGAGAGCAAATTTCCCTCAAGGCTGTGTGAGATGACACTGTGTATGCAAACTCTGAGACAGTACACAGTCCTGTGTCCCACATAAGTTCACAGACATATGTCAAGCAGGCTTGATCACCAGTCTTGAATGTTCCCAGAAGGTTATAGAAAAAAAAGAGCGGTAACAGGCTGATCTTTTTGATGAAAGCAGTGGCCTGTGAATTTTAGCAGTCTTTGATTGATTGTCTCACTGATGGGAGGTAAAGATCCATATAGTGACTAATTTGATATATGGTCGGCATAAGAGATGTTAAAGGACTTGCACAGAAGTTGAGTATGTGCAGTCTTGCGTACAATTGCAAACACTGAAACTCAGGAGTCAGCTGCCATTGAAGTTAGTCTCTCAATAAACTGTTTGAAAACAAAGACCATAATCATTGGTGAAAATGCTGGTGTGGGTGATCATACACTTTATCAGGGTCCATCGAGCCAGATGTCAATTTCTGCTACATGAGATCTTGCATTCATTCTACCAGTACACATGTTAATATTCATAAAGTGATAACATGATCAGCATCCAACATGCTATGGAAAATTTGGAAAGCACCACAACTGTCATGTGACCTAAAACTTTGCCCGTTTCATGCAAAAGTAGAATCTGTTCTGATCTATGGCTCTGATTTCTAGTCTCTTATGGTGGCTCAACAGTGATCACTCATGAAGTTTGATCCTGCTTTTCTGTTAAATCCAAATGCAGATGACTAAAGATTGCAACTATTTGAACTGGTGCCTATTCCCAACATTTAAGTAAACTGAATCAATATAGTGGTCGGTCCAAAAATATGAGATGTTAATTCACAACCCACAAACTGAACATAACTTGGCCAATGTACTCCTTTATGTGCATGCATAATAAACACACACATGTAAAATGAAATTTTAAATAATCCAAGAAGGAGCATATACATTCACTATCGTATTACAGAATCTAAATGAAAACACACACACACACACACACAAAAAAGACATTTAAATTATAAAGAAACAATTTACTCAATTTTAAACCCTTTTCATTTAGAAAACTTATGGCTAAAATAAACTACACAGAAGGATTTATAGATTACATACTATGGCAGAATCTTTTATTTTTACTTACCTTGAGAATGCTTTTGCCTTAATTTATTCAAGATATTGGTAGAATCAAATCCAGCATTATCGCTCAACTGACGTGGAATTATTTCTAATGCTTTTGCTATGGCACCAATTAGTAATTGGTCTTTTCCAGCAATTGTTCGAGAATATTCTCTCAAGTAACGACTCAATTCTATCTCTATAGCGCCACCACCTAAAACAAAGTATCATACAACATTAAAATTCAACCATACTTATAATTTCATTTAAAATCGTTTTAATAAGTTTCTTTTTTTAATTTCTTAGATGAACCACTTAAGAGATATCTTGACAACTAAGATGTTACAGCAATAGAACAAGATTGGTCAACAGCCAATGAAAGACCTTGTGATTTCCTTAAGAAAGCTCATTTATATTTTCAATTGCCATAGAAATTCAATATATGGAACAACTAATTAGATACTTTAAAAATTTCAGACTGCTGGCAAGGTGCAAGGCTATGCAAGAGAAGAAAAAAAAAACCCCAAAAAGCCTATAGTGGTTGCTTAAAACAGGGCAAGTAACACTGAGTCAATTACTAATTGCAGCACTTGCCAGATAAACATATATATGTAGCCTCACCACCACCTGCATATTTATGCGAAGTAAACCAAATTTTGATTCTTTGCTTGTATTTTATACTGTTAACATTTGGCCTTGTTTCACAATCAACATTGCATCTTATATTAAAATAATACAAAATCTATCAGCATCTTAAATAGTAATTAATCGATATGCATTGCTGAATGTTTATTTGAAAGGTCTTTAAAACCTGCTTTAGACAGCATATTCTGCCATCAGACCAATCGGGTGGTTGCAAAGCAAAGGGTTTTTCATTCATTTATTGTAAGAAATGATAGGGAAGAAAATAGTTAACTTCCATAATAAGGAAATGGGTTACCCAGCCAAAATTGCATAAAGGGAAACATTTTCATTAGTTGTTAATTCAATTTAATCTATTCAAGAATATATATAAACACACTTTTCTACATCTATTGAGATACTACATAAAGAACTTTATTTACTCTTATCTTTGACCCTGGTTTCAATAACTGTACTGCAGAATCATCAATAGTCTGTGACCAATGGGTTAAAAATAAACAGAATTTTAACTAAACACTACTTGCTGCAGCATGAAGCAGTTCTGTGATTAAAATTTATACCAATATGAATGAAAAACAGATTTAAATATGACAGGTTTAACAACTCAGTATCCTTTGTCTAGATCAGCCGGTCTCAACCAGGGTCCATATAAAATTTTGTTAAAATTTATCTCCAATAAATTGCTTATACTTCTACAATACACAAAATATTTTAGCATATTTTTTATACAATTCCAAACAATATTTAATTATAAAAATATAATAGGATTTTTTTAAACATCGAATGGATATGGGAGTTCAGTAGAATAAAATAGGAATCAAAGGGGTCCATAGATAAAAAATGGTTGAAAACCAATTGTTTAGATAGACATATACAAGGGGAGATAAATCGAGAAATTGCAAATAATTAGTAAGGACAATATCTAATAGCTGCTATTTTCACTACCTACATTTCTGAAACTCTGCACATACTAATTTAAAAAAACAAATAAACAGAAAAATTGCAAGCATAATGTTTTATTTTAACGAATTTACAGAAGATACTGTTTGAGACATTGCTATAATAAAAACAAGATGGAGAAAATGAGATCTGAAGATATCTTACCAGCTACAACAGCATCATTTTTCAAAGCCCTCCTCACAATCATAATGGCATCGTGGAGAGATCTTTCAGTCTCCTCAATAAATTGTTCAGCGCCACCTCTCAAAATCATTGTGCAGGTTTTTGCTTGAGGACATCCAGTAAAAATATTATACCTAATATCAAATAAAACAATAAGAAATTATTAGTTTCCCCTAACCATAATATTTTATTCTTTAATTATCAGTGTGACTACTTCACTAAGGATACAACCAGCTTTTGAACTTATATAAAATTATTACCAAACAACACACTTGAGCATAATCTAAGAAAAGTGAGAGATTTAGATGAACCCAATTTTTTTTTTCGTTTTTGTCTTGCTGTGCAGTATATATCTTGATATATTGTGAAGTAAATGATACAATAAAAAGACTTTTTTTATTAACTTACTTCTGTGGTTGGGAAGCAAGCTTCTTACCACAGCCACGCCTGCGCTTATATGTGTATATATATATGAATGTGTATGTATATGCATATATACATAAATTATACACATATCTGCACACACACACACATACATATATGTATATAAGTTAATGATTAGAGGGCTCACGGATGGAGCCTGTATTACTAGAAATAGGAGCCGAAAAACACCCAGCTTGTGTCTGATGTTG
>JAOPUL010008197.1:0-295055 GCA_027564515.1 Octopus rubescens
TAACTTCTACCAAAACTGGTAAAGCACTAAGAATTTTAGAAAGTAAAAAAGAAGCGATCCTTTATGCTTCTTCAATCAAAACTACAACATCGATTTTTGTGAAAAAGGGAAGAGAGTGATTGGAAACTTTAACAGCTGGTGAAAGGGAGCAGCAAAAAGAAGAAGCCAAAACAAAAACTACAACGATGAACAAATCAGGGGTTTCAAAAACCAAAACAGTCAAAAAACCTGCGGCCTCAAAAACCCAAGTCATTGCTACAAAATCTGTACCAACTGATAAATCTCAAACAAAAAATGTCGCAGTCCATGCTAAAAAGCAAGAAGTAAAAGTTAATCAAAACAAAGTCATGCCTGTAAAAGAAACTGAAAAGAAAGAGCTTCCTGAAATTAAGAAATCAGAAGATAAAAAAGCAATTGCAAAGAAAGTGACACAAACTAAGACAAAAGTTTCATATAAAGTTTTAGCTATACTTGTGTTAAATCTTGTACTTGCTGGTATATTTGTTGCAGCTTTATTATTAGTAAAATAGTTATCAAAAAAACTAGACTTTTTAAGTCTAGTTTTCTTTATAATTAAAAACAATGAACAAAAGTAAAATTAGAAATTTCGCCATCATTGCTCATATCGATCATGGTAAGTCAACATTAGCTGATCGTTTGTTGGAAGCAACAGACACAATTGAACAACGCAATCTTCAATCTCAACATATGGATTCAATGGATCTTGAGAGAGAAAGAGGCATTACAATTAAACTAAATGCTGCTCAAATAAAATATAAGGATTATATTTTCCATTTTATTGATACTCCAGGACATGTTGATTTTACATATGAGGTTTCAAGATCTTTAAAAGCTTGTGAAGGAGCGCTTTTACTAGTTGATGCAACCCAAGGTATTGAAGCTCAAACTTTAGCCAACGTTTATTTAGCTTTGGAAAATAATTTAGAAATTATTCCAATAATTAATAAAATTGATTTGCCTTCTTCGGATCCAGAAAGAATCAAACGTGAAATCGAAACAGAAATCGGAATTCCTACAGACCACGCTATTTTCATTTCTGCAAAAACTGGCGAAAACATTGAAGAAGTTCTTGAAGCGATAGTTGAATATGTTCCTGCTCCTGAAGAATCAAGTAATAATTATACTAGAGCATTGGTGTTTGACTCATATTACGACCCTTATAGGGGTGTCATCATGTTAGTTAGACTTTTTGATGGAGAATTAAAACCAGGTGATAATTTTAAATTCATGGCTACCAATAAAACTTTTGAAATCACTGAAGCTGGAGTTAAAACTCCATCTGAAGTTAAAAAAGAAGTTTTAGTTTCTGGAGAAGTAGGTTGAATTTCTGCTTCGATCAGAGATTCAAAAGATGTAGCAATTGGTGATACTATAACTTTATTAAAAAATCCAGCTCCAGAACCTTTGTCTGGTTATAAAAAGATGAAACCTGTTGTTTTTGCAGGATTTTATTCGGTAGAAAATAAAAACTATGAGCTTCTAAGAGAAAGTCTTGAAAAAATTTCACTTTCAGATTCTTCTATTACTTTTGAACAAGAAAATTCTGAAGCATTGGGGCATGGATTTAGAGTTGGCTTCTTAGGTATGCTTCATTTAGAAGTTATTCAAGAAAGATTAGATAGAGAATTTGATGTTAATGTTATTGCAACCGCCCCATCTGTTGAATTTATTGTTCATAAAACAAATGGTGAAAACTTACACATTGCCAATCCAGGACTTTTCCCTAACCCAACCTTTATTGATTTTTTAGAAGAACCTTATATTAAGGCCACAATTATTGTGCCAGAAAAGTATCTTGGTACCATTATGGATCTTTGTCAAGACAAAAGAGGGAAATATTTAGACTTAGAATATCTTGATGGCGATCGTCGTAAAATCGAATATGAATTGCCTTTGGTTGAAACTGTTTTTGACTTTTTTGACAAGTTAAAATCCGTTTCCAAAGGTTATGCATCATTTGATTATGAATTTATTGGATATTTTACAACTAATTTAGTGAAAGTAGATATTTTATTAAATGGAGAAAAAGTTGATGCGTTTTCATTTGTGGTTCATAGAGATCAAGCAGAAAAAAGAGGCCGTGAAATATCACTGAGATTAAAAGACGTAATTCCTCGTCACAACTTTGAGGTTCCTATTCAAGCAGCAATTAATGGCAAAATTATTGCTAGAGAAAACATTAAAGGCTTTCGTAAAGATGTTACAGCAAAACTTTATGGAGGAGATAGAACCAGAAGAGATAAGCTTCTAAAAAAACAAAAAGCTGGTAAAAAGAGGGCTCTTCAATTCGGAAAAGTTGAAGTTCCTAAAGATGCATTTATTAAAGTTTTAAAGACAAATGAATTAAATAAATAATGTTAATTATTGAGTGAATATTTGGATTAATTCATAAATTTCTAATTAAAACATAGTTAATAAAAAATTGGGTGAAATATTTACCAATTTTTTATTATCATTCTTCAACATCGTTCTAATTTTTGCTTATATTGGCGAATTAATGTGTATTGTTGTTGGAGGTGAAAATATCAAAAATAAATATCAAAAATTATCTATAGAACAAAGTAACAATATTTATGCTGGCTTTACAATTAGTGCAGCAGTAATGATACCTTTTGTCATTGAAAGTATCGTGACATTGATAAGTTCGATGAAAATGTTTGCAGCCGATAATGGTTCTTTCCATTATCGAAACATGAGGTCAGAATGAAGTCAAAATAAAGAATCAAAAACAAAAGCATCAACATCACGTCACGAAACTTACTATCCCTTTTAAGAAACTACCCGACCATCTTAAACCAAGAGAAAAGGCTTTAATATTTGGCGTTGATCAATTATTAGATTTTGAACTTTTAGCTATTATCATAAGGGTTGGAACAAAATCTCGTAATGTATTAGAGGTGGCTCATGATGTTATTAAAAAATTTAACTCTCTTAAATTAATTAAAGATATAGCATTAAAAGAATTAATGAAAATAAAAGGGATCGGTAAAGTAAAAGCATTAGAAATAAAAACTATTTTTGAGTTTTCTAAAAGAATTGTTCGTCAAATACCTTAAAAAATTTCTTCTGATAAGCTAGCAGCAGAGTATGTTTGACATTTATTTAAAAATTGAAAAAAAAGTATTTCATAATATTAATTTTTGACCGACAAAATAACATTATCAAATGCCAAAAGCTATACGAATCTCATTCACAAGGAGTTGAAATTGAGCCGAGAGAGGTTTTATCAGCAGTTTTACAATCTAGACACAATAAATATTATTGTTTTCATAATCATCCTTCGGGTAATTTTAATCCATCATAAGAAGATAAGACAACAACTGAAAGACTAACCTATTTTTCAAATATTTTAGGAATAAAATTGATTGCTCATATTATAATTGTTAAGAATGGTGATTTTTTAAGAATCTCTTGTTCTAGTTAGGAGTGAGAATGCAAAACAAGTTAAAGGTGGATATGCATTGTGCCTCATGTGCAAGCACAATTACCAAAAAGCTAAAGAAAGTTGGGGTTAAAGCCGAAGTAAATGTTGCTCTTAAAATATGCAAAATAGATTATGATAAAGACAAAATTTCTTTGGATGAAATTCAAAAAAAATTAAACAGCATGGGCTATGATTCAGAAGAAATTTAATTTCTTCTTTTTTATAGCCTCTCTTTATTAATAAATCTCTTTTAATTTGCTATAATATTTTTGCTACTTTTAGTAGCCGTACTGAAGAGGTTTTAAGCATAGCACCTCCAAGACGAGCCCAATTCAAAAGGAGAACTAAATATGTTCGCTATTATTGAAACAGGTGGGAAACAACTTATCGTTAAAAAAAATGATATTATATTTGTTGAAAAATTAGAAGGTAAACAAGGTGATACAGTTAACTTTGACAAAATTCTTTTAATCGACAAAAAAGTTGGTAAACCATACTTAGAAAACGCATCTGTGTCTGGCGTTATTGAAAAGCAAGGAAAACAAAAGAAAATTATTGTTTTCAGACACAACCACAAATCAACTCATAAAAGAAAATATGGACATCGTCAACCATATACAAGAGTTAAAATTACGGGAATTAAAGGATAGACTATGTCATCAGTTAAATCAGGTGGATCTACCAAAAATGGTAGAGATTCTAGAAGTAAAAGACTAGGTGCTAAAAAAGCCGACGGTCAATTCACAAATGCAGGTTCTATAATTTATAGACAAAGAGGTACCAAAATTCACCCTGGTCAAGGAGTGGGTAGAGGTAATGACGATACTCTTTTTGCATTAATTGACGGATATGTAAAATATCAAGTTGTTAGAGGAAGAAAATATGTAAATATTTTTACCGAAAGAGTTAAGAAAAAATCTTAATTTAAAAAAAGGCTAATGCCTTTTTTTAAATTCTAATAACCTTCATTATTTTTTAACAGAACATAGTTAACGTTTTTTAAAACTTTTAAACTTTTGCCACCAGCATATGATATTGCTGATTGAACATCTTGTTCTAATGTATTTCATAATGAACCTTTTAATGGAACAAGTTCTTTTTTACCCTCAATGTTTTTCTCTTCTTTTTTATTAAACTCAAAAGCACTACCAAAGTATTCTTTATACATTTTTCCATCTATTTCAATTGTTTTTCCTGGAGATTCAATGTGTCCGGACAAGATTGATCCAACCATCACCATTCTAGCTCCAAAACGTATTGCTTTTGCAATATCGCCATTGTATCTAATTTCACCATCTCCGATGATAGGCTTAGAAGCGGCTTTGGCACACCATTTAATTGCAGATAATTGTCATCATGCACAGTTTTTCCAAAACCAGTCTTTAATCTTGTTATACAAACTTTTCCCGGGCCAACACCAACTTTTGTGGCATCAGCTCCTCATCTTTCAACTTCTGTGACACCCTCGGGTGTTGCTACATTACCGGCGATGATAAACACTTTGTTTTTCATTAGTTTTCTAATGTGAGATAGCATGTTCTTAACAGATGTTGAGTATCCGTGAGCAATATCAATTGTGATGTAATCAGGAATCAAATCTTCTTCAATTAATTCATTAATTACTTTATGTCACTCTTCTTTAACACCTATTGAAACAGATGATATAACATTGTTTTCTGTACAGGTTTTAATAAACTCTTTAGTGTCAACATTGAAACGATGTAGGATGCAAAAATATCCTCTTTTCGCTAACTCAATAGCCGATTCTTCATTTATAATAGTTTTCATATTAGCGGCAACAACAGGTATTTTAAACTTGTGTTTTCCTAATTTAACGCTAGTTTCACATTCTGAACGTGATTTGATAATACATCTTTTTGGCAATAATTGCACATCTTCAAAATCAAATACTTTCATATTTTCCTTTCTAATAATACACCAACATTAGGAAAATATATAAAATAAAAATTTATTTTTTTATTTCTATTGAAAAAACATTAATTACATTGTCCAATCAATTGAATAATGAAATAACTGATTTGTTTTTTTCATAATAATCATTTAATTTAGGAAAGAACTTTTCGATTAAAATCAAGTAACCATCTTGTTTTGAAGATGGGCTTGAAGCGCTTAGAATTATTTTATTATTTTTTAATTCTTTAATTTTTGTGTATCAATTTGATTCACAGGTTATTGAAATGAAAAATATTACTTCATTTTTTTTAATAGAATCAATTGCTTCGTCAATTCTTCCCGAGGCATTTTGAGAATTAACACAACGCACATCAAAGCCTAATTTTTTTAGTCTATCGACGCAATGTATTCCAATAATTTTTGTTGAAACAGAATTGATCACAACAATCTTTCTATTTTTTAATTTTGATAATCATGTTAAAAGACCATAATCATTAAAAGTTTCCTTTTTTAAGGAAATATTAAAATTTGCTCTCATTGCAGGAAAAGAATAATAGCCCTTCTTTATCGCAAATCGTGATATTGTTGAAGTAGAAACATTAGTCTGTTTTGAAATGCCTGTCATATTAGGCATTTCTTTTCCTTCTAATGCGAGTTTGTTAAAAAATTTACTTAGTTTTTCATAATTTTTATATCGATACATTACTATTAATTATATTAAAAATTAAGTTTTGGAAGAATTTAAAATTATGTAATAATATTTACATGAGAAATTTAATATTAAATTTAAATGGCTTTGATAATAGATTAAGCCCAAAAGATTCAGGGGATGATCCGTTTTATCACTCTCTATTTGTTTCCTTAGGTAACTACAATTACCTGATTGGATCAATCATGATTTTACTTGTTATCCTATGTGGTCTTTGATATCCAAAAGCTAAAAGAAAAGCAGAAGCTTACAAGAAAAAACAATTAGAAATTTACAATAAAAACAGACCTAACGAGAGAAATGTAAATGATTATGCTAAAACCAAACTTTATCTTTCTATAAGAGAAAAAGCAAAATTAAGTGCACCAATAATGCTCGGACTTATGTGTTTTTTTGTTGCCATGACCTTTTTCGTTGGATACCCTTTAACAACCCTTTAATATGTTTCTGCCCTTATTTTTATTTTAAAAACATTAGCAAATATAATATAATTTATTCGTAGTCTTTTACTACAACAAAATTTACAAACTATATACTATGTATTTTTTTATTGTTTTAAATAATTTGAAATTCGAAATTCGGAAGGATTAAAATAAATGACATTTTCTCAAATTGTTAAAGATATTTTTTCTAGAAAACCTAAAAAAAATGCCCAGGATAATTCCAAAAAAGGGCGTTCAAAAGCTTTTCTTTCAAAAATGTCTGGAGCTTTTATGCTCCCTATTTCTGTCATGGCTATTGCTGGTCTTTTTCTAGGTGTTGGAGCCGCTATTGACTCCCACACTTCAGCTAAGACGCTTGGTGCTTTTATTAAAGCATTGGGAGATCCTATCTTTGGGTCCATGCCTGCTTTATTTGCAGTTGCAATTATTATAGCCTTTACAGATGAAGCTGGCATAGCTGTTTTTGCCGGTGTTATTGCATTCGTTGTCTTTAGTGCCATTCAAGGGCCTTTTATTGATGCGATATCAACAAATGATATGAAGTACAAACTAGACTCAACATATGGTTTATCTACTCAAGACCTTACAACATATGGCATCCAAACTACTGGAGGCAATATTCTTAATAACTTCAATACATCTATGTTAACTAAAACATCTGTAACATCTGGTGTTTTTAAAGGATTTTCTTCATATACAGATAACGTAACAGGTAAAATAATATTCTATACTGCTGATGGTAATGTTACTTTGGGTGGCCATAATTTTGTTAAAAATCAAATTGCAAATGCCAATTTTGATAAATCATTATATGACAGATTTGGAACACCATCAAACAATACTGGATTTGCACACTTCTTGGGTATTCATACTTCAGATAATATTGCATCCCACGTTTTTAACCTATCAGGTAAAAACTGAGGTATTACTTCTTTAAACACATCTATCTTTGGTGGTATTTGTGTTGGAGCACTTGTAGCTTTCTTATATAACAGATTCCACGTTATTGAACTACCAGGTGCAATCGCATTTTTCGGAGGCAAAAGATTTGTTGCTATTATTTCTATGGTAATGGTTATTCCTCTAGCATTTACATTTTTACTTATTTGACCTTGAGTAGGTTTAGGATTAGCTTATTTCGGTGAGTATTCAGGTAAAGTGGCTGGATTAGATTCATTTATTTTTGGATATGTTGAAAGAGCATTAATTCCATTTGGTTTACACCACGTATTTTACGCACCGCTTTGATGAACAAATGCTGGTGGAGATGTAATTTCTCAATTAAATAAATGAAATATGGCTGGTGGTTCCATTACTGCTATCGATGGAGTAACAGGTAAAACTGTAAAAGATTTTGCTGCTGCAATTGAAAAATCTAATGTTGGTAATTATATGGGAGACTCATTTGGTTGATTAGCGCTAAATGGAACTTCTATTAAAACAATTACTTTTACAACAGCAAGCGGTGTTATTCACACTGAAAAATTATTTGACTTTGTTTCTGATCAACTAGGATTAAATTTTGGTAGATTTATGCAAGGTAAATATTCATTCATGCAGTTTGGTCTCCCGGCTGCTGGGGCCGCTATGATTTTTGCAGCGCCTAAAGAACACAGAAAAGATGCTTTCTCAGTTGTCTTTGCTGCATCGTTAACTTCATTCTTAACAGGTGTAACAGAGCCAATTGAATTTACATTCTTATTCCTGGCACCATGATTATTCTGAGGATTCCACGCTATTATGGCTGCATTCTCATTCTTATTCATGAACTTACTGGGAGCTCACGTTGGTATGACTTTCTCAGGAGGTATGATTGACTCCATAATTTATGGAGCAATTCCATTGTCTCAAGGAACTCACTTCTACTGGATGTACTTAATAGGAGCGGTATATGCGCCAATATACTTCTTTGTATTCTACTGAGCAATCAAGAAATTTGATTTAGCCACTCCAGGAAGAGGTGGACAAACTGCCTTATTCTCAAAAGCTGACTACAAAAATTCAAAAATAAGTTTAGGTGGAACGCTTAAATCTCAATCAGCAGCTATTGTTTTAGCAGCTGGTGGATGAGATAATATCACCAAATTCTCTAACTGTGCAACTAGACTTAGATATGATATTAAAGACATGTCTAAAGTTAATAAAGACGCACTTAAAGCTGCTGGAGCTGCAGGAGTAGCACCGGTTGGTGAAAAACACGTTCAAATTATTATGGGACCTGTTGCAGAACAAATTAATACTAATATTAAATCTAATATTGGAGTTGGTTTAAAAGATTTATCTACTAAAGAAGCAGGAGATAAAAAAGCTGCTAAAGGTTCAAAACCAACAAGCAAAGTATCACATCTTTCAGTTAAATCTGTTGTTGGTGGAACTGCAGCATCATTAGCCTCTCTAAAAGACGGAGTATTCTCTGAAAAGATGATGGGAGATGGAATTGTTGTTAAATTGGCTAAAACAGTCAAAAAAGCTTCAATTGTTGCACCTGTATCAGGAGAATTAGTAACTATATTTCCTACAGGTCATGCTTACGGCATTAAAACTAAAGAAGGCATTGAAGTTCTTATTCATATCGGTATTGACACTGTCAATCTAAAAGGAAAAGGATTTAAATCTGCTGTTAAGCAGGGCGCTCAGGTTAAAGCTGGAGCTAAACTAGTTGATGTTGATTTAGCAGCAATTAGATCAGAAGTTCCTTCTGTTGATCCAATTATAATTATTACTTCGGGTCAAAAAGTAACCAAAAAAGCAACGGGAAAAGTTACAAATAATTCTGACTTATTCACCGTTTCTTAATAGTTAATAACAAGCCTTTTGCTTGTTATTTTTAATTGCAATTTGAGATGTAGGTTTTTATTAAAGGAAATTATTTTTTAATTAAACTTTTAGATATAGATAGCAATTTTTATTGGTAATGTAGTAAAATTATTAATGGAATCATTCTAAAAACTATGAAAAGAAAAGGAAAAAAATATGTTAATGACAGACAAAAGAACAAAGATTATTACTACAATTGGTCCCTCATCAGAAAACAAAGAAACAATGACTAAATTGTTTGAATCGGGAATGACAACCATAAGACTGAATTTTTCTCATGGAGATCACGAAGAACAAGGTGCTAGAATTGTTACTGCTAAGCAATTAAGAAAGGAAACGCAGCTGCCTATTTCTATTTTGCTTGACACAAAAGGACCTGAAATAAGAGTTGGTAAATTTATTGACGGAAAACAAGAAATAAATGCTGGACAAAATGTTACCATTTACACTGATGGTGAGTTATACCAAAATAAAGAGTGTGGTCAAGGTGAAATGACTGTTGCATACGACATGTCTCAAGATTTATTTGAAGGTAAAATCGTGTTGGTTGATGATGGGAAACTACAACTAAATGTTACTTCTGTTAAACCTGGAGTTGTTATGACAAAAGCTTTAAACTCTCACGTTGTAAAAACAAACAAAAGAGTTAACATTCCAGGAACTAAATTCTCTATGCCATTTTTAGCTGAAAAAGATATCAACGACATTAAGTTTGGTTGCGATGAAGGAATTGATTTTATTGCGGCTTCATTTGTTAATACCCCTAAAGATATTCAAGAAATAAGAGCTATCTTAAAAGAAAAAAATGCTGAACACATTAAAATATTCTCAAAAATAGAATCTCAATATGCTGTTGATAACTTTGATGCTATTTTAGAAGAGACAGATGGTGTTATGATCGCCAGAGGAGATTTAGGATTAGAAATTCCTTACTATGAAGTTCCGGTTGTTCAAAAAATGATGATTAGAAAAATGAGAAAAGCTGGTAAACCAGTTATTGTGGCAACACAAATGTTAGACTCTATGGAAAATAATCCTCACCCTACAAGAGCTGAAGTAACTGATGTTTACTTAGCTACAGAATTAGGCGCTGACGCTACAATGCTTTCAGGAGAATCTGCTGCAGGAAATTACCCGGTAGAAACTGTTAAAGTAATGTCAACAATCAATAAAAGAGCTGAGAAAGAATTCTATAACAAAACATACTATGAAAAATACTTAAACACATTACCAACCTTTGAAGAAGGTTCAAGAGAACACAAAGCCAAAGAAGTTGTTTTAAGTGCTAGAGATGGAGACTATAAATTTGCGGTTGTTCTTTCAAGAACAGGACAATTATTGCAAAAAGTTGCGTCATTAAGACCTAACACTAACATCTTAGGAGTAACTAACGATCCAATTCAGGTATATCAATTCGGAATTACATCTTCAGTATTCATGTGTGTAGATGTATCGATGTTTGATAAAATCATTGATGATAGATCTCAAGCTAGAGCTGTTGTTGAAAAATTCGGTGGGAAACCTGGTGATAAATACCTAGTTGTAAGAAACGAAGAAATCCAAAAATTCACATTTTATAAAAGCAACTAATTGCTTTTATTTCTTTAATTCTATTCTTGCTTCTTGCTATAATATAGAAAACATAAATATTTATTAAATCAAATTTGGAGGTTAAAAATGACAAAAGAAAAACAAAAATCTAAGTTTGAAGTAATGTTTAGTGAAGACCCTATATGAAGAATTTTAATCAAGTTAGCATTGCCATCAGTGATCATGATGTTAGTAATGGGTTAATATTTCTTTTTTGATAATGTTCTTTCAATTAATTTTGCAGGTCACGTTTATGATTCGCCCGAATATAAAGTTCCAGGACTTTCTGGTTCTATATTGGTGCGTATTTTTATGAACGGATTCTCGCCAATTAATTCTCTAATGGTTGCTTTAGGGCTACTATTTGGTGCTGGTATTGCTATTCGTTCTTCAATAAATTTAGGAAAAGGAGATAGAGATAGGGCTCAAAAGATAATCAGAACTGGTTTTATTTTTGGAATGGTTACCGCGATAATTATTACACCTATTTTAATTGTAACGGCTAAAGCTTGGATCGAAAGTCAATATAAATCTTTGGATGCACGTTCTGTAAAAATAATTGGTGATACAGCATTACAGCATTTAAATTTGCTTGATCAGTAATTTTATCATTTCCAATGATTATGTTTAATAATATCATTCCAGCCCTTTTAAGAAATGAAGCACGGATGAAACAAATGATGTTTGCTTTGATTTTCCCTATTTTTGTAACCCTATTATTTGATTGAGTTTTCATGGGTCAGATAGGTATGGGAGTTGAAGGTGGAGTTTAAGCAACATTTGGTTCCAATACTTTAACATCTGTAATTTTAATATTTTTTATTTTTAAATCAAAGAAAAATTAATTACTAAAATGAAGAATTCTAATTGGCAAGGACGTTAAGTTCCTAGCGATCTTTGGAGTTATCTTTATTGGTATCTCACCATTTTTAAGAAACATCGCACAATCAATAATTTCTACTGTGCAAACTAATATCATAAATGATGTATCAGGCAAGATTTTATTGATGATTATCTCAAGTTTTGGGATGGTTTAAATAGCACGGAAGCACGGACGATAAAAACTTATTAACAAATCCAAACCCAAGCTTTTTAACTTTAATTCAGAAGCAATCTTTCAAAGAATTGCAGCAACTTATCGCTAGCTTGGGACTAAATCCAAATGCAACACTACCTGATGTAGCAAATAAAATAATTAGTTTGATACCCAAAGGTCATAATTGATTACAAAATTGAAATCCGCCCGCTTCTGGTCCTGGCTTGGTTGCATACAATTTGATTCACAACATAATTAAATCTCAAGCATCATCAACCATGATTTCAATTATGTCCGGTGCAATGCCTGTCTTCATGCTTTTATTCCCAACTATGTTTGCTTTTGTTCAAGCAGCTTCACCAATAGCTTCATTTAACTATGGTGCCAAAAATTTTTACAGAGTAAGACAAGTTTATTGATGATCAATTATTTATGCTAGCATTGCTGCAATTATCATTTATTTCTTAGTATCATGAGGAATTTCTGGTTCTTTAATTCAATTATTAAAAATTGGAAACGTTTCTTTATTAAATAAAACAGTTATTAACACCACTGCTATTTCAGAAGATGTTCTAAAAATAATTATGTTAGCTATGATTACTTATGTTTTTGGTATCGCTGCAATGGTAATATTCTCATCAACAGATCGTGTGTTATTTTCTATAATTGCTTCTTCGCTTCAAGGATTGATTCTAATTTGAGTAGTTATTTATCCATTTAGATCATTGGCAATAGATAATCCACATTATCAATTACTATTCTTCTGGTACTTACCTGTTTTAACTGCGCTTGCTTCTATTGTTTCTACAACAATGGTTATAAGGACACTATTTACAATAAACAAAAAACATCAAGTAACATTAGATGAAAGAATTGATTTCTTCTATGAATCACAAAATTTCCATCGAGCTAGAATAAGTACAATTAGAAAAGCTAGAAAGAATGGAAACCTAGAAGAGGTTAAAAAAGAATGGCGTCTTAAACGACAAGAAAATAAAAAAGCTAAGCACGATGCTAGAGTCAAAGCACAAAAAGAAGTTGATGCTGCTTATGCTATTTATTGTGAAAATAAGGTAAAACTCAAAGCCAAAAAATAAAATTTATTTTGCTATTTACATTATATTTGTTGTATAATAAATTAGCAATAAATGCAAGTGTAGTTTAATGGTAGAACTTCAGCCTTCCAAGCTGACTGTGAGGGTTCGATTCCCTTCACTTGCTCCATTCATGAAAATGACCATTAGAAAAAGACCAAAGGTCTTTTTCTATTATAATTAAAAGAAAAGGAGCTTTATGGCCAATACTATTAAAAGACATTTCTATTTAGATAAGGATTATAAGATTGATTACGAGATTAATACGGTTCAATTATTACCTGCTTTCTTTGAAAAACTAAGAGACAAGAAACTATGAGGAAAATTTGGTTTTAAAAAAGTCGGTGGTTCTTCAATTGGTAATGTTTTAAGCGTTAACCCATGGGTTACTCCATTTGGAGCTTGAGCGGCTGTTTCATGACTTTCTGTTCCTGTTTTAGATCGCAAGTATGTTGATGCCGGTATTGCCATTGAACCAAAAGTTATATCTTTAATTGAAAAAGTAAGTGGTAAAAAAGTTCAAACCTTTGATGCAAAAACTTATAACTATGATTTTTTTGCTGGCAAAGATGATGTATTAGGTGGTTTGCCAGATGGATACATTAAAGAAACAGACACAATTTTAGAAATTAAAACATCTGGTAAGAAAAATCTTGAAAAATGAAACACCTATGGTGTTCCAGTTGCTTATCAAAAACAAGCTCAACTATATGCTTACTTAATCGGAGCCAAAACTTATTCGATAGTTGGAACTTTTCTAGAAGAAGAAGATTATTTAGATCCATCTACCTACAAAATCGAAAACCGCAAAACTAAAAATTGAACCTATAAGGTCAATATGCTACAAGCAGAAGACGATATTAAGAAAGTTAAAACTTGACACTCAAAATATACTAGTCAACCTAATTCACCTCAATTTAATTCTACTAAAGATGCTGAACTGCTTGAATGATTAAATGTTAGAAATGAAGAAGAACAATTAGCATTACTCAAAAAATGAGAAGAAATGGGTAAATATGTCAAATAAATCATTTATTTCTGCAAGTAAATTTGTCAAGCTACTAACTTGTCAGCCTTTTTTTATTTGACACTCTTTAAAAAGTGATTTAGAAATAAGTGAAGATATTGATTTAAATTTTTCCCTGCCAGAATTTTTAGATGATCCTGATAATCTTGAAGAATTTGGAATTCCTTTTTCTCAGGTACAAAAAGCTGCTTTTGAAATTATTGAAAAAGAGTATTTTACATTTTTAAAACATAAATTTAAAGATATTCATGCCTTAAAATCAAAATCTATTGAGGAAAAAGCTGAAGAAACAAAAGAAGCAATGAAAAGTTCAAGATACATTCTTAATCCAACCTTTGTTTATGATTATAAAGGTGAAAAGATTATCGCAATTCCTGCTTTATATGATGTTAAAAATAAATGATTGTACTTTAATAAAAACTCTTCATCAACTAAAAGAAAAGATTTATTAAAAATAATTTTTGATTCTTTAGTTATCGAAAAATTAGGTTATGAAGTAAGGGGAATATCATTACACACTCTTGCTGCTAAATCATATAAAAAAAGTGAGATTGACTTTTTCCAAACCAACCATATTAATACCACTAAAACATCTCGCACATCAAAAGACGCCAAAGAAGGTTTTGATTATTTAACATTACAAATGGCTAAGGTTGGTTTGGCTCATAATCCAAAAGGAGAACCTTTTGAATCAAAGTCATTGACTGAAATTTTCAAAGATAGAAAATTGCAAACAGTTAAAGCAAATAGAAAGAAAGAAGCGGAATTCTTTTACTTTGATGATTTGGATTATTTTTTAGATCAAATAATTGAAGCTAAAAATGTAATAGAACCTAGATATCCTACTGAACGTGATAATTACTATTTTGGGCCTAATCCCGAATGAAATGATTTAATAGTTTTAAAAGCTCCAGAATATACTGGATACAATGGAAAAGTTGTTACTAAGCAATCCATCATTGATGTTGTTAATATTGAAGAAGCCTCAGATCATGTTGCACTTGAGCAACAACTAATCAATAACAAGACAATTATAAATGACGAAACAGTTGTTAAAGATTTAATTAATGATATTAGCAAAAAAGTTGTTTGATATGATTTTGAAGCATTTTCTTTACCATTTTGTCCATTAGATGAAATCTTACCTTACAACCAAGTTGTATCTCAAGTTTCTTCTATCATTACAGATGGTTTAAAAGAGAAGAGTGTTACTAACTTGGTTGTGGATCCAAAGAACTATACATACGATAACTTTTTTTCATTAATTGATGCTGTTTATCGAAAAGACCACAAGTATGTTGTTTTTAATGGCAGCTATGAAAACACACGTTGAAAAGAAATGAGTCTTTTGTTACAAAAAGCTAATCATCCCGATGTGGCAATTTTTGATCAAAAAGTCCAGGAAATAATTTTAAATACAATTGACTTAGCAGAATTATTTAAGGTAGGTTCTAAAACAAGATTACCAGATATTATGATTCCTCAATTAAAACTTAAGCACTCAATCAAGTTATTAGAAAAACACATTAACGCTTTAAAAGAGGGATTTCATTACAAAATAAAGGAATATAGTTCACTTGATGTTCAGAATGGTCTTATGGCTATGGAAATGGCCAATAATAGAGCTTTAAATATAATTGGCGATCTAGAATGAGAAGCTAAAACTAAAATGTTAGAAGAGTATTGTGAGAACGATGTTCGTGCAATGTTAATGGTGTATAATTACATTAAATTTATTTATGAAAAATAGCTTTAAACTATAAATTTAAAATAAGGATGGATACTCAGTGAAATTATCATGTTCAATACCCTTAATTATATTGGTTGGATTGTTGGCATCAATCATGGCTTCTTTAATGGGTCTTGGCGGCGGTTTATTAGCAATCCCCATGATTTTTTGTTAGTAGTTGGTGGTAATCATCCAAACGCAGCCAAACTAATTTCATATGTTAACTTAACATTCTTATGCATCGTTTCGGGAATTAAATATTATTATTTAAAAAGAAGACCCAAATGAAAAGAAGCCTTTTATATAATCTTGGGTTTAATTCCTTTAACCATCATTTCTTCAATTTATATTACTCCATTTTTTGATCAAAAATCAATAAAGCCATATTATCACGTTGCCTATGCCATTGTGGCTTTTTTGACTTTTATGTTGATTGTTTTAAAAAACAAAATAAAAGTTGGTGAACCTAAACCATGATTACTTGCTTTAATGGGCTCAGGTGTTGGTCTTCTATCAGGTTCAATAGGACTATCGGGTGGAATTTTATTTATACCTATTTTAGTAATTTGTTTAAAAATGAAGATTAAAGATGCTGCGGTAACATCTTTACTTTTAAAATTAGTTGCTTCTTCAATTAATGTATTAACAAATGTTGCTTCTGGGGAGTTTGCTAATAATTTCCACAATTTTATGGGAAGTATCACATCAACATCCGTTCCATGAATATTGATATTAATGATTATGATCGGATCTTTTGTGGGTTCTCAAATTGGACCAATTATCAACAGCAAAATAACCGAGAAGACTATGAACAAGCTCTTCATTATTCTTATGACTTTATTAATTACATGAGAAGTTGCACAGTCAATTGTGGTATTTGTTAATGGTTCCGGAATTGTGTAAGCAAAGTTTGTTAAAATTAACTCATGGGAAGCAGAAGAAGAAAGATTCGTAAATATCCCAAGAGATATTGTCCAATTGAATGATTTAAATGTATTGGTTACACTAAAGAAGGCAAAGGGATTATTCTTTTTAAAAACAAGAAATTTTTTATTGATGAATTAATTCTTGGTGAAGAAGCAAGAATTATGATTTACTATGAAACAGATGATCATGGAGTGGGAAGAGCAATCGAAATTAAAGAATGATCTCAAGATCGTGCTCTACCTTTGGGACACTGAAAATTTTCTTTAGGTTCATACCACTTATCACACTTAAAAGATTCTGCCCATGATGCCTTTAAACAATCAAGAATAAATAATTATTGACCATCAGCTTTACCGATTATTGTAGGTAAAAGAACTAATTATCGAAACAAGGTTTCTTTAACCAATGGCGGTTTTATGCCTCCAGGTCGTTTTAGAAGACAATCAATTAAATCTGAAAAATTTGATCTTATGAAAATAGATTTTTCTAAATATCAAGATACTCCAGGAGTCTGAATTATTAGAGATTTAAAAACTAGAATCGAAGGAAAGCCTGGGACCAAAATTTTTGCCGAAGACGAAGTCTTAGGTCAAAAATTTATTGTTGGTTTAGACTCTTTTTATCAAGTTAATAGTGAGATGGCTGAAAAAGCTTATCAAAAAATTATCGATTCAGTTGATCAAGGTGATGTTGTTTTTGATTTATTTGCAGGGGCTTCAACAATTGGCATTCACCTTAGTGAAAAAGCAAAGCAAGTATACTCAGTTGAAATTAATAAAGACTCACATAAGGATGCTTTAAAAAATGTTGAATTAAACAACATTAAAAATGTGGAATGTATTCTTGGAGATGCTAATGAATTTGTGCTCACAAATAATATCAAACCAGACACAATTGTTATTGATCCTGCAAGGGGAGGAATATCTTTAGCATCTGCCGTGGTAATCAACAGCAGCACTGCCAATAAAATTATTTATTTAAGTTGTAATATTGATACTCAATCTCGTGACATAAAATTATTGGATAATTATAAAATTGAAGAAGTTCAACCTTATGATTTCTTTCCACAAACATTTCATATCGAAAATCTAGTTGTTTTAATTAAAAAATAGTTTTAACTATCAACCGAGACCTCTTATGTTTACAAATTTTTGTAATTCATTTATTTTCGGTAAAAATGGAATCACAATTAAAATTGCTACTCCCATTGTAATGAAAGTAAATGGTGCGTTTAAAATAGCTGATGTTGGTAGATTAACTTGATATGATATCACGCCAGATATGGTGTGGCAAAGTCATTTAACTACAAACCCTATCATAATAAAAACTACAATCATAATTTGTCTTCAAGATATTCCGAAAAACTTAGTCTTTTTAATTGAAAAGAATCTGGCTAAATAAACAACCAAAACTGATAAAACAGGTAGTGAATAATCAAATAAAAAACTTACAGGACTAGTTTGCGTCGTATTTCCAGTTATAAATCAAATTATAGGAGATATCAAAAGCACTAAAAATGCAATAGTAAAAGGTATCATGAGAGTCATGATAACTGTAAACACCATGTATAGTTCAACTCAAGATGAACCTACAGGTGTTTTAGGAAATACTCTATCAACTAATTTAAAAATAGTTATGAGTGCAAGCATTAAACCAGCGATGGCAATTTGTTGTATAGTAATACGGAACTTATGTTCTTTTTCTTTTTGTTTTTGGTTCAAAATAAAACCCCTTGAGGGATAAGAAAAAGCTTAACTCCCAACGCAAGTTTTAACTTGATCTAGTAATAAGAGTCCTTCTCAATCCTTTCGGATGCCCCTGTCAAGTTAATTATAGAGCATTTTTAATAAAATTATTTATTTTTTTGAAGTTATATTATAATTTAATAATGTCTTATATAAGTGTTATTTTATGAACATTATCGCTTTTATTGACCGTAACCGGTATTATTTTTGGTATTGTCGCTTCTGTTAACTCAACTAAAGCCAACTTTAAAATTAAAAATGTTATTACAGCCACTTTTGCTGCTGAAGAATCTCAAAAATTATTCTTCGACCATGCTCAAAATGTTATGGCTAAGAACAGAGTTGTAGCTAAAAATATGAAAGAGAACAAGCCAATGACATATCTAAGTTATGCTACGTTTTCTTATAAAAGTAGACTTACTCCTTTATCTGCTAATTTATTAAACATAATAAAACAAACAGAATTAAAAGGTGTGGGTTTACTATACAAGAAAATTAAACGTGAGTTTGATGAAATGTGATTTAAAATAGTTATAAATACATCTATTTTAATTGAAGATAAAGAAATATCAAAAGATATTAGAAAAAAATTAATTGCTTATCACTTAACCGCACCCCAAACATGTTCAGTTATTTTAGAAAACTATTCAAGAATAATTGAAGCTAGAAAATAAAAATTTATAAATTATTAATTTATAAATTTTTATTTTCTATAATAAGTTTATGAAAAAACCTAAAGCAGTCCTAAAAATTATTGCTAAATATAGCGATAGAATTGATAAATACCTTGGAGAAAATAGTGATCTTTCAAGATCTGATATTCAAAAACTAATTTTAAAGCATGCAATTTTTGTTAATGATATTAGTGTTAGAAAAGCAAACTTTAAAGTAAAAGAAAAAGATGTTATTGTAATAACAGAAATTTTACAAAAAGAAATTAATGCTGAACCAGAGGATATTCCATTAAACATAGTTTATGAAGATGAACATTTACTAGTTGTTGATAAAAAATCAGGCATGGTTGTTCACCCTGCACCTGGTCATCATTCAGGTACACTAGTTAATGCCTTTTTATTCCATTTTAAACAACTTTCTGACATCAATGGCCCAGTTAGACCAGGGATTGTTCATCGAATTGATAAAGACACATCTGGGCTTCTTGTTGTGGCAAAAACGAATGAGACTCATCAACTGTTAGCCAAATTACTAAAACATCACGAAATTAAAAGAACCTATTTAGCTTGAGTTGAAGGCAGAATTGAAAATGATATTACTCATATTAAATTACCAATTGGAAGAGATGAGAAAAATAGAAAAAAAATGACTGTAACTAATCGAAATTCTAAAGAAGCCACTACTCATGTTTATGTTGAAAAAGCTGAAGAAAAAAGAACTTTAGTTAGATGTGAACTTGAAACAGGAAGAACACATCAAATTAGAGTGCACCTTTCTTATATAAAGCACCCTATTATTGGCGATCCTTTATACGGTAAAAGTAAAGATATTTTTGGACAACACTTACATGCTTTTAAATTAGAGTTTATTCATCCAATAACTAAAAAACCCTTAAAATTTGAATCAATTCCACCATCAAATTTCTATGATTAAAGTGAACTATTTGCTTTTTTTGTTTAAAAAAGTGGGAATATTTTCTCTTTTTGATTATTTTTTAGTTCTAATATCAAAAGAAAATATAATAAACATGCACGATAAGTGCTGAAAGGACTTTAATTTTTTTTATGAAACCCAAATTTAAAAAAGTTTTTAAAGGTATTTCAAATGGTTGAACAAATATGTCGATAGGTAAAAAAGCTTATTCTATTTTATGAGCTATTACGGGCGTATTTTTAGTTTCACTGATTGTAATGTTTGTGGCTTTAAATAACACTTTTAAACAGGTCATACCACCAGCAAAAGGTTGAACACATAAAACTAATCAAGTTTACCCGGGGGAAGTAAAACCTCAACTTAGTAATTATAGAGTGGAAGATAACACAAAAAATCCATCTGGTATATATGATACTTATACAAAAATTGAAACTGCTATGGCAAAGCAGGACTTTAAAAAAGAGTACAATGAAACGGCCTTTTTGGTTAATAATGAAACACTTGGAACCAAAATAACTGCTCAAACTGCAACCAATTTATATTTGGTTGGATATACACCTATAAATCCTGCTACCGGAGCGTCTGCATGATCACAAAAGGGTCAAGAGTATATTTCTCCAAATAACATAAGAGGTTGATTTGATAGCTCTAATAAATTTGAAGTTAGAAATCCAATCTTTGAGGTAGATTCATGAAATACTACACCAACCAATTCAGCAAAAACCGCTACCACAGCTACTGCTATAGTTGGATTTGTTTGATCTATTGTTTTCACTTCTGCGATTATAACAACAGTAGTTGTATCTAAAAAAGCTAAAAGGTGTAATAAATAATGGTTAGAACAATTCCAAAAAATCAGACAAAGCGAAGTGGCTCATTTAAAAATAAATGATCTAAGTTCACAGCAGCTTTAGGAAGAGTTGGTAAAGCATTACTATTTCCAATTGCTACCCTACCAATCGCTGCCATATTCTTAAGAGTTGGTACGCAAATTCCAGAAGCTACTGCATTTGGGCACTTTGTTCATAGCACATTTGTTGCGGTTGGTAATACAGTTTTTTCTAATTTACATATTCTTTTTGCAATAGGTGTTGCCTTCGGATTGGCGAAAGATAATCGGGGTGAGGCGGCCTTATCTGCCTTTATTGGTTTAACGCTTGTAACATTACTTTTAAGTTCTAAGCCAGGAGCCGATCTTCCTAATCAAATATATGGAAATTCGGGTGTCGATTTTCACCATATATTTGGTGGTAAATATGACGACATTTTGGCTCGTAATGTTTTAAATGGTTTCATTTGTGGTGTAATAGTTGCTTGAATTTATAACAAGTGAAACGGAACAGAATTACCTTCAGTTCTAGGATTCTTTTCTGGAAGAAGATTAATTCCTGTTTTAACAGTTTTAATTATTTTATTCTTTGGAATTTTTTGAGCTATTGTATTTCCATGATTTGGATGAGTACTTTATAAATTCTCTAGTGCTCTAACAGAAGCCACTGGAAATAGATTTGCAAACGCAGGTATTATGTTCATCTACGGAATTATCAATAGACTTCTATTACCATTTGGAATGCACCATATTCCAAATACACTATTCTGATTCCAATTTGGACAAGGTGTAACTGCTAATGGTGATATTGTTAATGGAGATATAAATATCTTCTTATCAGCTGTTGCCAAAGGTAACCATGCCGGAACATTCCAATCAGGATTCTTCCCAATTATGATGTTTGGTCTACCTGCATTAGCGGCAGTATTCTATGTGCTTGCAGACAATAAAGAACAGAAAAAAAGAGTATTTGCTCTATTTGGTTCAACTGCCTTGGTTTCATTCTTAACAGGTATAACTGAACCTATCGAATTTGCTTTTCTATTTATTGCGCCCGGATTATTCATTGTCCATGCATTTCTAACGGGATTCTTTGGATTTATAACTGGGTTATTTGGCATCCAATTAGGATTTGGATTCTCTGCTGGTTTATTTGATTACTTACTATCCATTCCTAAGTCATTGGACATTATTCATGCTAATAAAACTGGTATTGATGCAGTCATGGCTAATCCAGCATGAATTTGACCTATCGGAGCTGTCACAGCTGTAACTTACTTCTTCCTTGGAAAATACTTAGTTCTTAAATTCAATTGATCTACTCCTGGTAGAGGAAAAAATTGAATTGCTGAAGACACTGAAAATGCTGAAGAGGAAAAGAAAAACATAAGTAATGGCTTAATGAGCCCCAAAGCTCGTAAACTAGTTTTAGCTTTAGGTGGATGAGACAACATCACTAATTATCAAAACTGTGCAACACGGTTAAGATATGACGTTAAAGATGCTGACAAAGTTGATGATAAAGCTATAAAAGCCGCAGGAGCTATTGGCGTGATGAAGGTTTCAAAAACCCATGTCCAAGTTATTATCGGTCCTACAGTAGAAATTTTAAATAACGAAATTGTTGCTCACAAAGGTGAGAAATTAAAAACGTAAGTAAAATTTTAATTAAAAGATATTTTGATTCTCATATTCAAGATATTTTTTTTAATAATTAAATTTGTTATAATACTTTAGCACTAGTATAGGTGTAGTTATTCTCGGTTTGAATATAAATTTTTGCTGGGGTAAACTTGAAATATAATGGAGAAATATGATCACAAAAGAGCAAAAGTCTAAGTTAGCACTTGAGTTCGGTGGATCAGCTAAAAATACTGGTTTAACTGAAGTTCAAATTGCTATCTTAACTGTAGAAATTGAAGATTTAAAGCCTCACTTTGCAAAGAATAAAAAAGATAAACATTCTATGCGTGGCTTTATCGCAAAAATAAATAAAAGAAAATCATTATTAAATTTTCTTAAAACAAATGACTTTGACAAATACCAAACACTAATCGCTAAATTAGGAATTAGAAAGTAGAGGCATCATGGCTATAGTACCAAAGAGAAAAACATCAAAACAGAGAAAGAGATTAAGAAGATCTCACCACGCCTTAAAAGCACCTAACCTAGTTGAAGTAAACGGGAAAAAAGTTCCTCACAGATTAGTCAAATTTTATAAAAGAGATGATTTAAAAAAAGATAAATAAAAGTGAACACAATTCACTTTTATTTTGTTAATTAATTACTTTTTTATTTTAGTAATATAGTCTTTTTATGAAAGAATTTGATTACAATATAAACCCTAACGCCAAATTACCTGATGAATTTGAAAGAAAAATAAAGAAAGCTTTAAATGAAAAAATAGATTTTAAAGAATTTACGAAAATAGAGGCAATAATTTTTTCTAAAACATATCTCTATTTTTCAATAGTTACGTTTATTATTGGATGATTGCTACTTTTATTCAGAAAAACAAAATGAACAAATTATTGTGAAAATGATACACAAGACATTAGACCAACCGAAATTTACAAAACTACATTTAAAAGTTTATATTCAAATATAAAGGTTGAAAGACCAAGTAATGTAAACTGAGAATATTTATTAGTAAATAGAGGAGTTGGTGTGCCAGGTGATGCTACTATTGATTCTTCACACGTAGGTCAAACATTTATTTTAAACAACATGCCATTTGGATCAGCCTGAATAAACTGAAGGTGAGTTAGATCAAATGGTAAATCAGTACAAGTTTACTACAAAAAAAATTTACGTTTTTTCTAAAACAATAAACCCCCTTTTTAAAGATTTTGCTCTTGAATTTAAAAAAAGTAGACTTTATTCAAGAAAAGGAAAATCTTTAGAAAATGATAGATTCAATAAAGAATTTTGATATGAGTATAACAATGAAGTTAAATGTAGAATGTTTTTCCCGCTATCGGCTCAAGAAAGATGAGTAGAAGTTCACCAAAATCATGGCGAAATATTTAATAAAATTAATAGCCTTGAAATGAAGATTAAAAATAACAAATATATCTTAAGTAGAAACCCTGTATATAAATCAGAATATGGAATATTTTTATCAAAAAAAAAGTTGTAAGTAATAAAGAAGAATTTATCGTTTCTATTTATCAAAATATTTTGAATGATATAAAAGAAATTTCAACATCAATGAGACTTATGACAATTAACAGATATTTCTTTAATGATTAAAATTATTTAATTTTAAGCAGAACATAAAGCATAACTCTTTTTATTCTACTCGAAGTATAACGACGAGAGTTTGTTCTATTGACAAATTCATCATAGGTTGGTGCGTCAATATGTTTTTTAAATAGATTCTCCATTCCCTCAGAAACTAATTTGATTTTAGCGAGCTCTTCAGCTGGTGTTTCTTTTACAATTTTTTGAAACTCTGCATATGAATTTCGGATGTCTCTATCTGTTCCCAATTTCATTGGAGTATATTTTTCATATGGCTTCCCTTCATAAACAAGAGTTCTAATATATGAAGCACTTGCAAATGTTGTATTAGGAACTTCGGAGTGAAAATCAACAGTTCTTTTTATTGTAAATGGTGTAATACTATATCCGTTTTTTACTATGGCCTTACAATATTCTAATCCTAAAATATCATTAGGCATATTAATTTTTCTTCCAATCAATCTTGTTAAAGCATCAGCAGATGCAGCAGGAAATGATTTTCCCAGCTTAAGCTGAGCTTTTAAAAGCAAGTTATATTTTGTTTCATTTTCAAAAATAGCTTTTGCGATCAGCATAAGTAGTTTTGGATCATTTGATTCACTTCCAAAGAATATTTTATCAACCTCATTATCATTCAATATTTTTACGGCTCCTTGAGCGAAAATATGTGCGGCTTGAGTAGCGGATTCAAATGGCAATTCTATAACTTGATCTGCACCATGTTTTAGAGCTATTTTTTTTTTCTCCTCAAAAGAAGCAATTGCAAGCTCTCCTCTTTGGACATATTCTCCTGACATTACAACAATGATTTGATCATTGGGAAATCTTTTTTTAGCTTCATTTAGTTGGTATATATGGCCATTATGAAATGGATTATATTCTGCTATTATTCCGATTGACATACTCTAATTTTAAAACATTTTGTTCCAAACGTTTGGGCTAAATTAATTTTAGTAGTATAATCTAAATGGTAATAAATGGGAGAAAGTGGGATGTACGGAAACTATGTCAGAAAACTAGATGATAAAAGACGTGTTGTTATTCCGACAAAGCTCAAGAAAGAGCTTGGTCAAGTTTTTTACATCACAATAGGAACTGATAATATTTTAGAGTGTCGAAATGAGAAATCATTTAATGTTTGAAGAGAAAAGCTGACATCAACAAACACGCTTAATAAAAACGCCCGTTTGTTTGCAAGATTATTACTTGGTAATACTCAAGAAGTAGAACTTGATAAATCTAACCGTGTCAGTTTACCAGAAACATTTCTCACACGCGCAGGTATTGCAGGTATTACCAAAGAGATTGTATTTGTTGGAGTAGGTAACAAGGTTGAAATATGACCCAAAGACCAATTCAATAAATTGCAATTAGAGTTTGAATCGACTGGCTCTATTGATGACTTAGCTAAAAAGCTACTCAAAGATGGAGTTGAATTATAATGGAAAAACATTATTCCGTTATGCTCAAGGAAGTTATTGAGTCTTTAAACATTAAACCAAACGGTTTATATGTAGACTTGACATTGGGACGCGGAGGGCATTCACTTGAAATCTTAAAAAAAATATCAAAAGACGGAATTTTATTTTCCTTTGATAAAGACAAACAGGCTTTACTTGAAAGTGAGTCACGTCTTTCAAAGGTTAGTGATAATTTTAATTTAATTCATGCGGATTTCAGAAATTTTAAGGATGAATTAGCAAAATTTAAAATTCAAGCTGTTGATGGTATTATTGCAGATTTAGGAGTCTCTTCTCCTCAACTTGACGGAGCCGAAAGAGGATTTAGTTATAGTAAGGAAGCAAGGCTTGACATGAGAATGAATCGTCATCAAACTTTAGACGCTTATGAAATTGTTAACAATTGAAGTGAGGATCAATTAGTCAGAATATTTATTAATAATGCAGATGTAATGCTCCCAAAAAGAGTTGCGAAAGGTATTATTGGTAATAGACCTATTGAAACAACTACCGATCTTGTTGACGTCATAAGAAATTCACTTCCTGCAAAGGTGGTGAGAAAAAAGCACCCCGCTAAAGGAGTGTTTCAAGCTATACGTATTGCTGTAAATGGAGAGCTAGAAGCTTTAAGTAATATGTTGGCACAAGCAATATCGCTTTTAAATAAAGGTGGAGTACTAGCTATAATCACATTTCATTCAATTGAAGATAGAATGGTTAAGAAAGCCTTGGGCGAATTGATTAAAGATGAAACTGGTAAATTACCAATTATTGTTGAAAAAAATTTTAAAGTAAAGACTAAAAAGCCTAGCAAAGTCGAAATTAACGAGAATAGGCGAAGTAGATCTGCTAAATTAAGAGTTTTAACAAAATTGAAAGGGTAAATATGAAAAGATCAATAATAACAACAATTGAATTTTCAAGAAGATACATAGCAATATGTGTCCTTGAAGTTTTAAAAGGTAATATTATTGAAATTCACAATGCCAGTGACAATGTTAAAAATTCTCGTCAGTTTTTAAAAGAAAACATTGCGAAAATTGAGGAAAAAATAAATGGAAAACTTCAAAAAGTAAGCATCGTAATAGATCCTAATCATAAATTTCATGCGAACGTTAATGTGGTTAAAGAAAACGTTATGCTTGCAAATGGCATCGTTTCGATTCAAGATATTAAAAACTTAATAGCGAAAGCGGAAGTTAAGTATAAAACTAAGAATGAATATGTTATTTTTGTACATCCATTCCAATATGAAGTAGAAGATGTTTTATCGAAAAAATATTTTAATGCACCACTTGGAAAAAACGGAAATTCGTTATCTGCTCTACTATCTGTAACCAAAATTTCGAAAGAAGTTGTTGACTATGTAGCCCAAATAATGGATGACGTCAACATCAAGATTGACAGAATATTATTAAAACCACAGGTTATGTCACAAAACAACGTGTCAGCTAACGCACTGTTAAGAGGTTCTGTCAATCTACACATTGATCAAGATTATACATATTTGACAATTAACAAATATGGAGCAACAGTCTCAATGAAAATATTAGAAAACTTTGGTTATAAAAATTTGGTAAAAGGTATGAGCCAATTCATCGGTTTTGATGAATCGGAAGTTAAGAAAGCAATATCAATTTTTAATTCTCAACAAAAAACTATCGGTAATATTGATTCTGAAACTAACGAAAAAGTTAAAAAAGTCATAATTAAATTTATGAAAAAGCTAGTTGCAGAAGCTAAAGTATACATTATTGAGAAAAATGTTTCTCATTTGCCAGTCATTATTTCTGGCCAAGTGAATTTTGTAGATGATTTTTGTAAAATTGCTAAATTGCATTTTGACGGCCCAGTTACCAAATATGAGCCAATGACATACGTAGAGTTGAATTATAAAAATCGTCCTACCAATGGACTGAGCAATTTAAACGCTACATTTTCCAAGGTAATCGGAGAGAATATACTTTCAATTATCGAAACTAATCAAAACAAATTCTCTTCTCTTAGTTATAATATTAAAAAAGAGGGCATTTTAACAAAGATGCTTAAAAAAATAGGAGTTTACTATGAATGAAAATCATAACCTACCACAACATGATGCAATAGCCAAAATTAAGGTTATTGGCGTTGGGGGTGGAGGTAACAACACAATCCATTCAATGATAAAAGAAGGAATTCAGGGAATTGAATTTATTGTAGCAAATACTGACCAACAAGTATTGAATCAATCAAACGCAGAAATCATTTTGCCACTTGGTAATTCTGCCGGAGGTTTAGGAGCTGGTGCAAATCCTGAAGAAGGAAAGAAAGCAGCTCTTGAAAGTGAATCCTTAATTAAGGAAACTATCGAAGGCGCAGACATGGTTATTGTTTCAGCTGGAATGGGAGGTGGTACCGGAACTGGTGCTGCACCTGTGATTGCTAAAATAGCCAAAGATCTTGGAATACTAACAGTTGGTGTTGTTACTACACCATTTGTCTTTGAGGGTTCTCAAAGAACTAAAAATTCTGAAATAGGAATAAAAGAAATGGAGCAAAACACCGATTCTTTAATTACTGTTTCCAATGAAAAGCTTTTAAAGCAATTTGGTGGCATTTCATTGAAAGACTCTTTTATCTATGCCGATAAGACTTTAAAGCAAACTATTAGAACTATTACAGATCTAATTGCTATACCTGCTCTTATTAACTTGGACTTTGCTGATGTTACATCAGTTATGAAAGGAAGAGGAACCGCATTAATTGGTATTGGTCGTGCTACTGGTGATGACCGTGCTTCTAAAGCAGCAATTCATGCCATCTCATCTCCTATTTTGGAAGCTTCCATCAAAGGAGCAACTCACGCCATAATAAATATTTCAGGAGGTGATATTACTCTTGATGAAGCTAATAGAGCTGTTGAAACTATTAAACAAGCCTCAGCTTCTGATCTAAATATTATTTTTGGAGTTTCAATTGTTGACAGTCTGGGTAAAGATATTCAAGTTTCAGTTATAGCTACTGGTATTGCAAAAAATACTGAAAAGCTTGACGAAGAAGAATTGAAGGCGGAAGTAGCTAAATCAATTGAGACATTAGACGTTGATTTTGAAAATTCTGAAACCAAGGAAATCCTATTAAGAAATCCTCTACCAGAAGAAGAAAAGCTTGACATTCAAGATGAACTTGAACTTCAAAAAACACCATTTGATATTGATGATGATGATGAAAATGACATTCCTGCATTCTTAAAGAATTAACTTTAAATGAAAGATGATGTATTCTTACGAGCGAAATTAGCAATTTAAAGTTCTTAAAGTGTGCAAAAGTTATTGACTTCTAAACATTAATATGACTAGCCGAAAGGCTAGTTTTTTTATTTAATTAAATTTAATGGAATAAAGCTTTAAAACAAAAAAATAAACATTTATTTCAATAATTTAATTCATTGTCAATATAATAAGTTAAAGAGAAAAAGCATTAAATTATGTTAAAAGGGGGAAATATGAGTTATTTTTTAGATAAAATCTTAATGATTGAGGCGGAAGTAAATTAATGAGCTTTTTTTGATCATATTAAACCATTCCCTCATTGTGTGGGTAGATTATTCCTTGATGCATGACATTCTGTGTCTTATGGCAAAAGTTTTATTTTTAAAAATGTTTTAAATATAATGGCTGGTTTAATTGATTGGCTTTGTATATTTATATTAATATTCGCAGTAAGCATGTTTTTAATTAAATATATTCTTTATCGTTTAACCAAAAAAGTAATTTTTATATTATTTGGTGACATGATTTTTTTACCTATTTTATTAGGAATCATTATGATGATCGTTTCAGCAATAGGTTAGATGAAGAGAAAACAGAACATTTATTTTGGCTAAATCCTGATTTATATTATTTTATAGACAACAAAAAATTAAGATTTAGCAAAGGGATAAAAGATGGAAAAAAAGATAAAAAAATGCAATTGAAAACTATTATTTAAGAAATATTGATGTCTTTATATCAAGAATCTTAGAATACAGTTTAACTCAAAATCATGATTATCAGAAACAAAAATAAAATTAATGACTTTGAAACAGTGGGGATTTAATCACTGAATAGATAGATTTGATATTTTATTATTACAACAAAAAACTTGTAATAGACATGAGTATTTTATCTACAATACTTTTCTTTTTCCTCGCTATTATATGATACTTAAATATTGTTTATCGGTAATAAAACTATTTTCCACATCTAAAGGTAATGTTATAAAAGACATGAAATTAAACGAGACTGATAAATTTATGAAATATAGATTTTTTTGGATTCATCCAGAAAATATTTTTCAAATGCTTAATGGAACAAAGGCAAAAGGAAATATTTTGACTTGGACTACTTATGCTTATCCTAAGCAAGACAAAAATAAGAAATTGATAGTTTTTCAACATTATAAATTTGATTACAATAGCACTGAAATTATTAAACTTTGTAAAAAAGAAGTAATAGAGTTAGAACTTATAATTATCAAATCTTTAAAAGAATTATCAGAGTTAATAGATAAATTTTGAAGAGAAATCTTATTATCTTAATATCTTTATTTATGTGATTTATTAATTAACTAAAATTTATTTTTTTGTATGAAAATTTTATTAATTGAGTTTCTTCCTAATTATATATTCTTAATACTTGATACAATTAATTTATGAAACAAATTTTAATTTTTATACCCGAAAATTTCGAAGATACAGAACTAACAGCGGTAGCTGACATTTTACAACGTAATCAAATAACATATGATTTTGTTTCGATTCACAACAAAACAAAAGAGAAAGCTCTTAATTTTGTAGAGATTCAAACAATACCAATTGATTCTATTGATACATCTAATTATTCATCAATATTTTTACCTGGTGGCGCTATCATAGATCAATATCTTGATAATAAAAAAGTTGTAAGTACAATTAAAAGTTTTTATGAAGATAAAAAATGATTATTTGCCATCTGTGCAGGACCAGATACATACTTTAGATTAGGTCTACTAGATAATGTTAAGTATGCAGCATTCCCTAACTTTGCTGTTGGACCAAATAAAATTGATCAACAAGTAGTTATTGATCAAAATTTTATTACAGCTAGAGACTATAAAGCCTCAATTAAATTAGGTGAAGAAATAGTTAGAGTATTAAAAAAGAACTAATTTCCATTAGTTCATCATTAATGGTGCATATATTATTGCGTCATTTTTTAATTCAGATGTGTAAATATTACCAGAGGCTATATTTTGTGAAATTATTTCTTTTGCTAAAGGTGACTCAACATATTTAGAAATGTATCTCTTAATAGGTCTCGCCCCATAAATTGGGTCAAAGCTTTTTTGAGCTATATGTGTAATTACTTCATCATTAAATTTAATGGTGATGTCTTTTTCTTTTAATCTGTTTACTAACTTCATTAACTCGTTTTTAGTAATTTCAAATATAGCTTCTTGATCAAGAGAATTGAATATTACTGTTTTGTCAATTCTATTGATAAATTCGGGTCTTAAATGTTTCATTAATAGCGTTTTAATTTGTTCGTGAGTCTTTTTACCTTCTAATATTTCCATTGAACCAATATTAGTGGTTAAAATGATGATAGTGTTTTTAAAGTTAATAGTTTTACCTTTAGAATCAGTAACACGTCCATCATCCATAATTTGAAGTAAGATATCTAATACTTTTAGGTGAGCTTTTTCAATTTCATCAAAAAGCACTATAGAGTAAGGCCTTCTTCTAACAGCATCAGTAAGTTGTCCACCTTCATCGTGGCCTACATAGCCTGGTGGTGAACCGATTAGCCTTGATATTGAATGTTGTTCTATATATTCAGACATATCAATTCTAATAAGGGCTTTCTCTGAGTCAAATAATTCATTTGCTAGTGTTCGAGCAACTTCTGTTTTTCCAACGCCAGTTGGTCCCATGAATATAAATGAACCAATAGGTTTATTAGGATCATTTATATCTGCTCTTGATCGTAATATTGCTTGAGAGATAGTGTTAAGGGCTTCGCCTTGCCCTTTAACTCTCTTTTTAAGGTGTTCTTCAAGCTTAAGCAGTTTGGTTTGCTCAGCCTTTAAAAGTTTAGTAACAGGAATACCTGTTCATTTAGAAACTACATCGGCAATCTCTTCTGGGCCAACAGTATCTTTAAGTAGATTAGTTTGTGAAGCAACTAATGTTCCTTTTTGTAGCTCTTTTAGTTTTGCTTCAAGTGCTGGTATTTCTTTATAAAGTAATACAGACGCCTTTTCGTATTCTCCTTCAGCTTGATATTTCTGTTGTTGATTTTTCAAAAAATCAATTTTCTCTTTTAATTCCGAAAGGTTTTTAGCAATGTCTTTTTCACTATTTCAAATTGCTCAAAGTTTCTTCTTTTCTTTGCTAACTTTAGCAATTTCCCCTTCTAACTCTTTTAATCTCTGTTTACTTTTTTCATCTTTTTCTTTTAAAAGAGCAGCTTTTTCCATTTCTAAATCTGCTAACTTATGTTCGGCTTTTTCTAAGTCTTCAGGTTTAGAATTCATTTGAGTTTGAATACCGGCTGCTGCTTCATCGATTAAGTCAATAGCCTTATCTGGTAAGAAACGATCTGAAATGTATCTGTTAGATAGCTTAACCGCTTCATTAAGGGCTCCATCAGAAATCTTAACGTTATGGTGATTCTCATATTTCTCTTTGATACCCCTTAAAATGGTCAAGGTATCTTTAACAGAAGGTTCTGCAATATCAACTTTTTGAAGTCTTCTTTCAAATGCTGAATCAGTTTCAATATACTTCTTATATTCATCAAGAGTTGTAGCACCAATTAAGCGCATCTCACCTCTTGCTAACATTGGTTTTATTATTTGGGCTGCATCTATTCCACCTTGATTAGTTTTACCAGCTCCGATTAAAGTATGTATTTCATCAATAAAGACAATGATTTGTCCTTTACCTTTATTTATTGCTGCCATTACATCTTTTAATCTTTTCTCAAATTGACCTTGAAATGATGCTCCAGCTATTAAGCTAGGGACATCAATTTCAATAATTTCTTTATCTTTTAGGTTCTCTGGCACATCGCCATGAATTATTTTTTGAGCCAGGCCTTCTGCTATTGCTGTTTTACCAACACCAGGTTCACCAACAAGAACAGGATTATTTTTTGTCTTACGTGACAATATTCTAATTATTCTTCTGATTTCATCATCACGACCAATAACAGGGTCAATCTCATTTCTTGCTGCTTGATCTGTTAAGTTTCGACCAAACTCTTTTAATGGATCTTTAGTTTCAAAATTTGGTTGTGTAAATTGCATTTTTTCTCCTTAATTTCAATATGGCAAAATAATTATAACACAAATTAGCACTCTAACTCTTCAAGTGCTAAAATAGAACAATGTCTTTGTTTAAAATTAATTTTGATTGGTTTTAATTGATTAAATGAAAAGAGAAAATGCAATAAAATTATTCTTTTTAGATCTAGACGGAACCCTTTTGGATAAAAAAACTCCAAATGGTAAAGCTATTTTTGAAAAGAATTTAAAGGCAATAAAAAAAGGCAAGAGCAGAAAATATTGATGTTTGTATTTCAACAGGTAGAATTGGTCCAAAAGTCATTGAATATTTACAGATGTCAGCACTAGATTACGCAGTATCAGGGAATGGATCCCAAATAATTGATAAAAAAGGGAATGTTTTAAAAGAAATATTTATTAGTGAAAAGAGTATAAAACTTATGGAAAAGTTCATTAGAGAAAATGAACTTTCGATAAAAATAGATAATACTAAAACAGCTTATAATATTGTTTCTTCCGAAGGCATTTTTATGGCTAACAAGTTAGGTTATGAAATAAGTGATAATTCTAACTTTATTTTTGAAGAAAAAGCTATTAATATTAATTGTTTGAGGTAAAAAACCAAATGTTTTACCAAAGTTTGTTGATTTAATGACTGATTTTGTGCCTGGAATTTCTGTAGTTTCAACAGAAAGAGTTTGAACTCTCGAAGTTACTAATGAATTAGCAACAAAAGCGACCGGAAATATATGAGCTATGAAAAATATCTTTAATATTGACGATATTAATCTTTGTTGTCATATCGGAGACGCCATGAATGATTTTCCTGTTGTTAACAGTATTGGTTACTTCATTTTTCCGTCTGATGCTCAAAATGATCTTTTAAATAAAGCTCATTATATAACGGTGCTGCATTATGAAGGGGCTGTTGCTGAAGTTTTAGAAGGAAACTTTTGAGAAAAGCCTCTTATTAAGAAGTAAAAACTTCACTATCTTAATGTTTCTAAGTTTTACAACCTTGGTTGTATTATTGTATAATTTTAAAATGTTAAAGTCCAACTATCACACACACTCAATATACTGTAATCATGCAACTGAAACATTAGAATCTGATGTAAAACTTGCGATTGAAAAAGGTTTTGAAAATTTTGGTATTTTTGAACATGGTCCTATTGAAGGTATTGATGGAACTTATAGATTAGATGAACCTAAGATGAAAGAATATTTTATCGAAATGAATAGATTGAAGAAAAAATATAAAGATCAAATTAATCTTTACACAGGTTATGAAGCAGATATAGTTAATTTTCAAACAGGTGCAAGTAATGTTGAATGAATTATTAAGCATCTTGATGAATATGATTTAGATTATCTATTATTAACGAATCATACATATGGTAATAAGGGTCATACTTTTACGACATTGCCAACCACGGAAATGGCTAAAGAGTGATTAGAAAATACCAAAATAGCTTGATTAACAAATAAGTTCTTATATATGGTTCATCCTGACTCATTTGCAAACGCTTATCTCGAATTTAATAAAGAGTGAGATGAAGTGGCGCATTTTTTAGCAGAAGGAATTACTAAGTTTGCTTCAGAAACAAACATGGTATTAGGCATTAATATCAATGGTCTAAAAGAAGGCAAAGGTTACCCATTATTAGAGTTCTTTAAAATAGCTGCTAAAAATGGAGCTTCAGCAATTATCGAACTTGATGCTCATGACAGAGAAGCTTTTGAAACTAAATGAGTTGATAAGGCCAGAGAATTAGTGGCTAAAAGCAGAGTAAAATTATTAGATAAATTAGATATAATAAAAAAGTAAATAAAATAACTATCTATGAAGAAGACAAGTTTAATCTTTAAGTATTCTAAGCGATCTGGGTATGGTGTAAGCCAGAAATAACTGATTATTAAATATCACTTCTGAGACTATAAAAGCGTTTGCTGCGTTAAAGCATAAGAGTCCTTTTAGGGGTGGTACGTTGGCCCCCTAATAGGACTTTTTTTAGAAAAGGAACAAAATGACAGAAAAAAATTGAAAAGACACACTTTTAATGGCTAAGACAGATTTCTCTATGAAAGCTCAATTAACAGAGAAAGAACCAAAATATAATAAACAATGATTAGAAAGAGATATTTTTAAAAAAGTTTTAAAGCAAAATAAAGAAAATGGTAAAGGAAGTTTTGTGCTTCACGATGGGCCTCCATATGCCAATGGAAATCTTCATGTAGGGCATGCCTTAAACAAAATCTTAAAAGATATTATCTTAAGACAAAAATCTCTTGATGGTTTTTTTACGCCTTTTATTCCTGGGTGAGACACTCACGGATTACCAATTGAAAATAAAATGTTAGAAGAGTTAAAGATGTCAAAAGATGACTTAAATCCTTTAACACTTCGTAAAGAAGCAGCAAAATACGCTAAAAAACAAATTGAAATTCAGAAAGAACAATTCAAGAAAATGCAACTATTTTGTGATTTTCAAACCATTTATCGTACTTTTGATCCTAATTATGAAGTTGGTCAACTTGAATTATTCAAAAAAATGACATTAGAAGGATTAATTTATAAAGGTTTAAAACCAATTTATTGATCTCCTTCTTCTCAATCTGCTTTAGCAGAAGCAGAAGTCGAATATCATGACATTAGATCTCCACAAATCATTGTAGCAATGACTATTAAAAAACCAAATGATTTACTTTCAGAAGGAGATCATTTACTTATTATGACAACTACTCCTTGAACTCTAATTGCTAATTCTGGTGTTGCAGTTGGTGAAAATTTCACTTATCTACGTGTTAAACAAGGTGATAACCACTATGTAGTTGCAGAAGATTTAATTGATGAAATTGCTGCTTTAGTAAAATGAGAATCGTTTGAAGTGGTTTGCAAATTCAAAGGTAGTGAAATTGTTGGTGTTAAATATGTCTCACCTATTAACCAGTTAACTTGTCCAGTGGTTATTGGGCATCATGTTGCTACTGATGTTGGAACTGGTTTAGTTCATATTGCTCCATTATTTGGAGAGGATGATTTTTTAATCGGAAAAGAACATAATTTAGAAATGATTATGCACATTGACGATAAAGGTTTTGTGTGTGAAGGCTTTGATAAATATTCTGGTGCATTTTATGAAGTTGTAAATAAAGAAATTGGTCTTGATTTAGACAAAAGTAATTCATTGTTATCACTAAAATTTATAAAACACTCGTATCCACATGATTGAAGAACAAACAAACCAATTATATTTAGAGGTGTTCCTCAATGATTTGTTAATATTAATAAAATTAAACCACAAATCTTAACAGCCTTAGCATCGACTAAGTCCAAGCCTTCATGAGGAATTAAAAGAATTGCCAAAATGATTGATGGAAGAAGTGAATGAACCATTTCTAGACAAAGAACTTGAGGTGTTCCTTTAATAATTTTCTATGATAAAGACAATAAACCAATTATTAAAGAAGATATCTTTAACTATGTTATCAACTTAGTTAAAGATCATGGCACAGATGTTTGATGAGAAAAAGAATTAGACGAGCTTCTTCCTGAACAATATCGTGGTTTTGGTTACACAAAAGAAACTGACATTATGGATGTTTGATTTGATTCAGGTTCATCTCATATGTCCGTTCGTCCAGGAGAAGTAGAACCTCCATTTGATTTATATTTAGAGGGAAGCGATCAATATCGTGGATGATTTAATTCCTCTTTAATAAACTCAGTTGCCGCTAGAGGAGTTTCACCATACAAAAAATTGATCTCACATGGTTTTGTTGTTGATGGAAAACAACAAAAAATGTCTAAATCAAAAGATAATGTTGTTGATCCACTAACAGTTATTGATAAAAATGGAGCGGATGTTTTAAGATTATGAGTTGCTAATTCAGATTACACTTCTGATGTAACAATTTCAAACGAAATCTTAAAACAAGTTATTGAAATCTATCGAAGAATTAGAAATACTATTAGATTCATGCTTGGTAATATAAGTGATTTTGATGTTTCTAAAGATAAAGTTGAATTAAAAGGGGTTCATAATTTTGTTCAAAAATTAACTCTTGAGTATAAAGAAAATATTAAAAAACATTATGCGGATTATGATTTTGGAGATGTTGTTAAAATAACTAATAAGTTCTTCATTGATCTTTCCGGTTGATATTTTGATTATGCTAAAGATGCACTTTATTGTGAATCAAAAGATAGTTTAGAAAGAAGATCAATTCAGACTAATATTTATCAAATATTATTAACTTCTTTAAAAGCCATGGCCCCAATTTTGCCAACCACAATGGAAGAAGCTTATGAACTAATTCCTTTCTATAACCAAAAAGAATCAATATTCTTAGAAAAGTTTGAAGATCTTAGTCTGCAAGATGTCAAAGTTCAAGTTGGCGTTGAAGAATTTTACGCCAAATATCGTATGCAAGCTAACAAAGTATTAGAAGAAGCTAGAAAAGAAGGACTTATTAAAAGAAATAATGAGGCCATCTTAACAATCAACATTCCTGTTGAACATCGTTTTACAACAGAAGAAGAATTTGCAAAAATGTTTATTGTTGCCAAAGTTGTGTTTGCCAATGAATTTAAAGTTAAAAAATTATCTGGTTCAGATAAATGTCAAAGATGTTGAAATCATTTTGCTGACTCAACTTTAACAGCAGATAACTTATGTAATCGTTGTGAAAATGTAGTTTCTAAAAAATAGTTCCCTTGTGAGCTATTTTTATTATTGAAAAATTGAATATAATTTTCATATGAATACAAATATTTTGGTTGATGCTAGTATTACTAAAAATGAAGATTGATATGACATAATTCTTTTAAATCTATCAATAGATGCTAAAGATGTAGAGGATAAAAATGAACCTACAAACCGTTCAAATATTTTAAAAGCTAAAAATGTAAAAACAAGTTTCTTTGCTCCTTAAAAAGTAAAGAAAATGCTTGGAGCAAAGAATGTTATTTTTACAGTTCTTGAATCTTTGAGTGGTCAATTTTTAAGTTATAAGGTTGCTCTAAAAGATGAAAAAACCATTGTAATTGATGGTAGTTCTTTTTATACTCATGGTCATGAGATAAAAAGAATAATAGAATCAAGTAAAACTTTACAGCAAATTGCCGATAAAGTTAAACACTTAAATAATTCTATTAAGTACTTTGGTATTTTAACTACATTAAATGATGTTCCTAGCAAGGGACGAATGAATACAATGATTAAAGGAATTTCCAATGTTCTTAAATTAAAGGTTTTATTGAAATTTTAAGATAAGAAATGAAAGAAAACTAAAATTCTTAAAAATGTCTCTAAAACAATCAAAAAGATTATTGAAAATGAAAAAGAAATTCTTTTTCATTTTCAATATGACCAATAAAATTATTCAAGATTATATTGCTCGAGCAATTAGAGATTTTCCCAATTTAATTGTTAAAAAAAACTAACATGAGTAATGCTATGATTTCTCATGTAGGTGAATGCTTTTAACAATTGTTCCTTTTAAGTAACAAATTATTAATTCTTAAGTATAATATTCTTATGAAAAATATTATTGAGATTAAGAAAAGATGAAAGCCTGTAATCTGATTTGCAGGAATACTATTTGTTTTTTTCATGATAGATTTATTGACCAAATATTTTTTATTTGATTACAATAATCTTTATGATAAAACTGGAAAAGTTGAATATGAAAACTTTTTCTTTGGCATTCGTTCTTTAAAACATGCTAACTCAACACTTTTCTCTTCTTTAAATTGAGATTCTCCGCTTTGATCAAGATTATTGATTAACTTTATATTAGCGGTATTAATTACCACACCTATCTTCTTTACCAAACATACTGGTCAAAATATTGCATTAGCAATAATCTTAGCGGGAATATTAGGAAACACAGTTGATGTAATTTTTACAAAAAGGAATTTTGTTAAAGATATTATCTTCATTCCTTTATTTGATTGTGGTACATTTAACTTTGCTGATACTTGGATGGTAGTAGGTGCAATTTCATTTGGAATGATAACCATTTACAAAGAATTTATTTCAAAAAAGACTAAATAATCTTTTTATTCTTACCTTTAAAATTAATAAAATTTTTGCTTTATTCATACAAATATCAAATAAAAATGGAGTATAATTAACAAGCATACAACCAACCTAATGGTTAAAAAATGCATAATATATCGAAAATTATTTTTCAAAATTAAGAAAAAGTAAAAAGTTAATTGAAATAAGGAGATTAATGTCAAAAATTACTAAAATTTACGCAAGAGAAATTCTTGATTCTCGTGGGAATCCTACAGTTGAAGTTGAAATGACTTCAGAATCAGGAGCTTTTGCAAGAGCTTCAGTTCCTTCAGGAGCATCAACAGGTGTACTTGAAGCTGTGGAGCTAAGAGATGGCAATAAAGCTAAATACATGGGTAAAGGAGTTACTAAAGCAGTTGCAAACGTTAATAACGAAATTGCACCTAAATTAGTTGCTGCAGGTATCGATGTAGATGATTTACATGCTATTGATAAATTCTTAATTGAATTAGATGGTACAAAAAACAAAGGAGGATTAGGAGCTAACGCTATTCTTGGTGTTTCAATTGCTTCTGTTAAAACAGCTGCTGTTGAAAAAGGAATGCCTATTTGAAAATCACTTATGGCTCACACAGGTAAAAAAGAAGTTCACTTACCTCTTCCTCTATTCAATGTTTTAAATGGTGGAGAACACTCTTCAAACAACGTTGACTTCCAAGAGTACAAAATTGCCCCTATTGGAGCCAAATCATTCAGTGAAGCTCTACAAATGGGTTCTGAAACATACCACCACTTAGCAAAACTGCTTAAAAAAGATGGATATGCAACAACTCTTGGAGATGAAGGTGGTTTCGCACCTGACTTCCGTCCTACTGGAAACTCAGTTGGTGGTGGAATTACTGATCCTAATGAATTACCATTAGCATACATCGTTAAAGCGATTGAAAATGCTGGTTATAGAGCTGCTAGGTCTGGTGAAAAAGCAATCGCTATTTACCTTGACCCAGCTACTTCATCAGTAGATTATACAAATGGTGGAGCACACTCAGAAGCTTACGGAGCTACAGAAGATGGTTTTAGAAAATACGAACTAAAATGATCAAAACCCAATGCTTCTCAAGAAGAAAGAACTATTAATACACATGAACTTCTTGATATTTGAGCAAAATACATCGACAAATACCCAATTCTTTCCATTGAAGATCCAGTATCAGAATACGATTGAAAAGGTATGAAGTTAGCAAATGAAAAATTTGGAGATAAAATTCAAATTTTAGGAGACGATTTATTTGTAACAAATCCTTCTATCATTAAAAAAGCTATCAGTGAAAACGTAGCAAACTCTTCATTAATTAAATTGAACCAAATTGGTTCAGTATCTGAAACTATTGAAGCTGTTAATATGTGTCACGCTGCAGGTTGAAGTTCAGTATTCTCACACCGTTCTGGTGAAACTGAAGATTCATTTCTAGCTGACATGACAGTTGCAATGGATGGACGTCAATTAAAAACTGGTGCTCCAGCTAGATCAGAAAGATTATCAAAATACAATCAATTAATTAGAATTGAAGAAGAATTAAAAGATAATTATGCAACCTTAGATAAAGTATTTTTCAATGTTAAAAACGTTTTAAAATAATTTAAATCTTTAAAAATAAAAAGTCGCTAAGCGACTTTTTATTTTTTTATATAGATGTTAGTTTTGTGTTGTAATATTTAATTATTTGTAAGAATATATTATTTTCAGGATCTGAATCTTATTTAGATTTATATATTTATAATATATTTATAAATCTCTTTTTTATTATCATTTATAATTAATTAATGTTAAAAACACGTATTTTTCAGTCATTTGATAAAAAATTTTGTTGATCAGCTCTCAAAATTTTCTTTCCAATTATCCTTGCTGGAATTGTTCAAGCAAGTATTGGTTTTATTGACAACATAGCAGTTTCTGGTTCTACAGTTCATGATGGCATTGGTCCAGGGATGGATAAAATTGACCTTAAATCAGTTGGAGCGGGAAATGAGATATTTTTTGTAACAACTGGTTTTGGTATGGCTTCTTCAATTTTGTTTGGTGTTTTATATTCTCAATTTTCAAACAAGAAGATGCAATTTTCTGAAGTTTTTAAATTAAGTGTTTGATTTGTCACTATCTTCAGTGTTGCAATTTCGATAATATCATTTTTGTTTGCAGATCAATTAATTGATATCTTTTTTAATATAAATGCCGGCCCTGATAAAGCACTTGTAGTAAAACATGGAAGCAATTTTATTAGAATCATGGCTATTAGTAATTTTTTCTTTTGTCTATCGATTAATATCATTAATCCTTTAACCATCAAAGGAAAAGTAAGATATGCTCTTTATCTTTCGTTAATATCGTTATTAACTAATGTAGTATTGGATTTTACACTTATCTATGGTTTTAATTTAGGGGCAGAAGGTTCTGCTTGAGCAACTGCTTGTTCATTTATGGCTCAGTTTATTTTGTGTTCTTTTTTTATGTTTAAGCATCGTAATTGATTTGAAGGTGTTTATAAGATTTTTACTGTACATAAACAAATTTTTAAAGAGGCGTTAAAGCGTATGTTTCTATTTTTATTTTTTATCTTAATGCAATCATCATTCGTAATTATTACTATTCTTTGATCTTCGCTATATAGCTCTAATTATATAGCTGGATTAACAACAGGTTACATTGTGGCAGATCTAATGTTCACGACTTTTGCAGCATGTAGTAAGGCTGTATCAATATTTATCGGTCCTTTATTGGGTGATAATAAAATGAAAGAAGCTAAAAAGGTTTCAAAAAAATTAATGTGACCTGTTGCAATAATTACAGTTACATCAATGGCTTGTGCTGGTATTGTATCAACCTTTTTTCCAATGCTGATGCTCAATAGTGCCAGAGACATCTGGATAGCACAATGAGTAATTATTGTCTTTGTTATGGCCTTCCCGCTTTATATGGGAGTTACTTACTTGTCTGCCCTCTTTGAAGTAGGAGGCAAACAGTTTGTACCAAACTTTTGAAACAGAGGTTTTCCCATTTGAACCCAAATGCCCTTAACAGCATTTTTATCGCCATTATTAGTAAATATAAATTGGGAATTGGCATTTTTTATAACCAATATAATAACGTTTATTCCATTCATTATTCTCGTAGTTTTATATAAGAAATTTAGATGATTAAAACAAATTAAAGTTTAATTAAAAATGTTTATTTTTGAGATAAAAATAATAATAAAAAAATATTTTTGCCTTTCAAGGCACATTTTTTATAAAACGTTTTGTTTAAATTAAACATTTTTTTTAATACATTGTGACTAATAGCTCTTATTTAAAGCTAATTACAAAAAATTGATAAATATATTTATGTTCAAAAAACTTTTATATTTTGTAATTTTACCAATCGTTTTAACAATAATTGTCTTTGTAATTATTACCAACAAATTCTCGGTCTCAAATAATCATTTAACTAATAGAGATTTTGTTGTCTGTACTCCTTCGGGTAAGAAGTCAATCTATCCTTTTCCAATAACTGTTTCACGTGGAACTTTGGCAATCAATGTAGCCTTTAAATTATTTGAAAATCCAAAACAAATTTATATTAAGACACATAATACTTGACATAAGATTAGTAAGGAAACGAGGCTATATGAAGATGTTATGATTAAGATCTAGAAAAACTAATATTCATATTTTTTAATCCTTGTTTTTTCAATATTAGTTTTTTTTCTATACTCAAGAGTGGCAAATGCATTATTTATTTTTACTTATCCCTTGTTTAATTATCATTCGAATTAAAAGTTTATTATTTTTTGCATTTTTAATAGCCGTTTTAATCATGTTGAGCTTAATATTCAAGTATCATGGAAGCATCAACAACATCAATGGCAATTATAAAGTTAGTGCCAATTTAAAAAGTGGTTTTATTATAAATAGTAAAGAGAATATCAAAATTTATGTACCTCAAAAAATGTCTGTATATCCGGGTGATATTGTAAAAGTTAGGTCTTTTGTGCACAAAATAACCAGATCTTATAAAAGTTATTTTTCTTCAATCAACGTTCACTATATTTTGAAATATCACCCCAAAATTACAATTGAATCAACTGCTAATGATTTTAGGAATTCAATAGTTAAATTTATTAATCATAAGGGTGAAGATTATGCAAACTATGTTAATTTAATTTTTCTTGGGCGTAAAACAATAGGAAATGAAGATATTGTCAAAACTTCAATTGAAATAAATATCTTACATTTGTTTGTAATTTCTGGATTTCATTTTAGTCTATTAATATTGCTCTTAAAAAATTATTTAATAGATTTATGAATCAACATATAGCGACAACAATCATTTTTCTGACTTTACTACTTTATGGTTATATCTTAAGATTTTCTATCCCTGTTCAAAGAACACTAATTTATATAGCTTTAAGTTATTTCAACAAAATATTTAAACTCAAGAGAACAAATATTTATATATTAAATCTTGCAATGTTAATGATGATTTTGAAAAATTACAATATTTTGTTTTCTTTTTCATTTTTTCTTTCCTTTTTAGCCACATCTTTAATATTTTTTGCACAGATGATTAAGATAAAGTCAAAAATATTAAAATTATTTATTCCGAGTTTAATAATTTATTTTGCCATCATGCCATATCAACTATTTATAAATCACTTCTTTTCTGTTTTTGGTTTATTTTTTGGTCTGTTCTTTGCTCTAATAATGCCTTTTTTCTATACGTCATTTGTTTTGTTGTGATGAAATGAATCAATTATTGATCTTTTAATTATTCCTTTAGATTGAATCTTGAAATTCTTAAAAAACATCAACATTATTTTCAAAATAAATAGTTTTAATGATGAAAGTTTAAAATTATCATATTTAATACTTTTAGATTTATTTATAATTCCTACATGATTAAATTATTTATGGGTGAAGAAAAGTTTTTGATTGAAGAAGCTTTAAAAGAAACATTAAAGAAATCTCAAGAGGAATTCATTATTTTCTCAGATGGTTCATCTTTTGAAGAAGTTCTTGAAGAAATGCAAAATACTTCATTCTTTCATTCTCAAAAAAGAATTGTCATAAAAGATCCAGATTGATTTGGTTCTGAATTAAAAACTCATCACTTCATCAAAGAAGTTGCTAATTTTTCTGAAGAGGAAGAATTAATTTTGATTTTAAATCAAAAGAAACCCAAGAAAAATGAACTAATTACTTATTTTGAAAAAAATGGGGAGGTTTATCATTTTGAAAAGTTAGGAAATAAAGATTTAGTTAATTTTATTAAAAAATATGTCGAAAAACTAGGTGGAACTATAGAAATTTCAAGTGTTTTGAAAATGATTGATATCCTACCTAAAGATTTATTCATTATTACAAATGAAGTTAATAATTTATTGGCTTATAATTTACATATTGAAAAATCATCTATTGAACCAATGGTTTCAAAATATTTAGAGGATGATTACTTTGAACTTTCAAATGCTTTAATTTCTGATAATACAATTCGAATTGTTTCATCATTTAACGCCAAAATTAGTCTTGGTATTGCCAATATGACAATCATTAATCAAATTAGTTCACTCTTTACATTGGCATTGCGTATTTTTCACCTTAAAAACAGCGGATACAATAATGCTAAAATAGCTGAAATTGTTGCAATACACCCTTATCGTTTGAAAAAAATGCATGAATTAATCAATCAAGCTAGAATTAATAAAGTTGAAAAATTCATTAGAATACTTGGTGAATGTGAACTAAATATTAAAAGCAGAACATTAGATGAAGAAAATGCAATGAATTATTTATTAGTCAATATAATTAAATAGTTTTACAAAATCGTATTGTTATTTTATAATTAATCTTGATATGACACTTGAGGAAAGAGAAAAACTAATTACGTTATTTGAGAAATACTCAAACTTTTTGCCTCAATCTCAAAAACAAGCTTTGCATTTACACCTGATGGAAGATCTATCTTTAAGAGAAATTGCTGCTATTTTAGCAACATCTCACCAAGCGGTTTTTGATGCTATCAAGAAAGGGCAAAATAAACTTTTAAAGATTGATGAAAAACTTTAATAGTATAATTTAAACAAATGAAAAGAGTTTTATTAAAATTATCTGGAGAGGGCCTATCAAATAGTGCTAAAAAACTTTCCATTGATCCTGATAAATTAGAAGGATTGGTATCTCAAGTTAAGACACTCAGAGACCAAGATATTGAAGTGGCTATCGTTGTTGGCGGTGGAAACTTTTGACGAGGAGCTGCGGCTGAAAAAAATGGTATTCCTAGAGTAAGAGCAGATTATATTGGAATGCTTGCAACCATCATGAATGGACTTGCTTTACAATCTGCTTTTGAATTAAGAGATATTCCAACAAGAACACAGTCAGCTTTATTAGTTGATACAAAAGTTGCTGAAAACTATGTAAATGAAAAAGCAGTTGCTGCCTTACACAACAAAGAAGTAGTAATTTTTGCCGGAGGAACAGGGAGACCCTACTTTACAACTGATACAACTAGTGCATTAGTGGCATCAGAAATTAAAGCTAATTGTATTTTAATGGGTAAAAATGGAGTAGATGGAATATATGATTCTGATCCAAGAGTTAATGAAAATGCAAAGCGTTTTAGCAAAGTTACATATGATGAAATAGTCGCTAAAGATTTAAAAGTTATGGATGCAACAGCAGCAGCCATGGCTAAAGAAAATAATATTGAATTATTAGTTTTTGACATTACAAAGCCAAATGCAATTATAAAAGTTTTAAATGATGAAATTCCTTTCACAAGTGTGGTTAAATAGTATGGAAGATTTTGATTTTTTGATTCTAGAAACTAAAGAAAAAATGCAAAGCAGCATTAATTTATATGAAAAAAATATAATGAAAATTAATGCAGGTGGTGCTAATCCACAAATATTAAACACAGTTTCTGTTGATTATTTTGGTTCTTTAACACCAATTAGTCAACTTTCAAATATTTCGGTACCAGAACCAAGGCAAATATTAATTAAACCTTATGACATTTCTATTACCAAAAACATTGTTGCTAGTATTAACAAAGCCTCTCTAGGGTTAAATGCAGTAGATGAAGGTGATAGAGCAAGAATCAACTTACCTGAAATGACTTCTGAAAGAAGAAGAGAATTGGTGAAGTCACTCGGTCAATACACAGAGCAAGCGAAAGTTGGTGTTCGTGGAGCTCGTCATGAAGCCAATAAAGCTATTAAATCATCTAAAAGTCCTGAAGATTTTGAAAAAAACATGCTTTCTGAGATACAAACACTAACTGACAAGTTTGTCTTTAAGATTGATGAAATAACATCTTCAAAATCTAAAGAACTTACTACAATTTAAATAAAACAAAGATTTTTATTTAAATTCTTTATAATTTATTTATGAAAAAAGCAACATTATTTAAAAATTCTTTTCTAAACAGGTTGTTTTTTAGCCTTTTAATTGTATTTATTATTGCCCCAATTATTTTTATAACTTATTACGGTTCTATGTCCGGAAGAATCATAGGAGCTATTTTATATATGCTAGTTGCTATGATTGGTTATTTTGAAATTCTTCGTGTAATCAAAATTAGCAAAATATCATCTTTGATCGGAACGTTAATAATTCCGGCATTTGTTTTGCTCAATTTTGATTATTTTAAAGGTTTTGTAATTTTTGGAAATGATACTCCAATTCCAAATTCAATTGCAAATGCTCTTAATAATTGAGAAAGTTGAATAGTAGTTATTATCTTCGTTTTCATTCCTTTTATATCTGATTACATTCTTTACAATTCTAGTGTTAGGATTAAACAATTATTAACTGTAGCTATAATTTCTATTCTTGTAGTTATTTTTACAAAAACCATTTGAATCATGAATTTCGAAGGTTTGAAATATATTTTATTCTTTATCGGAATTGCAATTTGTTCAGACACATTCTCCTATGTTGGTGGATTGTTATTTGGAAAGAAATGATTTAAAGGAGCGAAGTTTGCGCCTAAAGTCTCGCCTAAGAAAACATGAGCGGGTTATGTTGTTGGCTCAACTCTAACCGCTTTTTACGCCGTATTGGTTGGCTATTTTGCTGGTATTTGAAGTTCATTTAATAGCTTTGATTTATTAGTATCAATAATTTTTGGTATTTCCATTGCTTTATTAACCCCATATGGTGATTTATTGTTTAGCTGAATTAAAAGGTCATTTAAAGTTAAAGATTTTTCTAATTTAATCCCAGGTCATGGTGGAATTTTTGACCGAATTGACTCTATGAGTTTAGTTATTTTTGTTTCTTCAATGGTCTATCTTTTAGCTAATATTACTTAATGAAATAAGTTTTTATTTTCTTGGGTATAATTCTTATATGTCAAATGTGTTTGAAAAGTTTTGCAACGAAATAAATTATGAGATTACAGACTCTTTTAAAGGCGTTAGTGTTGTAAGTGCTAAGCTAGAAAAAGATAATATATTCAAAATTAAATTTAAGAGTTTAAAGTCAATTGATTTTAATGATATGTTTAAATTTATTTTAAAAGTAAATAATAATTTTAAATATAAAACTAATCTTTCTTTTGAGGTTGTTTCACCTTCTTATAATCTTGAAATAATAAATAATTATGTTTTTTGAATTTTAAAAAGTTATTTGAAAAAGCCTTTGCAAGCAAATGCTTTTTTGTTAAATAAAAAAGAGTTATCAATTGATGATAAATTGGTTCTTTTTTTACATAATAGCGAAATGGCTCATAAATTTAATAATTTGAAAAAAGACTTAGAGAGAATTTTAAAGAAATTTGGGTTTCATAATTTTTCTTTTGAAACCGAAATGTTAGAAGAAAAAGATTTTCTTAAAGAAGAATATGATTTTATTAAACAAAATGCACAAATTTCATTTAAAAAAGCGGAAAACATGGCAACAAATACTCCAAAAGAGGGAGTAAAATCATATTGTCAATATGAACCATGTGAAATTGATAAACTTACAGTTTCAGAATTTAATAGAGTTGAAACCACTGGTGTTATTTTTAAAAGGGATGAATTTAAAACTAAAACAGGTTTAGTTATTATAACTCTAGGTATAACCAATAACATTGATGCTATAGAAGTTAAACTTTTTGGCAAAAATGATAAACAAATTATTTATTACAAGGAATTTGAGATTGGTAATTGAGTAGATATTAAGGGAGACTATCAAATAGATGCTTATTCTAAGAAGCCAGTTATTATTTGTTCTACAATTAAAGGTTCTAAGAAATCTACAGTTAACCGTAAAGACAATTTTAAAGGAACAAAAAGAGTTGAGCTGGGTGCTAGAACTAGAATGTCTACAATGGATGGTATAGTTACCGCTAAAGAACTTGTTGATAGAGCTATTTCTTGAGGCCACAAGGCCATTGCTATTGTTGATTCTGAAGCTGTTCAATCATTTCCCGAGTTTTATCTTTCTACAAAAGGAAAAGATATTAAAGCCATTTATGGTGTTTCTCTTCCGGCTTTAGAACGAGATAATAAAGCTATATTTGCTCCTAAGAAGGTCGAATTAGCTTCTGATAAGTATGTGATTTTTGACTTAGAAACCACAGGTCTTTCTGCTAGAAACGATAATATAATTGAATTTGGTGCTGTAAAAATTGAAAATAACAAAATCGTTGACAGATTACAATTTTTTATTAAACCTACCAAAGAAATTCCCGAAAAAATTACTAAGATTACTAATATTACTAATGAAATGGTTAAAAATGCAATCTCAGAAAAAGAAGCTATTGAAAAAATTGTTAATTATTTTGAAGATTACACACTGGTTGCTCACAACGCTTCATTTGATTACCACTTTATTCAGGAAAAGTTATTTCAACACGGTTTTGACCCAATTAAACACGCTTGTATTGATACTTTGGTAGTTGCTAAAATAACTCATGGACATGCCAAAAAGTTTAGATTAGAAACTGTAGCTAAAAGATATGGTGTTAGTTATGATTCAACAACAGCCCACAGAGCTGATTATGATGCAGATGTTTTAGCAAGAATTTGAATAAAAATGATTGTTGATTTAAATGACCTAGAGATTAATACACAAGAAGCATTAGTTGATTATTCATCCCCAAATTTATATTCAAAACAATTCACTTACGAAGTGTCTATTTTGGCAAAAAATCAAAAAGGACTTCATGATCTCTTCAAACTAGTTTCTTTAGCATCCACAAAACAATTATTTAAAAACCCAACTATTTTTTATGATCAATTAATCAACCAAGATAATTTATTAATTGGAAATTCATCATTAAAAGGTAGACTTCACGAAGTTATGATTAATGGTTCTACCGAACAATTAGAAAATGAAGTAACAAAATACGATTACATTGAAATTTTACCAATCGATGACTACAAACATTTATTTAAAGACTATAGCAAGGAAGATATTCAACAAGGAATAAAATTACTTATTTCCTTAGCTAAAAAAAACAAAAAAATTGTTGTTGCAACAGGTGATGTCAGATATTTAGATCCTAGTGAAAAGATTTATCATGAAGTCTATATAAATGCCAAAGGATTGGGTGGTAAAAACCACTACCTTAAAAGATATAACGATTACAGTCCGGTTTATCCAGATCAATTTTTTAGAACAACTCAAGAGATGTTAAAACAATTTTCATGGTTGGATAACGAAGAATTAATTAATGAAATTGTTATTGAAAACCCTGTCAAGATTGCAAACCAAATTGATAATGACATTGAAGTTATTAAAAGTAAGCTTTATACTCCTAAAATGGAAAATTCAGGAGAAAACTTGAAAAAAGTTGTTTTTGATAATGCAAAAAAACTTTATGGTGATCCACTTCCTGAAATTGTTAAATCAAGAATTGAAAGAGAAATTAAACCAATTGAAGAACACGGGTTTGATATTATTTATTGAATTTCCCATTTATTAGTAAGTAAATCATTAAATGATGGATATTTAGTTGGCTCAAGAGGATCTGTTGGTTCATCTTTTGTAGCAACACTAGCAAACATCACCGAGGTAAATCCTCTTGACCCACACTATTTATGTTCAGAATGTAAGTTTTCAGAATTTTTTGTTGATAGTGAATTAAATTCTGGATATGACTTGCCAAATAAATTGTGCCCTAATTGCAATATTCTTCTTAAAAAAGAAGGTCAGAAAATTCCATTTGAAACTTTCTTAGGTTTTAATGCTGATAAAGTGCCTGATATTGATCTTAACTTTTCTGGTGAATATCAAAATAAAATTCACCAAGAAGTTAAAAATATTTTTGGAGAACAAAATGCTTTTAGAGCTGGTACGATATCTACCGTTGCTGAAAAAACCGCTTTTGGTTATGTAAAAAGTTGAGCAGAAGACACAAATCGTAATATTTCCCCTAGTTTCATTGAATATTTAGCTAAAAAAATTGCTGGTACAAAACGTACTAGTGGTCAACACCCAGGCGGTATAATCGTTATTCCTGGTGATATGGTTGTTGAAGATTTTTCACCAATAAACTTTCCTGCCAATGATAAGAATGCTGATTGAAAAACAACTCATTTTGATTTCCATGCTATACATGATAATGTTTTAAAACTTGATTTGCTAGGACACGATGATCCTACGGCTATAAAATACTTAGAAAAATTAACTGGAATCAATGCCAAAGTTGATATTCCTTTCTCAGATGAACGTGTTATATCTTTATTCTCTTCAACAGCAACGATTGGTATTAAACCCGAAGATATTGATGGTGAAACAACAGGAGCCATGGGTATACCTGAATTTGGAACTAATTTTGTTAGAAGAATGTTAACCAAAGCAAAGGTTAGCAGCTTCGGAGACTTAATTGCGCTTTCTGGTCTATCTCACGGAACAGATGTTTGAGCAGGTAATGTTGAAAAAATGATTAAAGAAAAAGGAAAAACCTTATCGGAAGTAATTTCATGTAGAGATAATATCATGACAGATTTAATTGCTAAAAACGTTGATCCACTACAAGCATTCCAAATTATGGAAAAAGTTCGTAAAGGAAAAGGCATTACTGTTGAAGAAGAAAAATTTCTTTTAGAGCATGATGTTGAAGATTGATATATAGAATCATTACAAAAAATTAAATATATGTTTCCAAAGGCTCACGCCACTGCATATGTAATGATGGCGTGAAGAATAGCTTGATTTAAAATATACCACCCAATTGCATACTATGCCACCTATTTTACGGCCCGTAGTGATTTTTTCGATATTGAAACAATTCTTAAAGGAAAAGATTTCATCAAGGAAAAATTAAGAGATTTCAAGCGTCAAAAAGGCAAAAGAGGACCAAATGCCCTTTCCAATAAAGAAGTGGCTTTAATTCCTATTTTTGAGCTTGTTTTAGAAGCTATGGCCAGAGGAATTAAGATTGCTAATATTGATATGAATAGATCTAAAGCGGCCAATTGAATTATTAAAGACGACGAGCTAATTCCTCCCTTTTTAGTCCTGGATGGTTTAGGAAAAGCTGCTGCTGAATCAGTAGTAATTGCTAGAGAAACAAAACCTTTTTCTTCTGTTGAAGATATCAAGAAAAGAACATCAATTAATAAAACAAATCTAGACAAATTAGAGACTTTAGGAGTTCTTAAAGAATTTAGTGCCTCTAATCAAATAGAATTTGATCTTTTTGGTTTATAATTATATTGTCAATTGAATCTTAGAGGTGCTATTGGCATCTCTTTTAATTGTAGAAATGAGGTAATTTTGCAATTTGAACAACTTTATAAAGAATTTCCTTACATTAAAAATGCTTTTTTTGAAAAGGAAAACCAAAATATCTTTTTAAGAATAGAAGTTAATCTAAAAAACTTAGAAGTTATCGCGAAAATTTCTAGTTGATTAGATAATCAAGAAATAGAACACGACAACTATTTCTTAGATGTTTACTCCTCTGGAGTAAACCAAGTTATTAAAATTGATGATGTTGAGCAATATCTTGATCAACATGTCAAACTAAAACTTAAAAAGAAACATTTTGATAAAGAAGAAATTACTGGTTATATTTTACAATTAAACCCCTTTATTTTTAAATGAAATAATAAAGGTTAAATTAGAAGAGACGAATTTGATATCAAAGATATAAAACTAGATGTAAGGGTAGGAAAATAGTGAAAAATACAGAAATTAAAAAAGAGCAGATTTTTAAAGCGCTTGAAGAAGTGGCTGCTCAAAACTTATTAACGGAAGAAGAAACTCATGAAATAATTGAAACTGCTATTTTTAAGGCATTTCAATCAAAATTTGATCCAGATGCTGAACTGGAACTAATTATGAAAAAAGAGGACAACACATTTGAATTAATAAATAGTTCTATTTTTGTTGTTGATGACAACGATTTTATTGAAAAAAATAGAGCAGTTGAAGTTCCTCTTTCATTTGCGATCAAAAAAGATCCAAATATAAAAGTGGGAGACATGATTACTGAATCAGTTCCATTTTCTGTTTATGCAGGAGTTCTTTCTCAGGCAATTAGACAAATGTTTATACAACAAGTAAGAGAAAAGAAAAAAGAGGCTATTTATGCTAAACATAAATCTCTTATTGGTGAAATGATTGACGTTACTGTATTATTAGTTTCCCCAACACATGCAATTTTTGCATTAGAAGATGGAACAACAGCTTTTATGCCAGAAACAATGATGAATCCAAAGGTTTCACTTGGTGTTGGTCAACACACAAAAGTTTTTGTAGAAGATGTTTTACCTGAAGCAAAAGAATCACAAATTATTGTTTCTAACGCTTCAAAAGAATCAGTTAAAAGAGTTTTGGAATTTGAAGTGCCAGAAATCGCTCAAGGAATTGTTGAAATTGTTAACGTTGCTAGAAGACCTGGTTACCGTTCTAAAGTTGCTGTTAAAACTAAAAACAGTAACATCGACCCAATTGGAGCAATTATTGGTGAAAAAGGTTCTAGAATCAAGAACATTATTGCTAAACTAGATGGTGAAAAATTAGATATAGTACTTTGAAGTCATGATGAAAACGTTTATGTTGCAAATGCACTAGCTCCAGCTAAAGCGATTTCAGTAATGACCAAAAAAAATGACATAAACGAAGAAAGAATTGGCTTTAAATTAGCTATTACACCTAATAGACACCAAACTCTTGCTATTGGTAAAAAAGGTCTGAATGTTAGATTAGCTTCTGAATTAACTGGATTAAAAATTGATGTTATTTCAATTAATCAAGCTACCGAAAAAGAAATTCAATTTGCTTGAAATACAGGTCTTACACCAGAAGATGTTAAATTAATTGAGTCTGGAGAAAGATTTGTATTTAATAACCGTAATAATAATGACAAGCCAAGACATGAAAACATGAATGTTGATTCAGAAATAGCTTCATTTACAAATGATATTTTAAATGATGATATCAAGCAAGAAACCACAGACCAGATTAAGGTTGATGAAAATCTATTTTCCGATGAAGATTTAGTCGCAATGCAAGATGAATTTGATTTTGACGATGAGTTATTAGACTACAATGAAGAGGATAATTAAAATTGATATTAAAGCGAAAATGCATTGCTACTAATGAAATTAAAGATATTAATGACATGATTAGAATTGTTAAAACAAAAGATGGAAGATTTTTTGTTGACTCTTCAGAAAAAGGAAGGGGCGCATACATTAGTAAAAACAAGGAATTAATTGGATTACTGATTCAAAAGAAACTTTTGAATAAGACTTTTAAGCAAACAATTCCAAATGAAGTGTATCAAGAATTAGCACAAAAAATGGAGGAAGAAAATGAAGAATAAAAAACGTAAAGTAAATGATAGTTTAGTTGCAGATCAATTAAATTCTATTAATACAGAATTAAAGGATGGTGTGTTTATTTTCACAGGGCCTATGACCATTTCTGAATTTGCTAATAAAATTAACAAGTCACCGACATCTCTTGTTGGTCATTATTTCAAACAAGGAAAAATGTTTAATGTAAATCACATTTTAGATGAAGAAGAAATTGCTGAACTTTGTATGGAATTTGAGTATGACTTCAAAAAAGAAAATGAAGTTACTGCTCAAAATTTCATGGACCACGTGGAAATCAAAGATGAAGCTAAAGAATTAACTAAAAGACCACCAATAATAACTGTTATGGGTCATGTTGATCATGGGAAAACAACTTTGATTGACAGAATTAGAAACTCTAAAATAACTGAACAAGAACATGGTGGTATTACGCAGCATACTGGAGCCTACCAAATCACTAAAGATGATCACAAAATTACATTTTTAGATACTCCAGGCCACGAGGCTTTTACATCTATGAGAGCAAGAGGGGCTAAGGTTACTGATATAGTAGTTCTAGTAGTTGCTGCTGATGATGGTGTTATGCCGCAAACAAAAGAAGCTGTTGTTCATGCCAAAGATGCAAATGTTCCAATAATTGTTTTTGTTAACAAAATGGATAAACAAGACGCTAACCCTGAAAAAGTTATTTCAGGGTTAGCGGCAATAGATGTTGTTACCGAAGATTGAGGAGGAGATGTATCTTTTATTAAAGGGTCTGCTCTAAATGGAGAAGGTTTTGAAGAACTTTTTGAAGTAATTAATTTACATGCTGAAGTCTTAGACTTAAAAGCTAATAAAGATCGTTATCCAGTTGGGACAGTTGTAGAAGCTAGAATTGACAAAGGGCGTGGTGTAATTGCCACTCTAATTGTCGAAAATGGAACACTACATGCTCGTGACTTTATTGTTGCTGGTAAACATTATGGTCGTATTAGAACTATGAACAAAGATGGTGAAGATGTTACTGAAGCATATCCTGGAGATCCTGTAGTTGTTACCGGATTAAAGTTTGCCCCAGGCGCTGGAGATAAATTCTTTGGTTTTGAAGATGAGAAATTTGCTCGTCAATTAGCTGATGAAAAAGCAAGAATGGATAAAATTCAAGAACTAAAAGGTCGTTCTTCATTCCAAGTCAAAGATGGCATTAAAATTTATAACTTAATTATTAAGGCCGATGTTCAAGGTACAGCAGAAGCTGTCAAACACTCATTAGCTAAATTAGAAAATGAAGAAGCAAAAGTACATATTGTTTCCTCAAGTGTTGGTAACATCACTAAAAGTGATATTCTACTAGCTCAAGCTTCTAATGCCACCATCTTTTCATTTAATATACGTCCTTCTTTAGATGTTAAATCCCTTGCAAAAGAAGCTAAAGTTGACATTAAATCTTATACAGTTATTTATAAGATGATCGAGGATGTAACAGGTATCTTAACTGGCATGCTTTCTCCAAAACTTGAAGAAAAAGTAACTGGACAAGCTCAAATTCAACAAGTCATCTTCTACTCTAAGGTTGGAAACATTGCTGGTTGCATCATGCAAAGCGGAAAAATCAAGAGCTCATCAAGAGTAAGGTTGATCAGAGATGGAAAAGTTATTCATGAAGGTATTTTAGATTCACTACAAAGAGGTAAAGATTCAGCTAAATCAGTTGATAACGGAAAAGATTTTGGATGTCATATTAAAAAATTCAATGATATTAAAGTTGATGACGTCATTGAAGCTTATGAAATGTTCGAGATGAAAAGATAATGAATTCAATTAATCACAAAAGAAAAGCTGCCATGATTCATCGTATTCTTTCTGAAATAATTACCGAGGAAGTAAAGAATAGAGACATCAACTACCCTACACTTACAGCTGTCACGCTTTCAAATGATAGTGGACATGTTTTAGCATATGTGACTTTCACTAAAAATAGTGAAAAATCATTAGAAAGCTTAAAAAAAGCTAAAGGATTTGTAAAATCACGTTTAGCAGCATTATCTAACTTAAGAAGAGTCCCTGATATTGACTTTAAAATAGACGTTTCACTTGAAAGAGTTGCTAAGATTGATGAAATTCTTAAGAAAATTAAATAAGAAATAAAATAGGTTATCCTATTTTATTTCTTATTAATTTATAATATTTATATGTCTAATTACAAAGAAGAAATAACCAAGTTGAATCAAAAACTTTTAGACTTAGCAAAAGCCTATTATATTCAAGATGATTCTTTAGTTACAGACGCTGAATATGACGGCTTATACTTTAAGTATAAAGAACTTATTAAGTGTTTTCCGGATTTAGAACCAGCAGATTCTATATTAAAGAAAGTTGGTAGTGTGGTTGACAATTATTTTAAAAAAGTACAGCATCAGTTTCCGATGCTTTCTTTAGCTAATGCCTTTAATAATAATGATTTGATTAAATTTGATAAAACAGCAAGAGATGTTATGAATTCAGACCAAATTGATTATTGCGTTGAGTTTAAAATTGATGGTTTATCAGTTTCTCTAATATATGATCAAGGTAAGTTAGTTAAAGCAGTTACAAGAGGTGATGGAGTAACTGGAGAAGATGTTACTCATAACGTCTTAACAATCAAAGATATTTCACACACTATACCCTATCAAAATCCAATTGAATTCAGGGGTGAAATTTATATGCCATTTAGTGTTTTTCAAACATTAAATAAAGAAGGAAGCAACTTTGCTAACCCGAGAAATGCAGCTTCTGGTTCTTTAAGGCAATTGGATTCAACTATAACGGCTAAAAGAAAACTGAAATCTTTTATTTATACAATACCAAATCCTCTGGACCATAATTTACACTCCCAATCAGAAGTTATTGATTTTATTAAAAATTGCTCATTACATACAAATGAACTTACAAAGAAAATAAATGGAATTGATCAAGCAATTGCTGAAGTAGAAAAGTTAACCATTTTAAGAGAAAATTTAGATTATGCTACCGATGGCATTGTTATTAAAGTAGATAATATTGATTTTTATCAAAAAATTGGTTCAACCATAAAACACCCCAAGTATTGAATTGCTTATAAATTCCCTGAAGAAATTGCCCAAACAGTTTTGGAAGGCATTTTTGCTACCGTAGGTAGAACGGGCAGAATAACTTATAATGCAAAACTATCACCTGTGCAGTTAGCAGGAACAACTGTTTCTGCGGCCACGTTACATAATGCAAATTACATCAGAGATATTAATATCAATGTTGGTGATGTTGTAAAAGTAAAAAAAGCCGGCGAAATTATTCCGAAAGTTTTAGGAGTGGCTCAAAAAAACAATGATACTTTATGAGGGTCTCCTAAAACTTGTCCTGTTTGTGAACACGATCTAATAAAATACCCCGAAGAGGTAGATCAATATTGTAATAATTTAAATTGTCCAGCAATTAACATTGCTAAGTTAGAACACTTTGTGTCTCGTAAAGCAATGAATATTGAAGGTATTTCTAAAGAAACATTGCAAAAGTTAGTCCACACTGGCATCATTACTGATGTAGCTTCTATTTTTAAAATACAAGATCATAAAGAAGATATTTTAGAATTAGAACGCTTTCATACTAAATCAGTCGATAATATGATTAAAAATATTGAAAAAGCAAAATCAACAACTTTATCAAAATTTATTTATTCCTTAGGAATTAGATATGTTGGTGAAAAAAATGCTCAACTTTTAGCAAAGAATTTTTTAGATATAAATAATTTTTTGATTGTAAAAGAGGAGCAAATTATTGACATTAAAGATTTAGGACCAGCTGTGGCAAAAAGTGTGATTAACTTCTTAGATAATCAAGAAAATCACACTTTAATTAAAAATCTATTAAAAAATGAAGTAAAAATTAACACTACCACCACCTTAAAAAGTACAAAATTAGCAGGGAATAAATTTGTTATAACAGGTACTCTTTCAAAGAGTAGAGATGCATTTAAAGAATTGATTATTAACAATGGCGGAGAAGTTATTTCATCTCTTTCTTCAAAAACAACATTTTTACTTGTTGGTGATAATCCAGGCAGTAAAGCAACCAAAGCTAAAGCTTTAAATGTTAAAATAATTAATGAAAATGAATTTAAAGATTTAATAGAAAGGTCACATGATTAAAGAAGAACTTTTAAAAAATGCCAAGAAGCTACATTTAAATACCGATGCAGATGTTTTACATAAATTGGAACAAGAATGACACCTAATGGAAAGGGACATTGAAAAATTGAAAAGTGTTGATGTTTCAAGTGTTAAACCTATGGCTTATCCTGTAAATAAAAAAATCTCCTTTCTCCGTGAAGATGTGCCTTCTCTTAAAGTTGAAAAGGAAACAATTTTAAATAACGCTCCTAAAAGTGATGAAGATTTTGTTTTGATTCGTAAGGTTGTAAAAAATGATTAAACATAAAGGAAATATTAAACAAGCTTTAGAATCATTACAAAATATTCCAAATGCTTTTTCAAAGTTATTTTCAGGTGCTTCATTTGGTCAAGGAACTTTAGAGGAAGCTACCTTTTCTATCAAAGCGAACTTTGCAATAAAAAATGAGATTGTTTCGGGTTCTTCAAAAATTCTTGAAAATTTTAAACCAAGTTATGATGCAACTGTTTTGAAAAAATTTATTGCTTCTGGAGCGGCATTGATAGCTCAAACTCATGGAGATGAATTTGGCCTTGGGGGAACAGGTTTAGATTCAGCTTTTGGCCCAATCTACAATCCTCTTGATAATTCTCGTTTGATAGGTGGTTCTTCATCTGGAGCAGTTGCCTCATTGGTTAATGGTTTATCTATTGCTATTGGTTCTGATACTGGTGATTCTGTTAGAACACCAGCATCTTTTGTTGGTAAAGTAGGATACAAACCTTCTTATGGAGCGATTTCCAGAAATGGACTTTATGCATTTGCAACATCTTTAGATACTGTGGGTTTTATGACTCATAATGTTAATGATGCCATTGTAGCTGCTCAAGTTTCATTTGGTTTTGATCAACTAGATATGACTTCAAGAGATATTGAAAGACCAGTCATTGAAAGTAACAAACCTCAAAAGGTTTGTTACTTAAAAAACCTAATTGATTTATATGATGAAGATTATCAACAAAAATTTTATAAATTAATTGAGCTTTTAAAATCAAAAGATATTGAAGTTGTTGAAGAGAATATTGAGAATAAGTTATTAGAGCTAATCTCTGTTGTTTATCAAATAGTTTCTTTCTCAGAAGCATCATCAAATCTTGCCAATTTAGATGGCATTAATTTTGGCTCTAGAGTTGATGGGGAAGATTATAAAGAAATAATGACTCATACTCGTAGTGAAAAGTTTGGCAAAATTTTACAAAGAAGATTAACTCTTGGAGCCTATTTCTTGTCTAGAGAACACCAAATAGATATTTTCCAAAGAGCACAAAAAGTTAGAACAGTGATTGTGGAAGCTTTCAATAAAATTTATGAAAAACATAGTTTTATTGTTTCTATTGCAACACCGATAGCACCAAAATTGGAAAAAGGTAAAGGCAATTCTCCTATTAACAATTTCTTAATTCACTCAAACTTTGAAGGATCTCCTTCAATCGTACTTCCATTTGACAAAAAAGATAATATGCCTTTTGCTTTATCTTTAGATGCTAAGCAAGATGAAGATAAAAAGTTACTATCTTCAGCTCTGTATTTAGAAAAATTGATAGGAGAAGAATATGAATAATTTTGAATTAGTAATTGGTATTGAAATCCATATTGAACTTAATACAAAAACAAAAATGTTTTCTTCAGCTCCCAATAATTTTGATGCCTTACCAAATGATTCGGTAGCACTTTTAGATTTAGCATACCCAGGAACATTGCCTTTGGTAAACAAAGAAGCAGTCAAAAAAGCAATCAAACTAGCAAAAGCATTAGAAATGACTATTTCTGACGTTTTACAGTTTGATCGTAAGAACTATTTTTATGCTGATTTACCTAAAGGTTTCCAAATCACTCAAATGAACATTCCAATTGGTAAGGGTGGACAAATTCCAATTGGAAACAATAAATCCATCTCTATTGAAAGAATTCAATTAGAAGAAGATACTGCTAAATCTAATCATGCTGGTGATTATACAAGATTAGATTACAACAGATCTGGAATACCATTAATTGAAATCATTTCTGATCCTGTTATTAATTCAATTGGTGATGCCATTGCTTATATAGACCAAATTAAAAAAACAGCAAGGCTATTAAATATATCAGAAGCAAAAATGGAAAAAGGGAGCATGCGTGCCGACATTAATATTTCATTAAGACCTCATGGCTCAAAAGAACTTTTTACAAGAGTTGAGATAAAAAACCTTAATTCCTTTTCCAATGTTGTTAAAGCAATTGAGATGGAAGTTAAAATTCAAACTAAAAAATATCTATCTGGTAAACAAGTTTTACTTGCAACAAAACGGTTTGATGAGAGTTCTCAAAAGAACGTTATTATGAGAGTCAAAATGGAAGAAGCTGATTACCGTTTCTTCCCTGAACCAAATATTCCGCTAATTCAACTAGATAAAAAAATAATTGAGAATGTTGAATCACTTGATTTACCTTGAGAAATCAAAGATAAATTATTAAGCATAGGTTTAAGTAAAGAATATGCTAATCAAATTATTAATGATCGAAATAAATGAGTTTTTGTTAAAGAATTATTAGCAAATAATGAAATTGATTTTGTAAAAGCTATTAAAATATATTTTGCTGAAGTTATTCCTTTTGCTTTAAAACAAAAACTTGAATTAATGAACATTAAAACAGAATTTTTTGTTGGAAACTTCTTGTATTTAATTAATAAATTAGAAGAAGGTGAAATTTCAGGGTCTCATGTTAAAAAAATAATTCCAATCTTAATAAAAGATGGAAAATCCGCTGCAAAAATTATTGAAAAAAATAATTTTAAACAAATCTCTGATGTTGATGTTTTAACAAATGTGATAGATAAAATATATAATGGTAATGTAGATTTTATTCAAAAAAATATTGAAAGTAGACCAGATCGTGTTGAAAAATTTGTTTTTGGTCTTTTAATGAAGGAAACTCAAGGAAGGGCTAATATGGTTAAAGCCAAATTAGTTTGAGACAAGAAATTAATTGAAAAAAACTAGGAGATTAAATGTCTAAAAAAGTCCCAACGGGGTACGAAGGTAAAAAACCAAAAACCAATAAACAAAGAAGACGTAAAAATTATGTTGGTAGTTTGATTATTGCTGATAAAAAGAAAGTTGGTATATTTGAAAGAATTATCAAAATTCTGATTTATTTTGCCCTTCGTTTGGTTATAAAACCTTCTAAATGACGTGAATCTGAAAAAAACTATGAACTTATTGACCGTGTTTATAAAAGAGTTATGGGTTCAGACTTTGTCTATATTCCATCTTCAATAGCGTTTTATATTGTTATGGCATTTATGCCAGTTTTAGCTGTTATTGCTTTGGTTTCTACAATCCCTGGATTGGATGGAGTTTTTGGAACCAATGACGTTAAACAAGTTTTAGGTAAATTTATCCCCGGTATTTCTTCTATTATGGATAATGTTGCTAAACTATTTAATAACCATTCTTCATCAAGTGCAGCACATATTTTAGGAATTTCTGGAACAGCAATTTTATATGCGCTTTCCATTTGAATTGCATCAGCAGGAATGGCTAAACTAGTTTTTACTCAATCTTACATTTATGGTCACAAATATAAAGGCGGATGATGAATGAATCGTTTTAAAGGTATGCTCATCGTTATTGGACTAATGGTTTTATTAATCATCGCTCTAATGGTCAATATTCAAGTTGATAATTTGATCTCAATGATAACTAAAAATCAATTATTGGTTCAGACACTACAATATATATTCTTAATATTGGCTCTATTTATATTATTGTTCTTGCTATTTGCATTTTTCTTTAAGGCAACCCCAAGATTTCAATTAAAATTCAAAGAAGTTATTCCTGGGGCCATGGTATCTGCTGTCGCTATCGCCTTCTTCTTATCACTATTTACTCTTTTTTCAGGTAATATCTCTTTTGAAGTTTATGGATATATTTCCGCCTTAATGTATGTATGTTTAATTTCTATTTGAATTTCAATATTCATTTTCCTTGGAATTACTACTAACGCAGCTTACTTTAGAACCCACGTTAGTGACAAACCAAGATTTAAATGAACATTATCAAAAAAATAAATTTGTTTATATTTGAGATGAAACTAAGATATTAAAAAAATAATAAAGATCTTTACTCGATTTTTATTATTTTTTTTGTATTAATTAAGAAATTTATTTATATAAAAATTATTTACTGTGTGTTTTTTTATCAATCTTAATGTTAATAAACATAAAGGGGTTAAAAATATGAAAGTATACATTAAACGTGAAGTTGTTACTCATTGATTAAATGGCATAATCGTTGAGAAAGATTATGATGGTTTTTGAATTTTACTAAATTCTCCCAATTTATATAAGATTAGCCAAAAAGTTAAGCTATATATTTATGAACATAATTATAATTTCGAAAAAACTATCTATGGTTTTGGTTCTCTTGCAGAACTTCAAATGTTCATCAATTTAATTGCAATTAAAAATATTGGTCCTAAGAAAGGATTAAAGATATTACAAATACTTTTATCATTTCATTGAAATATATTGTAGAGAAAGACACATCATCCTTGAGTTCTTCAAAAAACATAAGTTATAAAGTTTCTAAAATGATTTGTGAAGAGCTTGCAAACAAATATGATATCAAAAAAAGTATTGATAATTCTGAAGAACAAAAAATGATTGTGGCATTAAAAAAACTTGGGTACAAACAGTCTGAAATAGCAACTGCTTTAAAGAAAGTTGATTCTCGTAAAACTTTTAGAAGAAAAAATCAAAAGTGCTATTAAAGTGATGTCAGATGCAAAATAAACTAAGATCAACCACATTTGATGATTTTAAAAGTTAACAAAGGTTAAAAAAAATTTTAAATGCTTTAGTAATAGCTGCAATTAAAAAAGAGAAACAATTGGACCATATTTTACTTATTGGTAAATCTGGGCTTGGCAAAACATCTTTAGCTTACATCATTTCTAACGAATTAGATCAACGAACAATAAGAGCTCATACCGCATTTATCAAACGTAAAAAAGATTTATTGAATTTATTGAGTGAGATTAAAACTGGTGATATATTTTTTATAGACGAAATACATGCTTTAGGTAAAGATATTCAAGAATTATTATATTCTGCTATAGAAAACTTTAAAATCACTATTGACTTAGGACAAGAAGAAGAAGAAGAGAGCAAAATAATTGAAATAGAACCTCCGTAATTTACTATGATTGGTGCTACCACAATGCTTGGCAAGATAAATAAGCCTCTAAAAGATCGTTTTGGCTTAATTGCAAAGCTAGATTCTTACAAGAAAGAGGATATAAAAGAAATAATTTTGCAAATTTTAGTAAAACTTGATTTCTATATCTCTAATCATAATGCTAAATTTATTTCTGAGTATTCAAAAAACAATCCTCGTATTGCAATTAGGTTAATTAAAAGAATAATTGACTTTGCAATTGCAGATGAAGAAAAAATTAACAATAATTTTATTAAAAAAGTTTTGAGTGAACTTGGTATTCATGAATTTGGGCTCAACGATATTCATATTGAATATTTAAATGTTCTACATAATGTATTAAAAAGTAAGGTAGCTTCTATTGAAACTATATCTAGTATATTAGAGGAGGAAAAATCCTTTATTGAACGGGAAGTTGAAATCGATTTATTGATCAGAAATTTAATTGTTAAAACTTCAAGCGGTAGAAAAATAACCCAAGAAGGAATTACGTTTTTAACAAAAATATCACAAAATAAAGAATTGTTGATATAATTCAAAGTATGAAAAATGGTTTTAAATTTTCTAGCAAAAAAAGATTGTTTGTCCTAGGCTTTACAACCTTAGCTTCAATACTAACAATTGTTTTAGGAACAGTATTTTATTTGGCACAACCAGGTGTTATGAAAAAATCTTCAGAATACGGTAGTGGTACCGAGTTTTTAGTTTCAATTAAATCCGGTCAAGATGTCAAATCTTCTAATATTGCTAATAAAGTTGCACAAGATGTTCAAAATAGACTAGATCCTTTGGGAATCAATGGAGTTAAGGCAACTTCTGAAATTTATGGTGATGCAGCAGATATTCATGTTTCTTACCCTGGAATTACAACTAGTCAGCAAAGATACGATGTTGAACAACTAATAATCCACAAACCAAAACTTATCTTGACAGATTATTATGGAAACCCTCTTTTTACAGAAAATGGAACCTTTAATAGTTCACTTTCAGGAGATCCTAAAAAATTCGTACCTTTTGATGGTCACGAGACAATCGAAGACCTTTTATATAGAAGTGCAGGTAATATAGATAATAGCGTTAACTCTTTAGTCCCTATTTCTTCAGATGGTTCTCAAGTTGTTAAAAATTCTACAGGTACAAATGAGGCTGTTAAAGTAAAACTTACTTCAACTCAAGCAGCATCTCAATGAGGTTTAGCTTCTAAATATATTTCTACTTTACCAAAAGGTAAAAATGAACTTTTCGCTTGATTAGATCCACAAATAATGTATACCAAGATTTACAATTATTTCAAGAATGATCCAGATGTAATGAAAGCTAAGGATAATTTAAATGAATTTATTCGTGTTGGTCAAAATGAAAAAAATGCTCTTAGAAAATATACTGTTGATGTAGGACAATACTATGTTTCACAAGCACCAATGTCTCAATTATCAGCAGACAACTCATTCACATTATCTGGAAACTTTAACCCTAATAAAGCAAATGAGATTTCAAGAAAAATAAACTATGGAATTTTTGACTATTCTTTATCTACTGATTTAACACTTCAAGATTTAGGCCCTAAATATGGTAAAAATGCATTAAAAATGACTTTAATTTCAGGTTTGGTTATTTATGCAATAATAGCAATAGTATTAATTGTTAATTATGGTCTTTTAGGAGCATTATCAACAATTTCACTAGCATTATTGGTTTTCCTTACTATTTTAATGTTTACTGTTATGAGGGGTGAATATTCACCAGCTTCTATAGCGGCTCTGGTCGTCGGCATCGGAATGTCAATTGATGTTATTGTCGTCACGTTTGAAAGGCTTAAAGCTGAACTATATTCGGGCGCCACACTGAAAAAAGCATTCCGGTTATCTCAACGAAAATCGTTCTTCTCGATTTTCGACTCTAATTTAGCTGTCATGATAGTTGCCGTTGTACTCTTCTTTTTCGGAGCAAAAACTATTATTGATTTACCTATTATGCTTATTTTGGCAATCATTTTTACTATTGTAATGATGCTTATAATAACGAGATGGCTATCCAATATATTAATAGATACGAATTGAGTTAAAAACAATAAAAAATTAATTGGTTTAAAACCGAAGTTTGATGTTAAGGTTCAAAAGAAAATTGATACTTTCAATTTTACAAAAAATTCGAAGTGATTCTCATTGTCTTCTTTTGGAATTATGATTGCTGGATTTATTGTATTTGCTGCGTTTGCTATTATCAACAAGAGCTTTGCGTTAGGTTTCGACCTATCACAAGATTTTAGGGGGGGTGTTTCCGTAACAGCTCAAGTTAATGATGCTTCAAGAAGTATTTATCTTGTAAGACAAATATTATTAAGTAGTCCATTTAATTTTGATCCTTCATCTATTCATATTTATGGTAATGAGTTATTAGCTAATACGATGCAACATATTTCTGATGCAGATCTGCAATTACTAAAACAACAAATTGGAAATGTAGCTGGGTTTAATTTTGCCATATTTAGAACTACTACGTTCTTGGCTCAAAAAATGACTTTAGAAGCACTTTATGCAGTTTTAAGTGCGATAGGTTTTATTGCCATATATATCTTTGTTAGATTTAAATGAACGTATTCAATTGCAATAATTTTAGCTCTATTCAATGATGCATTAATGGTTGTATTGATTTTTGTAATATTAAGAATACAAATTCAACCCGCTATTATAGTTGCTGTTTTAGCAGCCGTTGCTTATTCAATTAATGATAAGGTTATTACTTTCGATAGAATTAGAGAAAAAATGGCAATTCACACACATGTTATTGATAAAAAAGAAATAACAAACACAGTAAACATTGCTATTAAAGAAGTTATCAAGCGTTTCATGATTACTTCATCGCTGATTCTTGTTTCTGTAATATTATTAATGGTGATTGGACAAGGTGTTAAATTATCATATGGCATTGCTATGGTGGCAGGAATTATAACTAGTTTCATTTCATCTATCTTCATGTCTACATGAATTTGAATAAGATTAGAAACATACAGACAAAAAAGAATTATGGCTCGTGAGAAAAATGGATTCTGAGACGTTAGAGGTATTGAAGAACAAACCATTCAAGGAATTAACGATTTTACCGCTTAATTTAATATATAATAAGTTTATGAATGTCGATCTATAATAAAGGATAAGGTGACACCATTTAGATTAAATGTATAGCTGCATTAAAGCTTAAGAGTCTATTTGGGAGTGGCAAGTTAGTCTCCCAATTAGCCTTTTTCTTTTAAGGAGAAAAATGAACCAAAAACCCAAAGGAACTAAAGACATATACGGTAATTCAAGTCAATTGCGTTCTTTTGTTTTAAAAACACTAGAACAGATTTCAGATGTTTTCAATTTCCAATATATTGAAACACCTATTTTTGAAAGAAGTGAAGTGTTCCAAAAGTCAGTAGGAGAAAGTTCGGATATAGTTTTAAAAGAAATGTATTCTTTTGAAGATAAAGTTGGAAGAAGCATGACTTTAAGGCCTGAAGGAACTGCAGGAGTTATTAGAGCAATAGTTGAAAACAAGTTATATACTCAATTACCTCTGAAAACTTATTACTATGGTCCAATGTTTAGATATGAAAACCCTCAAAAAGGAAGACAAAGACAATTCACTCAATATGGAGTGGAAGTTTTAGGTGAAAAATCATCACTTCTTGATGCAGAAATTATTTTAACTGCTTCTATTATTTTAGAATCTTTAGGAATTGAATATGAATTACAAATAAACTCTTTAGGCGATAGGGAAAGTAGAAATGCATGATCTAAAGCACTAGTAGAACACTTTAAAAAGTATGAAAGAGAACTTACGCCCGATTCATTAAAACGTCTTGAAAAAAATCCATTAAGAATTCTTGATGATAAAGTAGATGGTAAAAAAGAATTTGTAATTAATTCACCCAAAATATCAAAATTTTATAATCAAGAATCTGAAAATTATTTTGATGAACTTAAAAGTTTTTTAACAGCAATTGGAATTAAATTCAAAATAAATGAGAATCTTGTCAGAGGACTAGATTATTACACTGACACTATTTTTGAATTTTTATCAGTTTCAAGTAAATCTGGTTCTCAATCAACAATAATAGGTGGTGGACGTTATGATAATCTTGTTAAGAACTTTGGAGGACCAAATATATCTGGTATCGGATTTGGTTTAGGAATTGAAAGATTAGTTAATGAGTTAGAAGGCACAAGTATTGAAGAAAATCTTAATAGTGATATTGACATCTATGTTATGAACCTTGCACAAGAGTCATCACATAGTGCTTTAGGAATTGTTTATCTCTTAAGAAGACTAGGTTACAAGGTTGCTTGAAACTATAAACCAGTTAAGATTCAAAAAGCCTTTGACAAGGCTGAAAAATCAAACGCAAAAATAAAAGTGATTGTGGGCCCCAAAGAATCTGCAAAAAACGAAGTAGTAGTCAAATTTGGTAAAATTCAAAAAAATGTTAATATTGATCATTTACCAAACTATATTGATGAAATATTAGGGGTTGAAAATGAAAAAAATTAATAATAATGAACTAAGATTAAGTGATGTAGGAAAAACAGTGACCTTATCAGGTTTTGTTGCAAACAAACGTAAAATGGGTTTCATTGTTTTTGTTGATTTGCGTGATCGTTATGGCATTACTCAAATTATCTTTAAAAACGGTGACTTTAATGCAAATAAAGAGTCTGTAATAGAAATTACTGGTGATGTTGTCGAAAGAATAACAAAAAATCCAGCTTTTGATACCGGTGAAATTGAAATCATTGTTAATAGTTTCAAAATCTTATCAAATTCAGTAGAAGAGTTGCCTTTTGTTATAAGAGATGATTTGAACGCTAAAGAAGATACTAAACTTCAATATCGTTTTCTACAACTTAGAAGACCTAAGATGTATAAGAACTTTTTAATAAGACACAAGTTTTTAAAAAGTGTTAGAGATTTTTTTGATTCAGAAAACTTTTTAGAAGTTGAAACACCCTACTTGGCTAAATCTACTCCAGAAGGAGCAAGAGACTTTTTAGTACCTAGTAGAAAAAAAGGTAAATTTTTTGCCCTTCCTCAATCTCCTCAGCTTTATAAACAATTACTTATGGCCGCTGGATTTGAAGCCTATTTCCAAATTGTTCGTTGTTTTAGAGATGAAGATTCACGTAAAGATCGTCAACCAGAATTTACCCAATTAGATGTTGAACTTTCCTTTGCTGACGTTAATGATATTAAATCTTTAACTGAAAGAATGTTTACTTTTGTTTGAGGAAAGTTAGGTCTTGACTCAAAAATTGATTTTAAAACAATGAATTTTGATGAAGCAATTGATAAATATGGTTCTGATAAGCCTGACATAAGATTTGATTGTCAATTGATTGATGTTTCTAATGATTTTGCAAACACCGCCTTTGCTCCTCTTCAAAATGTTGAATCTATAAAAATGTTAGCTATATCAGAAGTTATTTCTAACAAAGAATTTAAAATGTTAGAAGAAATAGCTAAAAAAAATGGCGCGAAAGGTCTTTTATGAGCTGTACAAAATATTAGCGAAGGTATAAAAAAAGGACCAGGATTTAAATTTATGGAAGAACAAATGAACAAACTCTTTGCTACCCATGGATTGAAAACAGGAACATTATTGTTTGTAGGAGATACATATGATAATACAACGCAATCTCTCGGAGCTGTAAGAAAAGAATTAGCAAATATATTCAATTGAATTGATGAAAAATTACAAAACTTTATTTGAATTGAAAATTGACCACTTTTTAAAGAAAATAAAGAAACTAATAAGTTAACTGCTACTCACCACCCTTTTACTTCTCCAAAAGAAGAACACAAACAAAACTTTGATGTGGATTGAAAAGTAGCTAAAGCACAAGCTTATGATTTAGTTTTAAACGGTTTTGAAGTCGGAGGTGGTTCAATTAGAATTAATGATTTAGAGATTCAAAAGAGAATGTTCAAAGCTTTAGGCCTATCTGCTCAAGAGTATGAATCCCAATTTGGTTTCTTTTTAAAGGCGTTTAAGTATGGTTTACCTCCTCATGTTGGTATAGCCTTTGGTGTGGATAGAATAATAATGTTGTTAACAGGTTCAGAATCAATTAGAGATGTAATAGCTTTCCCCAAAAATGCTAATGGACAAGCTGTTTTAGAAGATGCTCCGGCATTTCCATCAAAAGAACAATTAGAAGAATATTTCATAAATATTAAGTAATTTTGACTTCTTATTTAAAAATAGTCTAAAATTTAATTATGCAATCATCAACAAATGATGGTCACTTCTGAAAAAGACACTTTCCGGCCGAAAAAGAAAAGATAAAAACATACCTTAAAGTTTTCTTACCAATTATAATTGGATCAATTTGTTTTGCCTTAAATGGAGTTGTAGATAATTTCATGGTTGGTCATATAAATCAAGGTCAAACAGCCTTAGGAGCAATAAATTCGTGAACCGCCATTTTAATGGGATTCTTTTTAGGAATTTCCGCAGGTGGTTCTGTTGTATTGGCTCAATTTTATCATGCAAAAAAATATGATATAGTAAAAGAAGTTGCGAGATATAGGTTTTATCTTTGCTTCATTCCTTCTCTTCTGTTAGCAATTGTTGCTTGAACTCAACCAGATCTTTTAGCGAAAGTATGAATTAAAAAAAGTACTGATACTTTTGCTTATGATTTAATTTTAAAAAATTGTCGTGAATACACAAAAGTAATTGCTTTTCAATGGCTTTTAATTGCTTTCAGTTTTAACTTTGGAAATCAATTAAGAGAAATGGGTTATGGTAAATATCCAATGATCTGAGGTCTTGCTTCACTATTAGCAAACGTTTTTACTAATTCATTATTACTTTACGTTTTCAAAATGGGAGTTGCTGGAGCTGCTTGAGCTTCAGTTGTTGGCAGAATTGTTTCAGCGGGTAGTGGTTTTATAATTGTTTGATCTAAAAAATTTCATACTGGATTTAAACCATGAACTATTTTTAAAGTTTCACTTGCCACTCGTATTTTAATTTGAAAAAGATGACCATATATGTTTAGTATCTTTACAGTTCTATTTTTCATAACATTTAGAAACTTCTTTTACTCAAGAGGTTATCCGGCAAATGGTTCTTTAGGAATTGGTGTTTCCGGCCTTTCTGTTTTAGCACTTTCAGGAGCATTGCTAAATATTTTTACCACAACTTTCTCTTGTTTATCCTCTATGGCAGCCAATTTTGTAGGGTCAGAATTAGGAAAAGGTAATCTTAAACAAGCACGTAAAAATGCAGATGAATTAAAAGGATTTATGACAACTGTAGCCATTATTATGTCTCTATTGTTAATGATTTTTTCAGCATTAGTTCCTTATATGCACTTTTTAGCCTTCACAAAATATGACCCCGCAGTGCCGGGTAAAATATTATTTGATGGTCATGCCCAACTTGAACAAGTTTCACATGCTCTCTTCGTTATTTGCTTCTTTTACCCAATTTGAATTTGGTATACCTCATCATATCGTTTAGGAAGTGCCGGTGGTAAAGGAACAAAGTTTGCTTTAGTTGACTGATGCATCACGGGCGCTGAATTAGGTTGACTAGCAATTATAGAATTTTATATTGTTCCAATAAGCCCATTTATTCAAAGTCACTTTTGAATGACGTATGTTATCTTCTTCACATTTGATCTATCAAAGCTATTGTTCCAAGAATATTTATACTATAAATATGATTGATTAAATGTCTTGACAAAAGTTGGAGTTGCCAAAGAAAAAGCTTATGCTAAAGACTTTATTCAGGGAGAGGCAGAAACACCTTTCAAAAGTTAAGTGATATAATTTTTTTGCGAGGAGAGGAGTAAATATGAATTGAGAAAAAATGTATCCAAATGGCAATATTATTGCTATCCAAATCATCCTATTATTATTGTTTTTAATTCCAGGGTTAATATATGCTTTTTACAGATTTTACGTTTCAAAATAAATTTTCAAACGCTCAACGAGCGTTTTTTATTTTAATCACAACTTTTACTTTATAATTTTTACATGTTTAATCACAAATTAATTGAGAAAAAATGACAAAAACACTGAATTAAAAATAAAACCTTTAAAACTGATGATACAACAAATAATAAACCAAAATTTTATGTCCTTGACATGTTCCCATATCCGTCCGGAGCTGGTCTTCATGTTGGTCACCCAGAAGGTTATACAGCAACTGATATTGTTGCAAGATACAAAAGATTAAAAGGTTTTGATGTTCTTCACCCCATAGGTTGGGACGCTTTTGGTTTACCGGCTGAACAGTATGCTCTTAAAACCGGTAATCATCCAGAGAAATTTACTTGTCAAAATATCGAAACTTTTAGAAGACAATTACAATCATTAGGATTTTCTTTTGACTATGACAAAGAAGTAAATACCACTGATCCTGCTTACTTTAAAACAACTCAATGAATATTTCTACAACTTTATAAAAAAGGTTTGGCAGAATTAAGAGAAATTCAAGTTAATTGATGTGAAAAATTAGGAACGGGATTAGCTAATGAAGAAGTATTAACAGATAAAGATGGTAATCTTGTTTCAGAGGTAGGGGGCTTCCCTGTAACGAAAAAACCAATGAAGCAATGAGTTTTAAAAATTACTGATTATGCTGATGTTTTATTTAATGATCTTGACACAATTCCTTGGCCAAATTCTTTGAAATCATTACAAAAGAATTGAATCAGAAACGAAGATGGCTCATTACATTTAAGAGATTGAGTGTTTTCACGTCAAAGATATTGAGGAGAACCTTTCCCTCTAGCTTTCAATGTTGAGAATGATGAAACTATCTTAATTGATGACTTGCCTTTAACCCTTCCAAAAATGAAAGACTTTAAACCATCAGGAGATGGACAATCACCTTTGGCTAACGCAGAAGAATGATTATACTTTGAAAAAGATGGTAAAAAATACCGTAGAGAAACCAATACAATGCCACAATGAGCTGGATCATGCTGATATTACATTGGGTATATTTTAAAGAATCCAGATGGTTCATACCTAGATATCACTTCTAAAGAAGCTCGAGAACGTATTAAAAAATGATTACCAGTTGATCTATACGTTGGCGGACAAGAACACGCTGTTCTACACCTTCTTTATGCTAGATTTTGACATAAAGTTCTTTTTGAAATTGGCTTGGTCAATACACCAGAGCCTTTCTTAAAAATTGTCAACCAAGGAATGATCTTGGGTACTGACGGCAATAAAATGTCTAAATCAAAAGGCAATGTTATTAATCCTGATGAAATAATTAATGAATTTGGTGGAGATACACTAAGACTTTATGAAATGTTTATGGGTCCTTTTGAAGAAACTAAAGCTTGATATGAAAAAGGTGTCAAAGGTATTAGAAAATGATTAAATCGTGTTTATAAATTCTTTACTGAAATTATTGAAATATCAGAGACATCTTCTTTAGATTCTGAGTTCAACTCATTTGTCAAAGAAACAACTAATGACATTGATAATCTTAAATTCAACACAGCTATTTCAAAAATGATGGTCTTTATAAATCACACTTATAAAAAACCTCAAATTACTATTCAACAAACAAGAGATTTCTTAATTATTTTCTCTATGTTTGCTCCTCACTTAGGCGAAGAGTTATTAGCTCATTTTAAACAAGAAGAAGTTTCACAACAGATCTACCCTTTTTTTGATGAATCTAAAATTAAAAGTAAAGACATAGTAATTGCAATTCAAGTTAATGGTAAATTAAGGGGTCAATTAATTCTTTCTAAACCCGAAAAAAAAGAAGTCATCATTCAAAAGGCAAAATCTCTTGACAATGTTTCAAAACATATAGTAAACGAAATTGTCAAAGAAATTTATGTTCCAAATAAAATTATAAATATCGTTACTATATAAAAAGAGATAAATTATATTTATCTCTTTTTATATAATACATACATGAGATATCTTAAATCAGCAAGTATATCAATCTTAATTTTACTTTCTCTTGCAGCAATTTCGATTGGTTTATTTTATTTAAAACAAGTTACAACATGATCTCTTGTGCTGGTGTTAATGATAGGACTATTCTCAGTTAACACCGTTTCTTCGATAGTGATTTTCATTCAAAGACGTAATTTGATGTCTAAACTTTCTTGACTTCTTGTCATTAATATCTTGCCTTTTTTTGGTGCAGCAATTTTTTATATTTTTGGTTTACGTTACTCTGAAAGAAAAGAATATCATGCTTATATTTCCAAAGATTATATTAAAGCAGATAAAAGGGGTGATATTGAATTAAAAAAAGGTGATCTTTTAAAAGAGGTTAGCAATATGACAACCAGAGATATCTATTCTGCTGACTTCTTGTTTTTTGATTCAGCAGGACAAGCAATTCAAGAAATGTTTGATGAAATGCGTAAGGCAAAAAAATTCATTCATATTCACTTCTATATTGTTAAGCCTGGTGAAATATATGAAGAATTTAAAAGTATTTTAATTAAAAAAACTTCTGAGGGGGTTCAAATAAGATTTATCATTGACGATTTTGGTCGTTGAGGCATGCCATATCACCAAATCAGTGAACTTCAAAAAGCCGGAGTAGAAATTGGTATTTTTGGCAAAGTGTATTTTCCTTTTGTTGGATCTGAAAATGGATATCGAACACACCGTAAAATGGTTATCGTTGATGGAGAAATGGTTTTCACTGGTGGGATAAACATTGCTAACGAATATGCTTCAATGAATAAGAATTATGGAATGTGAATTGATTTACAAGGAAAGATTACTGGCCCATTTGTTGTATCTCATTCATTACTATTTCTTCATGATTGAGATTTAGTTACTAACAAAAAGTTAAAAATTGAAAAATATATTTCCAAATATACTACTGGAAATTCTCAAGCCACTCTTGTAGAAGATTCTCCTGGCAATAGAGAAAGTATCATGGAATTTTCACTTATTAAACTTATTAATTCTGCCAAAGATGAGATTAGATTAGCAACCCCATATTTTATTCCTTCAATTCAAATTTATGAATCAATTAAAATGGCTTTATTATCCGGAACAAAGGTTCATATTTATATCCCAGGTAAACCTGATAAAAAAATAGTTTATTCTGCCACAAAATTTAATGTAAATAAATTACAAAAATTTGGTTTGGTAATTCATGAAATGAAAAACGCATTAATTCACTCTAAAGTAGGTTTATTTGATAACAAATGTGCTTACTTTGGAACATCAAATATTGATGTTAGATCTTTGTATTCAAACTTTGAAATGTTAAGTATTTTTAAAGGTGAATCAGTTAAGTCAATCAACAATATTTTTCACAAATATGACCAAATATCAAGAATTGTTTCGCCTGGCGAATATGACGAAAACTTCTTTTCTGAAAAAATGAAACGTTTTTTTGTTAACTTGTTATCTCCCATTATGTAAATATAGTATAATTTTAAAGTTATTTATTTTTAACATTAGATTAATAAGGAGAAAAATGGCATCATTCACAGCTACCATCAAAGACCCAGTTGGGTTACACGCTAGACCAGCATCAATTACAGTTGCTGCTGCATCAAAATTTGAATCAAACATTACAATTTCAAGCAATGGTAAAAAAGGAAACTTAAAATCAATCATGAACGTAATGGCTTTGGGAATTAAACAAAATGATAAAATTGAAGTTGAAGCAGAAGGATCTGACGCAGCTGAAGTTGTTAAAGCAATCAAAGCTTCTATGACTGAAAACAAATTAATTTAATTATTTGGATTAGTAATAAAACACATAATTGTGTTTTTTATTTTGTTAAAATTACTTGTTTATTCAATAATAATGATTTAAATTTTTGATATAATTTTAAATGCTAAAAGGGAGATAAAATGAAATTAAAAGGAATTGGAGCATCAGACGGAATTGCTGTTGCAAAAGTTTTTGAATTAAAGTCGGTTGAAGTTAATATTGAAAAGAAAAAAATTACCGATTTAGATGCTGAAATAGCTAAATTAGAATCTTCTGTTGTAGAAGCTATTAATCAAATAGAAATAATTAAAGAGAAAGCATTAAAAAATCTAGAAGCAGAAGAAGCGGCTGTTTTTGACGCACATATCCAAGTTGCTTCTGACCCTGTTATGAAGGGTGAGATAATCGAGTTAATCAAAAGTGAAAGCGTTAATGCTGTTTATGCTACAAATGAAATTGCTACTAAATATGCAGAGATGTTTGACGACATGGAGGATGCATATATGAGAGAAAGAACAGCTGATATTAAAGATGTTTCAAAACGTATCATCAATTCATTAGCTGGTGTTAAGTCTACAGATGTTTCTACCATTAATAAAGAAGTTATTATTGTAGCGGATGATTTGACTCCTTCAGAAACAGCTTTACTTGATAAAAAATATGTCAAAGGATTTTTAACTGATATTGGAGGAAGAACTTCCCATGCAGCGATTATGGCTCGTTCACTTGAAATTCCTGCTATCTTAGGATTAAAAAATATTACTAAAAAAGTTAATTCTGGCGATACAGTTTCCATGAATGGAAAAACAGGTGCAGTTCTAATAAATCCTACAAAAGAAGATTTATTAGAAATTGAAAAAGCTGCACAAGAACTTGAAGTTGAAAAAGCAGAAAACTTGAAATTCAAAGGTAAGCCCACTGTAACTAGTGATGGAAAGCACATTGAATTAGCTGCTAACATTGGTTCTCCCAAAGATGTAGTCGGAGCTAATAAAAATGATGCAGAAGCTATTGGTTTATTTAGATCAGAATTTTTATACATGGACGCTAAAGATTGACCAACTGAAGAAGAGCAATATGCTGCTTATTCAGAGGCTTTAAAAGGTATGAATGGTAAAAGAGTTGTCGTAAGAACTTTAGACATTGGTGGAGATAAAACGCTTTCTTACTATGATTTCCCAGAAGAAATGAACCCTTTCTTAGGTTATAGAGCTATTCGTTTATGTTTAGACCAAGTAGAAGTATTCAAAACTCAATTAAGAGCACTTTTAAGAGCTTCAGTACATGGTAAGCTAGCAATAATGTTCCCTATGATTACTACAATTGATGAATTTAAAAAAGCTAAAAAGATTTATAACGACTGTAAAGAAGATCTTATTAAAGAGGGTGTGAAAGTTTCAGAAGAAATAGAAGTAGGTATGATGGTTGAAATACCAGCTGCCGCCGCTATATCAAGCCAATTTGCTAAATATGCAGACTTCTTCTCAATTGGAACAAATGATTTAATGCAATACACAATGGCTGCAGATAGAATGTCTGAAAAAGTATCTTATCTATACCAACCACTAAACCCAGCAATTCTGAATATGATCAATATGATTATTAAAGGGGCTCACAAACATGGTAAATGAGTTGGTGTGTGTGGAGAAATGGCTGGTGACAAAAATGCTATTCCTTTTTTAATTGGATTAGGTTTAGATGAATTTTCAATGTCAGCAACATCAATATTAGCTTCAAGACGTCTTATGTCAACAATTAATGTTCTTAAAGCAGAAGAGCTAGCTAACAAAGCACTAGAAGCTGACACTCAAAAAGATGTACAAAAATTATTAGAAGAATTTAATAAACAAAACTAATATTTCAAAAATAGAGACATCTCTATTTTTATTTTAGTATAATTTTTTTGCATCATATTGTTGCAGTTTCCTTACGTGGTAAAAGCCACACCGGATGTTAAAGCCATCGTACCCATTGGGCATGATCAGGTGGAATTCCTGAGCCGACAGTAAGAGTCTGAAGAAAGTTATTGCATTTTGTGCACGGGAATCTTTAAGGAGATTTAACATGCTGGAATATACAGCCAAATATTTTACAAAAACAAGAAAGATTATTAACAGACATCGGAGAAATGCAATTGTTACAATTCAGTTTTTTCAAAGACACGACGATGTTATGCTTTGCGGCATAAATGAAGCCATAGAGCTTTTACATAATCAAACTGATACAAGCAAGTACCAAATTAAAAGCATTAAAGAAGGAACCATCATTAACAAAAATGATATTGTATTAGAGCTTGAAGGACCTTATGGTGCTTTTGGTGAATACGAAGGTGTTATTGATGGTATTCTTGCACGAGCTTCGTCATTGGCAACAAATGCTTACAGAGTTAAAAAATTAACTAACAAAACCATTATCTTTATGGGAGATAGAGCAGATCATTATATTAACCAGGAATGAGATGGTTATGCTATTAGAGTAGGTGGTATCAATACTCAAGTTACTGATGCTCAAGTTAAATTTCATGGTGGAGTTGCTGTTGGAACAATGCCTCACGTCTTAATTCAAATGTTTGAAGGTGACTTAATAAAAGCTTTAAAGGCTTATCATAAAACTTACCCTAAAGAAAAATTGACAGCTTTAGTTGACTTTAACAACGATGTGATTGGCGATTCTATTAAAGCTTTAAAAGAATTTGGTAAGGTTTTGGCAAATGTAAGAGTAGATACTTCACCAAATATGTCAGATAAAGCTTTTGAAAATTATAAAAACAAAGAATATGGTGTAATACCTAACTTAATCAAAAAATTACGTAAAGAATTAGATAAAAATGGTGGAGAGCACGTCAAAATAATTGTTTCTTCAGGTTTTAATGCTGAAAAGATTAAACAATTTGAAGAGACAAACACTCCTGTAGATATTTACGGGTTGGGAGCTTCACTTGTAAAAGTTTGAATTAACTTCACTGCTGATGCCGTTAAAATAAATCATAAAGAAGTTGCTAAAGCAGGAAGATCATATCGTGATTTTGAAGGAAAAATCCAAAATGAAAACAGCTAAAGAATTATTGGTTTTAAAAGAACAAGGCGAAACTATAAATTTTCTTGATATTAGAAAAAAAAGAAAAATATGATTCATTCCACCTCCCGAGAGCGACTCTAATCGAAAGAGAAAAACTATTGGCAAACCCAAAATTATTTTTAAAAAATGATGAAAAATATTATATTTCTTGCAATGGTGGTCATTCCGCAACAGTAATAGCTCACACTTTACGTGTTCTAAGGATTTGAAATTGAGTCTGTTAAGGATGGAATGAATCCATTGATTAATCTTAAAAATAATGATTAATATTTAATATATAATGTAAAAAAGATGCTTTGATGTTGGAGCTAGTACGGAATGGTTCGAATTCGCCAACTGAGCAGGCAATGCCCGTGTCCTCGCGTTAAGAGTAAAGAGTCCTATTAGGGGTGGTACGTTAGTCTCCTAATTGGACTTTTTTATATAAGGAGAAATATGGATTTAAAAGATGTAAAAACTTTAGAAGAGCTTAAAATGGCAAAAGCTAAGTTTTATGGCAAAGATTCTGAAGTTAAAAAACTACAAAATGAGATTAGAAATGCTAGTCCTGAGCAAAGAAAAGAAATTGGTCAAAAAATCTCTAAACTCAAACAAAAAGCTGGAACAGCTTTTGTATTAAAACAACAAGAGATTAATGATCTTCTAATTGAGAAGAAAATTTCTTCTGAATGAGTTGACTTTTCTTACCCTACAAACACTCATTCTGGGTCTCACCCACTTACTTTAGTAGAGGAGAGATTTAGAAAGTGATTTATAAGCAATGGTTACTATGAAACTATTGGTTCTGAAATTGAATCAGATGAATATAACTTTCAAAGATTAAATATCAGCAAGGACCACCCCGCTCGTGATATGCAAGACTCCTTATATTTAGATGAAAATAATTTACTAAGAACCCATAACACCGGTTTTACAGCTAGAGAATTAGAAAAAAATAAAAATAAAGCTTTTTCTCAATTCACAATTGGTACAGTTTATCGTAATGATGAAGATGATGCAACTCACTCACACCAATTTACTCAAGTTGACTTGGTATCTGTTGGTAATTTATCATTTCCTAATCTAATTTGAACATTAAAAGATTTACTTTCATATGTTTTAGAAGAAAAAATTGAAATTAGATTACGTCCATCTTTCTTTCCTTTTACTAAACCTTCTTGTGAAGTTGATGTCTTTTATAAAGATAAATGAATGGAAGTATTAGGTTCTGGTATGTTACATAAAAACGTTATGAAAGCCGCAGGCTTTACTAACGGCACGAATGCTTTTGCAGCAGGAATTGGTGTTGAAAGAATTGCAATGATGAAATATGGCATTTCAAACATCAGAGAATTTTATAAAAATGACCTTCGTTTTTTAAAACAATTTAAAGGAGCAAAATAATGATTTTTTTATATTTAGAATTAAAAAGATTAGCACAACTACCCAAAGATATAACTGTTGATGATATGAGTAAGGCTATGACTGATATAGGCTTTGAAGTTGATGGTATTCAAAAATTTACTGATGTAGAAGGCATAAAATTTGGAAAAATTTTAAAAGTTTATCAAAACCCTGAAGCTGATCGTTTAAGCGTTTGTGAAATTCAATTTGACGATAAAGTAAGAACAATTCAAACAACAGTTGACACCGTTAAGAAGAACCAAGTTGTGATTGCTTTTGTTCCTGGATCTAAATTAAATGGGAAAATATTTGAAGCGAAGGAATTAAAAGGTATCGTTTCTGAAGGTATGCTTTCAACTCCTTCAGAGTTTGGAATCGATAAAACATTATGTCGAACAGAAGTTGATGAAGGAATTGCTGTTTATAAAGAAATTACAGACTTAAGCATTGACCCAATTGAATATCTAGCTTTAGATGATTATATTATTGAGGTAGATATTTTATCTAATCGTTCTGACGCTAACTCATACTACGTTATGGCTATGGAGCTAGCTGCTAAATTTAATACAACAGCAGATATTCCAAAAATCAAGGAAAGTAATGTTTATTCAAATCTTTCTATTAAAGGCTTTGAAATTGTGGCTTTTGAAGCAAAAAATGATTTTGAAGTCTCAATTAAAGAACAAATTTTACTTAGTAAGCATGGTATTAAATCAATAAATAATGCTACTGATATTACAAATTTAAGTTTAATCTATGCAGGACAACCCACTCATGCTTATGATGGCGAAAAAGTTGGAACTAACTTTGAAGTTAGCACATATTCAGGCGAAATTGAAGTATTTGGTCATAAAAAAGTTACTTTAGAAGATGATCAAGTTGTCCTCATAGATAATAAACCTGTCTGTGTAGCTTCAGTTATTGGTTTTGAAGGCTTTGGTGTTTCTAAAGAAACAAAAGCCTTAAAAATTGAATTAGGTATTTTTAACAATGCTAAAGTTAGAAAAGCAATAAAATCAGTTAAATTAAATCCTTTGGTAGCAATTCAAGGATCTAAAAACCTATCACAAGGCACCACTAGATTAGCTTTGGCATATTTAACTAATAAATTACAAAATTTTTCAAAACCAGTTAATTTAACTGATTTTGAAGAAGTTAGTTTCAAATATGATCAAAAATTAATCAATAATTATGCTGGTGAAAATATTTCTCAATTAGATCGTTTTAAAGGCTCAATAGAGTCATTAAAAATATTAGGATTCAAATTCAAAGACGGAAACATTATTGTTCCTAATTACAGACATGATGTTGAAAACATGGAGGATATTGCAGAAGAAATCTTCAGGTTCTATGGTTATGACAACTTTAAGCCTGCTAAAAAATTAGTAGAACCTTTAAAAATAAATGAGGTTAAAAATTATTTAACACCATTTATTAACTCTGGTTATCAAGAAGTAAAACTTTACACCTTAATTTCAAAAGATAAAAATGTATTTAATCCATTTAAATTTAAGCAAACTTTATCTCTTGCAACTTATGTTTCTAAAGAAAGAGAAGTTATTAGAGATTCTCAAGCTGAAAGCTTGCAAGAAGTTGCAGAATACAATTTCAAAAGAGGTATGAAAGAATTTTCATTTGTCTCTTTAGGTATGATAAGTAATACTGAAAAAACAATTGCTTTAATTAATAATATTAATAATTTTGACCAAATTAAGCAAAAAGTTCTTGAAGTGGTACCAGGAGTTACCTTCAAGAAAATAGAAGCTGATTCTAAAGAATTTCATCCAAATGTAACAGCTTACATCATATTAAAAGATGAAATAATCGGTTGAATGGGTAAAATTCATCCACGTTTACAAAAGGTGGATGCCTGAATAGCAGAAATAATGGTTTCAAAAATTTCTAACAAACACGTTAAATTTAAAGAGTATTCTGAAAGCCCTTTAAAATATGAAGATATTACTTTTAGTTTAGAAAAACATCAAAACCTAGAAGATATTATGCCAAAATTACCTGATGCTTACGAAGTAAAAGTCATTGATGAATATTTAGATAAAGATACTTTAAAAGTAACTATAAGAATAATTAAATAGCAATAATTAGTGTTATAATTTTTGGGTTATATAAGGAGTAGAATGAATAAAAAAACTATTAATGAATTAGAATTAACAGATAAAATTGTTCTAATTAGAGTTGATTTTAACGTACCAATAAAAGGTGGCGTTGTACAATCAGACAAAAGAATTACCGCAGCATTACCAACTATCAAGGATGTTATTGCTCAAGGAGGGAAATTAGTTTTACTTTCTCACTTGGGTAGAATTAAATCTGAAGAAGATAAAGCTAAAAATGATTTAGCTCCTGTTGCAAAACTTTTAGGTGAAAAATTAGCCCAAGAAGTTATCTTTGTACCTGAAACAAGAGGCGAAGCTTTAGAATCTAAAATAAGCTCACTTAAATCAGGTGAAGTATTAATGATGCAAAACACAAGATATGAAGACTTAAATAATAAGGCAGAATCAAAAAATGATCCTGAATTAGGAAAATACTGAGCTTCTCTCGGTGATGTATTTATTAACGACGCTTTTGGAACAGCTCACAGAGCTCATGCTTCAAATGTTGGTATTGCCGGAAACATCGGTTCATCAGCAATTGGTTACTTAGTTCAAAAGGAGCTTGAAATGTTAGGAAAAGGTTTAGACCATCTAGCACATCCATTTGTTGCAATAATTGGTGGAGCTAAAGTTTCTGACAAGATTGCCGTTATTGAAAACTTATTAGCTAAAGCTGACAAGATTTTAATTGGTGGTGGAATGGCTTATACATTCTTAAAATCACAAGGAGACCAAATTGGAACTTCTCTTTTAGAAGAAGATTACATCGATATGGCCAAGAAATTCTTAGTAGAATCAAATGGAAAAATTGTTTTACCAGTTGACCATGCAATTGCTTCAAAATATGCTGATGAAGAACGTCAAGTTACTGAAGGAATTGATATTCCTGAAGGAATGATGGGTCTAGATATTGGTTCCAAATCAATTAAATTATTTGAAGAAGTATTACAAGGAGCAAAAACTGTTGTTTGAAATGGTCCTATGGGAGTTGCTGAATTTAACAACTTTAAACAAGGTACAGAATCAGTTGCAACAGCTATAGCGAGTCAAGAAGGAGTTTTCTCTGTTATTGGTGGTGGTGATTCTGCAGCTACAGCCATTAAACTAGGATTTGAAGATAAGTTCACTCACATTTCTACTGGTGGAGGAGCTTCACTAACTTATATGGAAGGTAAACCTCTTCCTGGTATTGAAGCTATTGAAAATAAATAATATATAATATTATCATGACAAAGAAAAAGCACAAAAAATTACTAGCGAAATACGGCTCAGAAGCCGGAGTTCAAAAAGTAGTTGACGAAAGAAAAAAAGTCAGAAGACCACTTTGATTAATGTTATTGATCGTTTTTATCATCGGTATCTCATTATCAATTATGAGTTATTTTAAAGTTTTTTAAGGCAATGATGTTAGAGGTAGCAGGAAATAAGCAATAGAGAGTCGGGGATGGTGGAAGCCTGATGTGTAAATACTGCAAGTTACTAATTAGCTATATTAATCCGTATTGCTGCGTTAAAGCATAAGAGTCTATTAGAGGTGGTACGTTAGTCCTCTAATGAGGCTTTTTTTATTAAGGAGCGTTGTGAAAAGTAAATATGATCATCAAGAAATAGAAAACGGTAAAGATAAAAAATGAAGAAAAAAAGAGTACTTTAGTACTCATGATGAAACTAAAGAACCATTCTCAATTTTATTACCACCACCCAACGTTACTGGTAAATTGCATATTGGACATGCTTGACAATTGGCAATTCAGGATGCAATCATCCGTTTCCAAAAACTAAGAGGTAAAGATGTTATGTGAATTCCAGCCATGGACCATGCTGGTATTTCAACCCAGGCTAAAGTCGAGGCAAGACTAAGAGAAAAAGGCATTTCACGTCATGATTTAACTCGTGAAGAGTTTTTAGAAAAAGCTTGAGAGTGAAAAGGTGAATATGCTCAGAATATTAGAAACCAATGACAAACAATTGGTGTTGGTTTAGATTACAAAAACGAATCCTTTACACTTGATGAAAAAACTTCTTCAGCCGTTCAAAAAGTTTTTATTGATTTATTTAACCGCTCATTAATATATAAAGATATTAAACCAATCAATTGAGATCCTGCACTTCAAACAGCATTATCAAATATAGAGGTTATTAATAAAGACGTAGAACAAAACATGTATTACATCAAATATCCTCTTAAAAACAATGAAAATGATTTTATAACTATAGCTACCGTTAGACCAGAAACACTTTTTTCAGACGTTGCTGTAGCAATTAATCCAAAAAATGAAAAGATTAGTCATTTCATTGGACAAGAAGTAATCCATCCACTAACTGGCGATGTTTTACCTATTATTGGTGATAAAGATATTGCACTTGAAAAAGGAACAGGTGCAATGAAAGTTTCTGCTCATGCAAAACTAGACTTTCAAATTATCAAAAGACATAATTTGAAAGGTGGAATTAAGGAATGTATTGATCCATTTGGAAAGATGAATGATTTATGTCAAGAATTTTCAGGTTTAGATCGTTTTAAAGCTAGAGAAAAAATTGCAAAAAAATTAGAGAAATTAGGTTTAATTTCAAAAGTTGAAACAACAGTTTCTGCAGTTGGTTTTTCTGAAAGATCAAATTCCCCTATTGAAGTTTTGGTTCAACCTCAATGATTTGTAAAAATGAAATCGCTGGCTCAGGATGTAATTAGTGATTTAAATTCAGAGAATGGTGTTAACTTTGTTCCTAATCGCTTTAAGAAAACATTACTGCATTGAATGGAAAACATTCAAGACTGATGTATCTCTAGACAATTATGATGAGGTCACAGAATACCAGTTTGATACAAAGATGATGAACAAAAGGCTCAAATTGAATCTCCTGGTGAAGGATGAGCTCAAGATGAAGATGTCTTAGATACTTGATTTTCTTCAGGGATTACGCCATTTACTTTCTTAGGGTGACCACAAAAAACTAGCCTCTTAGAAAGATTTTACCCATCAGATACACTTGTAACAGCTTATGACATTATTTTCTTCTGAGGCGCAAGAATGTATTTCCAATCACTTGATATCATGAAAGAAAAACCATTTAAAAATGTTTTAATTCATGGTATTATCCGTGATGAACAAGGGCGTAAAATGTCTAAAACATTAGGGAATGGTATTGACCCAATTGAAGTTGTTAATAATTATGGTTCAGATGCCATGCGTTGATTTTTCTTAACTAATTCTACTCCAGGACAAGATACTAGATATTCAACTAAAAAAATGGAAGCAGCGTGAAGTTTGAATAATAAAATTTGAAACATCTCTCGTTATATTTTAAAAATTATGCCTGAAGGAAATTCAGAAATTGGAATTGCTGAAAAGTGAATAACCAATAAGTTTAATAATTTAAAAAAAATAGTTGAAGCGAGAATGAATGACTATGAATTTACTATTATTGGTAAAGAAATATCAAGATTTATTTTAGAAGATTTTTCTTCTTGATATATAGAAATATCAAAAGAAAAACCAAATCGTGATTTTGCAATTAAATTATTAAGTGATTTGATGATCTTGATTCATCCTTTCCTTCCTTTTATCTCTGATCATATTTATTATTTAGCGAATAAAAAAGAACTATTAGAACAAGATTGAGTAATCTCTGATAATGGATTTGAAGCCCGTGAACTGGACAATGTAATAGAAATTATTAAATTACTAAGACGGTTTAGAGAAAATTATCAAATTTCTAATAAAGAAAAGCTTTTATATAATTGTTCTTTAAGTTTATCTGACACAGAAATTGCGATAATTAATCGTATTGCTAACGCTGCTGTTGAATCTAACAACGATGTATTATTGCCTTTTGGCGAAGAAAAGCTATTTGTTAAAGTAAACGAAACTATTGGTTTGAAGAAGCAAGAACAAATAGATAAAAAAATAAAATTCTTAGAAAGCGAAATAGCGCGTTGTAAGAATATTTTAGGAAATCAAAACTTTTTAGCTAAAGCTCCTCAGTCAAAGATTGAAGATGAAGAATCTAAGCTTAAAAAATATTTAACTGAATTAGAACAATTAGAATATAATAATTAAAATTAACAAGAAGTTAAGAAAGAGTATGAGAAGATAATTATCGCAATTTTTTTAATAGCATTTATTGTATTGGGAATATTTTTATGAATAAAGGGAACAAAAAGTAGAAATAGTGTAATGACTATTCTTGGATCTTTTTTTTTGCTTTAGGTCTTATAGGTTTAATAATATCTATGATACAAGTGTTGAGCTTATCAAATAAAAATAATACCTTTATTGCATAGCAGAATTATGATTTAAATTTAGAAAGACAAAAATTAGAATTAGAAAAAGAAAAAATGGAGTCCTTTCGAGAATCTGAAAATGCTAATTCTAAATTTGATTTAATAAAATAATTAATTGAAAAATTATTTTATTTTTATTTCAATTTCAAAATATTACATGCTGCCAAATGGTAACTTAATTATGCCAAGCTTCTCTGAAGCTTTTTTGGTTCGTCATATTCAGGGTCATTTCAAGGTTCAATACAAACAAATTTTGCGTCTTTAGGTTTTCATACTTGTACGTTTTCAAAATCTTTTGATTTAATTGTAATATTATGTTTGGTAGTATGTAAAGTTTCATTTATTTCTTCAACATTTTTAAAAACTAATGTGTCATAGTCTTGACCAAAATCCATATTTGTTAAATTATCAAATTTAACTCTTTCTTTTGATAATTTACCATCAAGCAATATCTTTTGATATTCATTTTTCGTTTCTAGTTTTGTATTGTCATCTATTTTAAAAGCAAGATGATGCCCAAAATGGCAATATGTATCTTCTTTAGATAAATTAGTATCTGTTGTTTTTATATGAATAGAATTATCGTCTCTTCAAATTGAGTTTTGAATATCAATTGTGAATGGATAAAGATCATCAGCAAAATGTGTTGCTAATTGAGTTATCTTATCATTCTCAAGAATTGTTTTTCAATCTAAAGTCTTTCAAAAACCATGTTTGGGTAATTCATAGTTCTTCTCATTGATTTCAAAACCATTAGATATACCTATAACAGGTCAAATCATCGGATAAGTTTTTGCTCATCATTTTTCACCTTGATGAAGTAATTCATCACCTTTAAAGGTGATAGAATTTATTTCACCATGATCATTAGTGGAAACTTCAATTTCATTTTTCTTCAATTTTATAAAGTAATTTTACTATAATAGTTAAATGATTAGAAACAATGGCTGAATGAATACACTTATAACATTGATTTTGGTGGCAACCCCAGCAATGTTAGGTTTTTACTTTATGTTTCCTGATTGAAGAAAAGGAAACAACTTTGATTACTATATTTATCTCTTAACAGCCCTAGGCTTTATGTTGTATGTAGTTTTATTAACATACTTACTAATTGTTTCAAAAATACTTGCTTATGATTCTATAGCTTTCCTAGTTCCAATCGGTTTAGTTTTTGCTGGTTTATTTTTAACAGCAAAAATGAACATATCTATTGGTGGAGATTTAACAATCAGAATTCTAATAGGTATTGTAGTAATGCTTTTTGCAATTCCGATGAATATATTGGTTACTAATATTAAAGATAAAAAAATAAAGAAGCTCAAAAAGCTTCAAAGAAAAAATTTAAGATAAAACTATTTTTTCTGTTTTGCCGTTGCTTTTATCAAGTTGATAAATAATGGGTGAGGATCAAGTGGTGTTGAATTAAATTCAGGGTGTGCTTGAATACCAATGTAGAATTTTTTACTTGGCATTTCACAATATTCAGCCAGTTTTGTTTTTTTATCAAATCCAGAGAACATAAAATCATCTGATTTAAGTTGATCAATTAATGCATGGTTTACTTCATAACGGTGACGGTGTCTTTCGAAGGCCTTGCTATCTTTATAAATTTTAGCGACTTTACTACCGGGTACTAAGTTAGCTTGCGATAAACCCAATCTTAATGTACCACCAAAATGATCCTTCTTAGATTTACCTCTTATGTAATCGATTACAAATGTTCCTTTACGATCGTTTTCACTTGAAGTGGCATCTTTAATACCCATTCTTCTAGCTTGAGCAACAACCATTGCTTGCATTCCGTAACATATTCCTAAAGTAGGGATGTCTTTGTCTCTAGTGTAATTAGAAGCAAATATTTCTCCGTTAAATCCTCTTTTACCAAAACCAGGAAGAATTATTACTCCGTCTAAGTTTCTTAATTTGTTTGCAACAGTTTTTTTGGTAATGGTTTCAGCTTTAATTCATTTAATTTTGATATCAACTTTTTGTCAATTAGCAGCAACTTTAGTTGCTTCAATAACTGATTTATAAGCATCTTGATATTCAACATATTTACCTACAAATCCAATTGTTAATTCTGTTTTTTTGACACCATCAATTAATCGTACGTATTTTTTTCAATCTTTTAAGTCTGCTTCTCTTGGTGTCATTTTAAAATGATCTTCAATTAATTGAGCCATTTTGTGTTTTTCAAAATATAGTGGAACACGATAGATATTATCGGCATTCGGAACTGGTATACAAGCTTTTCTATCCATGGCTGCTTTTATTGAAATTTTTGAAACCATTTGTGCCGGCATCGCTTTGTTAGCACGCAGTAAAAGCATGTTTTGTGAAATTCCCAAAGAATTTAATTGAACAATTGAATTTTGAGTTGGTTTTGATTTAAATTCTTCAGAAGCTTCTAAATATGGAACAAACGTTATATGAATGAAGAAAGTATTATCTCTATTTTTGTGTGAAAACTGATTAATTGCTTTGATAAATGGTTGAGATTCTATATCTCCTACGGTTCCACCAATTTCAGTAATAACAAAGTCAGCTTTTGAAATCTTGGCTGCATTTTCAATTTTATTTATGATTTTATTAGTAACATGAGGTATTACTTGAATGGTGTGACCACCATATTTTCCAGCTCTTTCTTCTTCCAAAAGTTCTAAAAGAAGTTTTCCTTGAACATAATTAGACTCTTTGGTAAATCTCTCACCAATAAATCTTTCATAGTGCCCTAAATCCAAATCTGTTTCACCACCATCGATGGTAACATAAACTTCTCCATGCTGATATGGAGACATTGTACCTGGGTCAACATTATAGTAAGGATCAAACTTTTGAACAAAAATTTTATAACCACGAGCTTTGAGTAGACGCCCTAACGAAGCTGCCACTACGCCTTTTCCTAAGCCTGACAGCACACCGCCAGTAACAAAAATAAATTTGGTGTCTAATTTCATATAAGTTAATAATAACATATTCAAAATTAGTAGTTAATAAAAAAAATATATTTTATTTAAAAATATCGTTCAGTTATCGTTCATTAAATTAGCACTCAAAATAATCAAGTGCTAATTATGTGCTATAATTTATTTATATTATTTAAGGAGAAATATGAAGTTACCAGTTATAACCACTAGAGGAATTATAGTTTTCCCTGGTTACAGAATACAATTAGATATAGGACGTATAATGTCCTTAAATGCACTAGCCATTTCGACATTAGACCATAATAATAATTTAATTTTGGCGTCACAAAGAGATATTACTAAAGATAATATAGAGTCTATTAAAGACATTTTTGATGTTGGAACATTAGTTTCATTTAAGATTGAAAAAAACTATGAAAATGGAGCCAAAACCATTTCTGTTGTCGGTCAAAAACGTATAAAAATTTTTAATTTAGAAATAAAAAATGATCAAATAATAACTGCAGAAGCAAAACCTATTAAAGATAAGAATTCTGACGAGAAAATTGAGAAAGCATTTATTAATCAAATTTCTAAAATGTTAGATAAGACAATGAACCAATTAACGAATGTCCCTAAAAACGTTCTTTCTTCATTGGCATCAGGAATTTCAGCATCTGAACTTGCTGATGTTGTCGCACAATACTTGCCTTTAAATTTAACTCAAAAACAAAATGTTTTAGCTGAAAGAGATGTTAATAAAAGATTAGAAAAAATTAACAAGTTTTTAAATGAGCAATCTCAAATTAGTGAAATTGAATCTGGAATCAATCAAAACGTTAAAAAAACAATTGATGGTCAACATAAAGAATTTCTTCTTAGAGAAAGGCTAAAAGCTATAAAAGAAGAATTAGGAGATATTTCTAGTAAAGATTCAGAAGTAGAAAAATGACGTGAAGAATTAAAGTCAAATAAATTTCCTGAATCTGTAAAAGAAGCAATTGATAAAGAAATTTCTAAATATGAACAAACACCGCCAATGGCAGCCGATTCAAATGTATTAAGAACATATTTAGATTGAGTTTTTTCCCTTCCTTGAGCAAGCTACTCCGAAGATAATAATGATATTGGCAAAGCCAAAGACATTTTAGACAAACATCACTATGGTCTTAAAAAAGTAAAAGAAAGAATAATTGAGCATTTAGCCGTGATGATGAATGCTAAAAATTCAAGTTCTCCAATTATTACTTTAGTTGGACCTCCAGGAGTTGGAAAAACTTCTCTTGCTAAATCCATCGCTGAAGCTGTAGGTAGAAAGTTTGCTAAAGTTTCGCTAGGTGGAGTTCGTGATGAAGCAGAAATAAGAGGACACCGTAAAACATACGTTGGTTCTATGCCGGGTAAAATAATTCAAGCTATTAAAAAATCTCAAGTATCAAACCCCTTGATTTTATTGGATGAAATTGATAAAATGGCATCAGATTATAAAGGTGACCCCACTTCAGCAATGCTTGAAGTCTTAGATCCAGAACAAAACAAATTTTTCCAAGATCACTATATAGAATTAGAATATAATTTATCTAAAGTAATGTTTTTAGCAACTGCAAACTACTATGATCATATTCCAACACCATTACTAGATAGAGTTGAACTAATTTTCTTAGATCAATATACTTCTGAAGAAAAATTAGCAATTGCTAAAAATTACATAATTCCTAAAACTATTAAAGATAATGGATTAAAGAAATCTCAATTTAAGATTTCTGAAACAACTATTTCTTACATTATTGATAAATACACTTTAGAAGCTGGCGTCAGGGGTTTACAAAGAGTTATGGGGCAATTAGCTCGTAAAGTTGTTGTTAAAAAACTTCAAGGTGAAGTAAGGGGAACATTTACCATCACCAAAGAAAAAGTTTTACAAATGCTAGGTAAAGAAAAAGTTTCAAAAGAAAAATTACAAGGTAAATCAGAAGTAGGTTTAGCACAGGGAATGTATTACTCAGCAGTTGGTGGAGGAATCATGCCAATTGAAGTTACAACCTATGCTTCCAAACAAGGAGCAATTAAACTAACTGGTTCGGTAAAAGATGTTATGAAAGAATCTCTGCAAGTTGCTGTTGCATACATCAGAGCTAATGAAAAAGAATTTGGTATTAATTTCAATTGAGAAAAAAATACTATTCAAATTCATGTTCCCGCCGGAGCAACTCCAAAAGATGGCCCATCTGCTGGAACAGCATTTACCACAGCTATCATTTCAGCCCTTACTAAAAAACCAGTGCCCAAAACTTTTGCCCTTACTGGTGAAATAACTTTAAGAGGAAAAGTGCTTCCAATTGGTGGTTTAAAAGAAAAAACACTTGGAGCAGTTGAAGCTGGTATTAAAACAATTTTCATCCCAAAAGAGAATACAAAAGACCTGGATGATTTGCCTAAAAAAGTAAAAGAGAAAGCTAAAATAATACCTGTTGAAGAATATTCAGAAGTATTTGAATATATTTACTAATCATTTAATAAAAGAAAATAATGCCCTAAGCATTATTTTCTTTTATCTGTCTTTTAATTTCTTTAATGATTATTTTTCTTTTAATCTTTTTAAGCTTTATTTTTCTTCTCTCATTGGCTTCATAATCATTTTTAATACTATAGAATTTATTGTATTTTGTAATTAAGAAGTTATGAATTAAAGTGGTTATTCCTAAGAAGATGTAAATGGTTAATAGGATTGTTGGTAACATTCAAAGTTGTTTAGCTCATGCTGATATTCCTCCGGATATTAATGCATCATGCATTGTTGAAATGTTATATGGATCATATCAAACAACAGTTAAGACTAAATAAAATATTGAATATATTCCTGGAAATAATAAACCTTTAATAGCAAAAAATTCTTGTAATCTAGAAGCCTTCTTATCTTTCACTAGGTATATGGCTACATAGATTACGATTAAGAAAGGAATAATTCCATGTACACAAATTGTGGTGATCATTTCAGGAATATACAAACTTTCAGAAAATGAATTTGTAAATTTTGAGGCCAAAGCTCCTCAGAAGAAGCAAGCAACTATTAAATCTCAAGTTGCTACGTGAGAAATTGTATTTTGGGTTGCAATTCATCTTAATCACTTTGGTATTCCGTCTCTCATTCCAAGTAATCTAAAAATTAAAAAGAATATAACAATTAAAGTTGTAAGTCAAGTAAACTGTGTTGACCATCAAAATGTAAAAGGGTGATGATTAATCATGACTTTAATACCTGGGTGAGACTTTAGAAAAGCATCAAATGAAACATCAGGTAAAAAGCTATGGGCTGCTTTTCAAGCTTCATATTGGGACTTAAATGAATAATCTCCCTCAACATCTGATCAATAACCTATATGAAATTTCCCATCATGGAATCCCATATCTAAAAGAATTCCCATTACAATTCTAGAAAGCATAACTAATAAACAAAAAGCAAGAAAAACAGCAAGAAAAATTTGATTTATTTTTGGTTTGGATTTTCTTTCTATCTCCTCTAATATAACTTCTCTAACATCACCATGATGATTTTCTCTATTTTTTAACATAGAGAAATTATACATTAGTAAGAAGATACTTTGTTGATGAAAATAAATCTATAGTCCATTAAAATTGGGTGTAAAGCAATTTTACTTGACTCCAATATATTTTTATGTTATACTTATTTAGCATAAGGAGGCCAAATGGTTAAATTAAGACTAAAAAGAATGGGATCTAAATATAATGCTTTTTACAGAATAGTAGCAGCTGATTCAAGATCTCCTCGTGACGGTAAATATATTGAAGAGCTTGGTTTTTATAACCCTCATACAAAAGAAATAAGAGTTAATCTTAAATTAAAAAACAAGTGAATATCTCAAGGTGCTCAACCATCAGAAACAGTTAAAAAGTTATTTGCAAAATTCGAAAAAATGGAAAGCAAAGATACTGTAGTAACTTTACCTCAAAAAGCCAAAAAAGCTAAAAAAGTTACACCAGAAATAACTGAAGAAGCTGAAGTTAAAGCTAAAGCTCCAGTTGAACAAGAAACCAGCGTTGAAGCTGCTGAGTAAGAATACTGAAAAGTAGCGTTGACATGAAAATAAATTTTCTAACGTTGTTTCCAAAGTTTTACGAACCTTTTAAAACTGAAAGTATTGTTAAAAGAGCAATTGAAAAAGAAAAACTAAGTGTTAATGTTCTTGATATAAGAGATTACACCAAGTATAAACATAATAAAGTTGATGATATCTCTTATGGTGGTGGCCATGGTATGCTACTAATGATTGAACCAATATATGAAGCGCTAAAAGAAGTAAAAGGAAAAAAAATTCTTTTATCACCCCAAGGAAAAGTTTTAACTCAAAAGAAATCTCTTGAGTTGTCAAAATTATCAGAATTAACTTTTATTTCTGGTCATTATGAAGGGTTTGATGAAAGAATCAGAGATCTAGTAGAGGAAGAAATATCAATTGGAGATTATGTTTTAACCGGTGGAGAATTCGCTTCCATGGTTGTAGCGGATTCGGTTGTTAGATTGCTTCCAGGAGTTATCAGAAAAGAATCTCATTTACAAGATTCTCATCAGAATCTTTTATTAGATTTTCCTCAATACACATTGCCTAGAGACTTTAAAGGCAAAAAAGTTCCAAAAGTACTACTTTCTGGACATCATGAAAACATCAGAAAATGAAGAAAACAACAACAAATAGAAAAAACAAGAAAAAATCGCCCAGATTTATATAAAAAATATTTAGAAAGGATTAAAAATGAGAAATAAATTAATAGAAGCTGTTGAAGCTAAAGCGATCAAAAACAATAATCCTAATTTAAAAATTGGTCAAAATGTTAAAGTTTCCGTTCGTATTAAAGAAGGAAACAAAGAAAGAATTCAAGTATTTGAAGGGTTAGTAATAGCTATGAAAAATACTGGTGTTAACAAATCTTTTACTGTTAGAAAAATTTCTTACGGTATCGGTGTTGAAAGAACATTTTTACTAAATTCCCCGCTAATCGCTCATATCGATAAAGCTAGAGAAAATAAAGTTAGACGTAGCAAACTTTACTACATGCGTCAAAGATCAGGTAAATCAGCACGTCTTAAAGAAATTAGAAAAGAAAAATAAAGTTAAATCTTTATTTTTCTTTTGTCGTTTTTAACTTTAAACAATTTGGTTTACACCTCCTTTTCTTGTAAAATTATTTAGCAATGAAATATGAAGCAATAATAGTTGGAGGAGGCCATGCCGGCATTGAGGCAGCCTTTGCTCTAGCAAATAAAAACCACAAAGCAGCATTGGTATCTTTAGATATTAATCGTTTGGCTATGATGCCATGTAATCCATCCTTAGGAGGACCGGCCAAGGGTATTTTAACAAAAGAAATTGATGCGCTTGGTGGAGTTCAAGGTTTATTTGCTGATAAAGCTATGATTCAAATTAAAATGCTTAATGAATCCAGAGGTCCAGCAGTAAGAGCTCTAAGAGCTCAAATTGATAAAGAAAAATACATGCAAATTGTTAAAGCAGAAGTTATTAAACATGAAAACATCACCTTTATTGAAGGGCTTGTTGAAGAAATAATAACTAATGAAAATAAAGTTATTGGTATTAAGTTAGAAAATAATGATGTTTTAAATACTAATAATTTAATTTTAACAACTGGTACATACATGGATTCAAGTATTCTCCAAGGAGATTTAGTTAAAAAATCTGCTCCTGATAATCAAAAGACAACCAACAAACTTTCTAATTCAATCAGAAGTTTGGGCATTTTTTTACAAAGATTAAAAACAGGAACCCCACCAAGAGTATTTGCTAATTCAATTGATTTTTCTCAAGTAGAAAAAGAAGAATTAAAAGATGTAAACTACTCTTTTTCTAATCGTTCAAATCTCAAATTGAAGAATCAAATCTCTTGTTATATTACATATACCAATGCTAAGACTCATAAAATAATTGAAGACAATTTAGAAAAATCTTCAATGTATTCCGGAGTAATCAACGGAGTTGGCCCGCGTTATTGCCCTTCAATCGAAGATAAAATAGTTCGTTTTAAAGAAAAACCTCGTCATCAAATATTTTATGAGCCAGAAACTGCTAAAGGCAATGTTATTTATGTTCAAGGCCTTTCAACATCAATGCCAGTTGATGTTCAAGAACTAATGTTAAAGACATTGCCTGGTATGGAAAATGCTGATGTTCAAAAATGAGGATATGCTATTGAATACGATGCCATTAATCCGCTTGAACTTAAACCAACATTAGAACTTAAAAAAGTTAAAGGATTGTATTTTGCTGGTCAGCTTAATGGTACTTCTGGATACGAAGAAGCTGCAGCTCAAGGATTAATAGCTGGAATTAATGTGGGTTTAAAGTTAGAAAGTAAACCTGAACTTGTACTTCATCGTAATCAATCTTATATTGCTGTTTTAATAGATGATTTGGTAACCAAAGGGACTAAAGAACCTTATAGAATGCTTACATCAAGAGCGGAGTTTAGATTACTTTTAAGAAATGATAATGCTGATGAAAGATTAGCTAAAATTGGTTATGAAGCCGGTTTATTAAAAGAAACAGACTTTTTAAAAGTTAAAGCTAAATATGACAGCATTGAAGCTCTAGAAGCTGAGCTTAAAAAAACATTTGTATCTTCAAAATCAGAATTAGCTAAGAAATATAATTTAATTTCTGGTCCCTCAAGATATGAATTATTAAGAAGACCCGAAATTGATATTCATGATATTTCTGATGATCAATATATTTATGAACTTGCAATTAGAGCAAGATTAGAAGGTTATATTAATAAACAAAATAATGAAGCTGCTAAAATGTTGCGTTTAGAAAAATTAAAAATTCCAACAGATATTAATTATCACGATGTTATCAATTTAGCGTTTGAAGCTAGAGAAAAATTGATAACAATTAGACCAAAAACTATTGGTCAAGCTACTAGAATATCTGGCATAAACCCTGCAGATATTCAAATGTTAATGTTCCATTTAGAATATAGAAAGCGTCAAAATGAAAATTAATTTAGTAATTGTTGGTAAGTTAAGAAAAGCATTTTCTTTAATGTTTGAAAAATATCTAAAAAGAATTTCACTAATAGCACAATTGAATGTTATTGAGGTTAAAGAATGCACTCATGAAAACATTGAAATCAAAAAAACTAAAGAAAAAGAATCAATATTAAAAGTTATTCCTAAAACTCTGAAGTTTTTCTTTGTTCACTTGAGGGAAAACAATATTCTTCAAGTGAATTTGCTAATTTTTTTGAAAAAGATAATTTAACATTTGTGATTGGCGGATCAAATGGTGTAATCGAAACCTCTTTTAATAAAAAGATAAATTTTTCAAAATTAACCTTTCCATTTTAACTCTTTAGATTTATGTTAATAGAACAAATTTATTGAGGACTTTCAATAAAAAATAGCCTGAAATACCATAAGTAATTTATAATAAGAAGTATATGTGACAATTTTGAAAAAAAATTCTTCCAAGAAGACAATGAAACGATCGCAAAATTGCATTTGTGGCAATTTTAGTAGCGACTTCTGTAGCTTTTATTTTAGTTTTTTCTTCTTTTGCTCCTTTTGTGGCCTTACCATCATTTAAGGTTGGAGCAGGTGGTTTACCAGTTAAATTAACTGGTTATATTTTTGGTCCATTTATTGGAGCAATTACCGGAGTCTTATCAGATTTAATTTCATTTGCTTTTAGACCCATTTACTATCATTACTTTTATACAATAGCTTTTGCTTTTGCAGGAATCATACCCGGTATTATTAACTACTTATTTAATCGTCGTTGAAAATATGGGAATGTTGCACAACCTCTTAAAGATGAAGAAAAATACAATAACATCAACACAATTGTTACTTTATCAATTTTAATGTTGTGTATGTTTGCAATAGTAGTCTTTTCTCTACTAGTACCAGATTCTGCTTTCCATGGAAAGAAAAACATTATCTCTAATAGATATGTTTTTATGGGTGTAATTTTATGTGGATCTGGAACACTTTTTGTCGGCGTCTTTGTTTTTCGAGTTATTTTTAAACCAAAGACCTTTAATGCTTTACTGCCTTTAATAGCTTTCTCGGCTCTTTTAGAAATTATCAATGTTCCTCTTATTTCTTTGGGAGATGCAAACTCTGGCATTGTTCCACCAACTCAATTTATGTCTGCCTTGACCGGACACTTTGTGCTTTCTCCGGTTAAAGCATGATTTAATTTAATTATTATTTTCTTCGCTTATAAAGTTATAGCACCACTAATTTTCAATAAAACTTCAAACGGTTGAGATCAATTAACTAAAGACATTCAATTACCTCCAACAAAGGAAGAAAAAATTGAAAAAATTGATGAAGGTAAAAAAAGGAGAAAGAAATAAATGTTAAATATTTACATTTGTGGACCAACAGTTTATGATAAAGTTCACATCGGTAATTTAAAACCAATTATTACTTTTGATATTTTTATTAGATCTCAAAGATTTTTAGGTCAAAGTGTTAATCTTATTCATAATATTACTGATATCGATGATAAGATCATTAAAAAAGCCGAAGAATTAAATGTAATTGAAGCTGAAGTAGCTAAAAATAATACTGATTTTTATCTTGAAATGCTTAAAGCATACAATGTTCAAAACCCTAATTCCATGCCTGCGGTTGTGCCCAACATGCAAGGTATTATTAGTTTTATCAAAACACTGGTAGAAAACAAAAATGCTTATGTTGTTGGCAACGATGTTTTTTTCGATGTAAATTCAATTAAAAATTATGGCCAAATTGCTCATCGGAATTTAGAAGAAATGAAATATGAATCTTCAAATTCTAAAAAACACCCAGCTGACTTTGCGCTTTGAAAGTCTACCTCTCAAGGAGTGCAATTTGATTCACCATGAGGAAAAGGGCGTCCTGGTTGACATACAGAATGTGCTTATTTCATAGATAAGCATATGGATGGTAAACCAATAGACATACATGGCGGAGGAATTGATTTAATTTTCCCACACCATGAAAATGAAAATGCCCAATATGTAGCTAAAAACAAAAATCAGATTGCTAAATCTTTTAAACATACTGGAGTTATTGATTTTAAAGGGCAAAAAATGTCTAAAAGTATTGGTAATTTGATTTTAGCTGACGACTTTATCAAAAAATTTGGTGCTAATGTTTTAAGATATGCATTTATTTCATCTTCACAGAGTGCCCCGATTAATTTCAGTGAATCTTCTTTAAGCAACTTTGTAAAGCAAGTTGAGAAACTAGAGAGAGTTTATTTTAAAGCTAAAAAAATTAACGTTGATGTCAAAGATATAACTAAAAATAAAAAGGTTAGGAAAATCATTGACCATTTTGCAAAATGAGATTTTACAAAAGGACTCAAAGACCTACAAGCTTTAATTAAAGAGTTCAATATTAACCTGTCTAAAGATATGGCAAGTGAAATAATTATAATATTAGAAACTCTTGGCTTTAATTTTAAATGCAAAGAAATATTTGAAGAAGACAGACTTTTAATCAAAAAGTGAAAGCAACATCGCGAAAATAAAGAGTGAGCAAAAGCAGATGAATTAAGAAGTGAATTATTAAAAAAGGTTTGATAAATTAGACATAAATGGGATTATTTAAGGAGCGTATAAATTATGGGAGAATATATTTGTGGTAGAAATACTGTTTTAGAAGCTGTTAAAAGTAATTCAAATATAATAGCTGTTTATACTAGTAAACCTCAATTAATTAAAAGCAATGAAATAAGAGTTATTTATAAAAACCATGCTGATTTATCCAAATTAGTGTCCGAAAGACACCAAGGATTTGTCGCAGAAATTAAACCATTTAATTACCATCCATTTTCCTGTGTTGAAGCAGATAAACCTAAAGTTATATTAATCCTTGATCATATTGAGGATCCCCATAATTTTGGAGCTATTATTAGGACTGCGAATGGCTTAGGCATTAAACATATAATCATTCCTAAAAATAGATCTGTCATGGTTACAACTACTGTTGCTAAAGTGGCTTCGGGAGCTCTTAGTGATGTTAAAATTATTCGTGTTCCATCCTTAATAGACATAGTGACAAAACTTAAAAAGAATAATTTTTGAATTTATGCATCTTCGCTAAAAGAAGCTCAAAGCATTGAAGAAGTTAGTTTTAATTACCCATTAACAATGGTTGTAGGAAATGAAGCTAAAGGAGTTTCTAATACAATTTTGAAACACTCAGATCAAAATATTTTTATCCCTATGTTTGGTTCAGTGCAATCGTTAAATGTTTCTGTAGCTACTGGTATACTCTTATTTACTATAAAGTAAAGGAGTTTTTTGCACAACAAAAAAACAAATAAAATAATTTTAAAAATTGAAACGTACAATCAAAAAAGTTCGATAACACTCTTAAGTTATATGCAAGAAGATTCTTTTTCCGCAAGTGTCGCGAGTATACAACAAGAAAATATCAAATCCTAAATAAATCAACCAGTTTCATTGAAAATTTAGCTGATTCAAAAAAGACGACTACCATTATCGACTTTACGATGCTTGATTATGTTGAAAGAATTATTTATAAATGTTTGATAGAAGAAAAGAATGTTGCCAAGGCAGTTGGTAAGAAGCTAAAAATTTCCCAATCAACAGCTTTAAATAAAATTAAAAAATTTAAAATCAAGTTTAAAACAATTATTTTAAACAATTAAATTAAAAATTTGTATAATTTAGTCGTGTCTAAGAAAGTAACGCTTGCTTGCGAAATATGTAAAAATAAAAATTATCGTTTGAATAAAACAAATGATAAACGTCTTCTTTTAAACAAATTTTGCAAGAAATGCAATAATCAGAAATTGCATAAGGAAGAAAAATAATGAATTCAGTTAAACGTTTTTTAAAAGAAATCAAACGTGTTGTTTGACAATCACACCACGATGCTACCAGATCATTTATAAAAGTAATAATCTTTGTTACTGTTTTTTCGTTAATCATTTTTGGATTAGCGATGGGTCTTGAAGCAATGTGAAGTGCAATGGGAGTAGGTATACATGGAAAATAGTGGTCAAAGATGATATATGGTAGCAACTATCTCGGGTAGAGAAGAGCAAGTTATCGAATCTCTTAAAAATAGAGTTGAGTCAGAAAATATGCAAAAAGATTTTGATTTAGAAAATGGTTTTAAATTATTTTTAGTTTCTCATATTTCACCTCGTGAATTAACAAAGAAAACAGCTGGAGAAGACTATAAAGTCGTAAAGAGAAATCTTTTTCCTAAATATATCCTAGTTAAAATGAACATGACAAATGAAGCATGATTTATGGTCAGAAACACACAATATGTCACAGGATTAGTTGGATCTTCAGGAGATAGAGCTAAACCAACTCCTATTTCACCAAGAAAAATCAAACAAATGGAAGAAAAAGTTGCTAAGATTACTGAAGAATTCAATGATGGTAAAATTAGGGTTCCATTCAAGCCTGGAGTTGTTGTTGAAGTAATTGATGGACCTACCAAAGGACAAAGAGGAATTGTGGTAGAAGTTGATACCAAAACCAATGTAGCGGTCGTTGAATTAATCCTTTTTGAGCGTAAAACTGAAACTGAAATTTCATTAGGTTCTTTAAAAATTGTTTACAGATATGAAAAAAGTAAATACTATTAATAAGTTTTGTGTATAATTATTTAGCACATCATGGGCAGTTGGCAGAGTGGCCGAATGCGGCCGGCTGTAACCCGGTTATCCCACGCGGTGGTTCGAATCCATCACTGCCCACCATTAGTGCCCCTTAGCCAAGTGGTAAGGCATCGGTTTTTGGTACCGACATGCGCTGGTTCGAATCCAGCAGGGGCAGCCATATGTTCTCTATTGAGAGCATTTTTTTATTTATAATATTTAATTAAGGCGGTACATATAAATGTTATTTTAGCAAAACGAATTAAAGATAATGTTTCAAGAATCTTTACAAAAGCTTTTATGTGAGCTGGTGTCAGCTTTCTAATTGTTTGCGTAATTGGTTTTATAACCAACATTGTAATTGATTAGCAAGGTATTTTAAAATCTGAACTTGCGCAATATACTAGATCAGGAAGTTTCCATGCTGATTTTTATGGGAAGGCTACAAAAGCTGCAAAATTTTACAAATTGTTTCTTTTGTAGAATTAGCTTAATTCTAGTCTCAGCTGTTCTAAGATTTATTTGATGATTTAGGTTTAGAACAGCAAGTAAGCTCTTTATCTTATCAACATATACAATATATGTGGTTGCTCAAAGTTTAGGATTTGGTATACTTTTCACTCTTTATCAGGCAACGGATTTACTAATTATTTTTGGTGTAGCAAGTGGAATGTTTGGTCTTCTGGCTATAGCGGGATGACATGCTAGAGATATTCAAAAAATTGGCATTTTCTAATATATGCTTCTATTGGTTTCTTTCTTATGGATATTGTTGCAATGATTTTATACTTCTCTGGAGTTTATTCAAATGCATTTATTTTTGTCTATTTCCTTCTAGGGGCTGTATTAACACTTATTTAAATTGTTTGAGATGTTGGTGCTCTTAAAAGATTTGCCACCCAAAATGCAATCATGGGATAGTAGATGAAATGAGTGAATATCGTTTAGTTACTTTCTTTGCCTTTAGATTTTTATCTGATTTCATCAACTTAATTTGAACTCTAGCAAGACTAATTAGATTTTTTAGAAACTAATAAGATATAATTAATATATAAAGAGAAGGGTAGCTACTTATGAGCAAAATGAAAAATATGATTATTTGAATCGGTTCAGGACTATTAATCATCGCTACACCATTGGTTATTACACTACCGATAGCTCTATCTTAAAAATCGCAATCAGTTGCGATTTTCTTTTACAATTTTATGCTATAATTTTTTGGCATATTAATACTTAATTTGTGCAATAAATGTGGAAGGTGACTCATCGCCGTTATACCACCGGAAGGAAGCTTATGGCTAGAAAAAAAGAAATAGTCAGAATTGCTAAACTAGAATTTAAAGCTGGACAAGCAAAACCAGGACCAGAATTAGCTGGACTGGGAATTGTTATGCCTGAATTTACTAGACAATTTAATGACGACACAAAAGATAGAGGAAGCGAACCTGTGCCTGTAACAATTACAGTTTTCTCAAATAAATCATTTAACTTTAAAACACATACTGCACCTGCATCATACAAATTAATGCAAGCTGCAAAACTTAAAAAAGGTTCTTCTAACGCGAAAACAGAAAAAGTAGGCACTATTTCTGTGGAACAACTTAGAGAAATTGCTGAATACAAATTACCTGATATGAATACAACTAAAATTGAATCAATCATGGCATCTGTTGCTGGAACAGCTAAAAACATGGGAATTCTAATTGAAGGTTTTGACGATATTGAAGCTGAAAAAGCTAAAGCTGCAGAAGCTGCCGCTGAAGCAAAAGTTGCTGAAGCAAAAGAAGCTGCTCTTGAAGCTGACATGATCGCTGCTGCAGAAAACAAAGAAGATAACATGGAAGTTGAATTAACTAAGCAAAAAGCTGACGATTCTTCACAGGAGGATAAATAATATGACTAAAGTATCAAAAAAATTAGCAGCATCTCGTTCTAAAGTAGACGCTAATAAAAATTACACTCTTGAAGAAGCTATTAAATTAGTAATTGAAACTTCATACACAAAATTTGATGGTTCAATTGACTTAGTATTTAACACTAATCTAGATGTTAGACAAGCAGACCAACAATTAAGAGGGTCAATTTCTTTGCCTAACGGAACTGGCAAAAAAGTTAGAGTACTTGCTGCAGCAGAAGATAATGTTGAAGAAGTTAAAAATGCTGGTGCTGATATTGTTGCTGACAAAGAACAACTAACAAAAATATTACAATCAGAAAAATTTGATTTCGACATTATTGTAACTTCACCTAAAATGATGCCAGTACTTGGAAAATTCGGAAGAGTTCTTGGACCTAAAGGTCTTATGCCAAATCCAAAAACAGGCACAGTTACTCCTAATGTTGCTAAAGCAATTGAAGAAATCAAAAAAGGTAAAGCAAATTACCGTACAGATAAAAACGGTGTTGTGCATACTTCAATTGGTAAGTCGTCAATGGATAGCGATAAACTTGTTGAAAATGCAAAAGCAATTATCGACCAAATTAAAAAATTGAAACCATCAGCATTAAAAGGAACATATATTTCTTCAATATTAGTTTCAGCGACTATGGGGCCTTCAATTAAAATATCATTATAAAAGCAAATTATTGCTTTATTATTTTAATGTTGTATTAGCACTCTAAATATAAAAGTGCTAAAAAACTTTCCATTGACTTTCCATTGTTTAGAAAATAATATATAATTTTAGTTGTAAACGGAGGTGTTTATGATTAATCCACAAATGATGGGACAGATGGGCGGGCAATTGCCTAAGCTTCCATCAGTGAAGGAACTATGAAAAAATGAGAAGAGTAAGTATAGACACTGAATTATTTTATTCGGTGCTGGACTACTAGTAATTTTTGGAATCTTGCTAGCAGCTTCTATAATGAACTGAGCAAATCCAGGGGGATTTACTTCTGCAAATATAAGTTTTTTGCCATTTAAAAATTCACCTAATTTCGTTGTAGAGATAGCTGGTGGGCATGGTACGAAATTTTATATAGCCCAAGCCATGTTTAATCATGCTACAGTAAATTCGCAAAATGTACAAGCGATTATTGATGAGGTAAATCGAGCGTACGTAATATCCTACATTGTCCTACCTTCAATTAAAATTGGTTTCTTGCTGATTGGTATTGTTTTGTATACAGATTCATTATTTAAATCATACAAAGCACAATCATTTGCAAAAATCTCTACATGACCTACAATGGTCGTTGGGATAGCTGCATTATTAGCATTTTTCAGCTTCTTTTCATTAGGTTCAAGACTTTCATTTAGTGATCAATTTAAATTTGCTGGTGGAATATTTGCTTTCATAGCTAATTTACTATTTATTATTATTTACTTTGCAGCTTCTGCGCCAGTCTCAAGACTAAGAAGAATATTCTTATTATCAGAGAGATTAGAAGAAATTAAAAAGACACAACAAAGTCCTGAATTCCAAAACATGCAACAACAATTTATGCAAGGACAAGGTTCAATGGGTGCCTTTGGTACAATGGCTGGTATGACGCCTACACCAACTGCTCAAACAGGAAACACAGTTACTCTTGCCCAACCAGCCATTGATCCTGAGCGTAAAAAGCTTATGGACATGAGTAAAGTTGAACTTGTTGATGTTGCCAAAGAGTTATCTATTTCTGGTTATTCGACCATGACAAAAGATGAACTTATTGAAGCAATTATTAGAATAACAAAGCAACACGATAAAAAATCCTAACAATGTTAGGATTTTTTATTTCAAAGACTATGTATAATTAAAAAAGTAAAAAGGAGATTTATGAAAATATTAGTTACAGGTGGAGCTGGTTATATCGGTTCACACACAGTATATGAATTAATAAGAGATGGGCACGATGTTATTGTGTTAGATAATCTTTCTACAGGAAACGTTGAAGCCATCAACAAAGATGCAAAGTTTTATCAAGGTAATTTAGAAGATGAAACTTTATTGAATAACATTTTCAAGGATAACAACATTGATGTTGTTATCCACTGCTCAGCAAAATTAATTGTTCCTGAATCTGTAGAACAACCCATAACTTATTTTGAAAACAATGTACACGGAGTAGCGATTCTATTGCAAGCCATGAAAGAAAACAATTTAAAAAATATTGTGTTTTCATCAACTGCAGCTGTTTATGGAGAAACTAATGCCGCTTTAATTGAAGAAGATGACTTGAAAGCGCCTGTCTCTCCTTATGGACAATCTAAATTGGCTTGTGAATGATTAATTCAAGCAGCTAAAAAAGCTTATGGATTTAATTATGTAATCTTTAGATACTTCAATGTGGCAGGAGCTGATGCCTCTTTAGAGATTGGTCAATCTACAAAAGGTTGTCAACTAACTCACTTAATTCCTGTTATTAATGAAACTGCTTTAGGAATAAGAGAAGAACTGAAAGTTTTTGGAGATTCTTATCCTACTCGTGATGGAAGTTGTATCAGAGACTATATCTATGTTTCTGATTTAGCTAAGGCACACATAAAAGGTGCCCTTTACACCATGGAAAACAAATCAAATGTCTTTAACTTAGGATCTCAATCAGGTTTTTCTGTCAAAGAAGTAATATCAGAAACATCTAAAGTTCTTGGACAAGGGGTTAGTTATCAAGTTGTGGCCCCACGTAAGGGAGATCCTGCCCAATTAATTGCCTCAAGTAGTAGAGCCAAAAAAGAACTTAATTTTAAACCGGAATACAAACTACAAGACATGATAAAAACAGATTTAGAATGAAGAAAAAATAAGAAGTTTTAACAACTTATTTTTTTATTAAATTTTACCGATACACTAGGCAATGTTGTAGTATAATAATTAATGCTACTTCGATGTGGCTTCAAATATTATTAAAAAACAAAAATTAGAAAGGAAAAAGATATGCCGACAATTAATCAATTAGTAAATTCAGGTCGTAAAGCTAAAACATCAAAACCAAAATCACCAGCTATGAACATGACTTTAAATGCATTGAAAAAAAAATCATTTCAAAAAGCATCACCTTTTAAAAAGGGTGTATGTACTAGGGTCGCTACTATGACTCCTAAAAAACCTAACTCTGCGCTTAGAAAGTACGCAAGGGTTAAATTATCAAATGGAATGGAAGTTACTGCTTATATTCCAGGAGAAGGACACAACTTACAAGAACACTCTGTTGTTTTAGTAAGAGGTGGAAGAGTAAAGGACTTACCTGGTGTTAGATACCACGTTGTAAGAGGTACTCAAGATGCACAAGGTGTTGATAAGAGAAATCAATCAAGATCAAAATATGGTACTAAGAAACCTAAGAAATAGAAAAGGAATAGAAAAGGAGATAAATAATGTCAAGAAAAGCAAAAGCTCCGGTTAGACTAGTTTTACCGGACCCCATATTTGAATCTAAAGTTGTTACTAAATTAATTAACAGTATTATGCTAGATGGTAAAAAATCAACTGCACAAAGAATTTTGTATACAGCTTTTGATAGAATCAAAACAAAAACTGGGAAAGAACCGATGGATGTTTTTAAAATTGCAATTGAAAACATAACTCCACAACTTGAAGTTCGTACAAGAAGAATTGGTGGCTCTAATTACCAAATTCCTATGGAAGTGTCTGCTACTCGTAAGAAAACTTTATCACTAAGATGATTAGTTAATTATTCAAGACTAAGATCAGAACATACAATGGAAGAAAGATTAGCAAACGAAATTATTGACGCATCTAATGGAGTTGGAGCATCAGTTAAGAAAAAAGAGGATACACATAAAATGGCAGAAGCTAACAAAGCATTTGCGCATTTTAGATGGTAATAGGTACCCAATATGGCAAATAGAGAATATGAATTAAAAGACTATCGTAATATTGGAATCATGGCACACATTGATGCCGGTAAAACTACTACTACAGAACGTATTTTATACCATACAGGTAAAGTTCATAAAATTGGTGAAACTCACACTGGTGAATCACAAATGGACTGAATGGAACAAGAAAAAGAACGTGGTATTACAATTACATCAGCTGCTACAACAGCCTTTTGAAAAGGGAAGAAAATCAATATTATTGATACTCCAGGTCACGTTGACTTTACTGTTGAAGTTGAGCGTTCTTTAAGGGTTCTTGATGGAGCCGTTGCGGTTCTAGATGCTCAATCAGGTGTTGAGCCTCAGACGGAAACTGTTTGAAGACAAGCTACAAACTATAAAGTTCCTAGAATTGTCTTTGTTAATAAAATGGACAAAGCTGGAGCTAACTTTGAAGAATCTGTTAAATCAGTTCGTGAAAGACTAGGTGGTAATACTCATCCTATTCAATTAAATATGGGAGCAGAAACTAACTATGAAGGTCACATTGATCTAGTTGAAATGAAAGCTTATAAGCTTAATGGAGACGCTGGTGAAATAGGTTACGATACTGCTATCGAAATTCCTGAAGAGTACAAAGAAAATGCTGAATTATTAAGACATTCATTAGTTGAAGCTGTAGCTGATTTTGATGAAGAAATTATGATGGAAGTATTAGAAGGCAATGAAATTGGAGCAGATCAATTAAAAGCTGCGATTAGAAAGGCTACATTAACTTCAGAATTTTTCCCAGCAGTTTGTGGAACAGCCTTTAAAAATAAAGGTGTTAAAGCCATGATCGATGCTGTTGTTGAATACTTACCTTCTCCATTAGACATACCTGCTATTACAGGTGAAGACATGAAAGGTAATGAAGTTATTAGAAAAGCTGTTGATAGCGAACCGTTTTCAGCTCTTGCTTTCAAAATTATGAATGACCCCTTTGTTGGTTCATTAACATTCTTTAGAGTTTACTCAGGAACTTTAGATAAAGGTTCATATGTAAAAAATACAACTAAAGATAAAAAAGAAAGAATTGGCCGTATTCTAGCAATGCATGCTAACTCTCGTGAAGAGATTAGTGGTGTTGTAGCTGGTGATATTGCAGCTGCTGTTGGGCTTAAAGACACAACTACAGGTGATACTCTAATTGCTGAAAAAACAAAACCAATTATTCTAGAAAAAATGGTCTTTCCAGAACCCGTTATTTCTCTAGCGTTAGAACCGGCTTCTAAAGCTGCTGTTGAAAAACTTTCAATTGGTCTTCAAAGACTAGCTGCTGAAGATCCAACATTTAGAACATATACAGACGATGAAACAGGTCAAACTATTATCGCTGGGATGGGTGAATTACACTTAGATATCATCGTTGATAGACTTAAGCGTGAATTTAATGTTGAAGCTAGTGTTGGTAATCCTCAAGTTGCTTACCGTGAAACAATTTCACAAGCTGCTGAAGTTGAAGGTAAACACATTAAACAATCTGGTGGTAAAGGTCAATATGGTCACGTTTGAATTAAATTTGAACCTAACCCAGAACAAGGGTTTGAATTTGTTGATAAAATTGTTGGTGGTAAAATTCCTAAAGAATACATCAAATCAGTTCAACAAGGACTTGAAGGAAAAATGGCAATGGGTATTCTAGCTGGTTACCCAATGATTGACCTTAAAGCTACTCTTTATGATGGTTCTTACCATGATGTCGATTCTTCTGAAATGGCATATAAATTTGCCGCTTCTAAAGCTCTTACAAAAGGCAAAAACCAAATTAAACCAATTCTACTAGAACCAATCATGGATGTTTCAATTGTTGTTCCTGATGAATATTTTGGAGATATCATGGGCGATGTTTCTCGTAGACGTGGTACTGCTAAGGAAAATGAATTAAGATCTGATGGCGCTCAAGTTATCAAATCAGCAGTTCCTCTTTCAGAAATGTTTGGATATGCAACAGATCTAAGATCAATGACTTCAGGTCGTGGGACTTATCAAATGCAATTTGATCACTATGAAAAAGCTCCTAAAATGGTCGAACAAGAAGTTATCAGAAAACGTGGATTCAACCTCGTTGATGACAATTAATAAAACAAGCAATTGCTTGTTTTATTATATAAATTTACACTGTTTGCGATATTAAGTATAATAATATTATGCAATTAAAACTTAAAGGTACAAACTCTTATTACTTTGCTCTAATTACCCTTTTGAGTGCAATAAGAAGATGCGAAAAGAAAATTCTTAAAGAACAAAACATAGATATTACCCCACTGATGCTTTCATATATTATTGTTATTTATGAAAACAAAAATGTTACTAGTAAAGATATTAGTAAATTATTAGGTGTCTCAAAAGGTACTCTTTCAACCATGATTAAAACATTAACAAGGAAAAAATATATTGCTACTAGTGTAGATGCTAAAGATAAAAGAAAACAAAAGTTAAGTGTAACAACAGAAGGTTTAAAAATTGTTAAAATTAGCAATAAAATAAGAAACGAATTTAAAAACACAATTCGTCAATCAATTCCAGCAGAAAAATTGGAAGCTATTTTAACAGGTGTTTACTCCTTATAATTTACTTTTGCTTTTATGACTATATAATTATAGGTAGATAAGAAAAGCGAAAGGTCAACTATGAAAATACCACAAATTGAATTAAATGATAAAACCAAAATGCCACAACTAGGCTTTGGTACTTGACAATTAGAAGATGAACAAGACTTACATAAGGCATTAGATGCAGTTTGAGAAAATGGCTATCGTCACATTGATACTGCTCAAATATACAATAATGAGTATGCTATTGGCAAATGACTAAAGTCAAGAAATATTAATTTAGAAGAAATTTATATCACAACAAAAGTTTGAGTCTCTAACTTCAGAAGTGAAGAAGATTTTAAAGCTTCTGTTCATGAATCTTTAAAAAGACTAGGTGTGCCTAAAGTAAACCTGATTCTTCTACACTGAGCACTTTCCGAAGAAGTTTCATTAAATGCTTATAAATGATTAGAAGATATTAAACTAGAAGGGTTAACTGATTCAATTGGAGTATCAAACTTTAATGTTAAAAGATTAGAAGCAGTTCTTAAACACGCTAGAGTTAAGCCTGCAATCAATCAAGTTCAATTTGATTTAATTAATCAACAAGAAAAAATTAGAGAGTATAGCGAAAAACATGACGTTGTAGTTCAAGGTTACTCATTATTAAAACCCTATCTAAGCTCTTCAACCAGATTAAACTTGGATGACAACATTAGAGTTGTTATTGATGAAATAGCTAAGAAATACAATAAAAGTGGAGTGCAATTAATCTTAAGATATGCCATCGAAAACAACTTAATTATTTTCCCTAAATCAAAAACTCCTTCTCGTATTTTAGAGAATGCTCAAATTTTTGATTTTAAATTAGAGAAAGCAGATTTTGCCAAGCTAAAATCTATTAATAATCAACCAAAAGAAATAAGAATGGATGAAACCGCTCACAAAGGTACCCTTGATCATATGCTAGAGCACCCACTACGTTTTGAGTGTAAATTTAAAGCCAAAGATAATTATTGAATTAACGATGATTCAATGAAGTTTTAAAGCTATTTTATAGCATATAAAAAATATAATTATATATATGCACAAACAAAATATAACAAACGCATCAAAACCTTATAAAACAACAAGTGTTGCCTTAGAGGTCAAGAAGTTTGCTAAGAAATATAATCAACAAAGAATACTCTGTTGATTATATTTCTTTTAGTGTCAAGGCGGGTCAATTTCATGGCTTTATTGGTTCAAATGGTGCCGGAAAAACAACAACAATTAAATCGTTAGTAGGAGCTTATGCAAAATTTGAGGGTTCAGTAAATGTTTTTGGACAAAACTCAGATTCTGTTGAAGCTAAAAAACATATTGGTTATATTCTAGAAAAAGCAAATTTTCCTAAAGAGTTAACTTTATTTCAATATATTTGAAGAATGGCCAACATTGGTGGTTATACAAAAGAAGAAGCTAAGAAGTTTGCTGATGAAAAGATTAAACAAATGGGTTTAGAAAAATATCGTAATGTTTCTCCGTTAAAACTTTCATCAGACCAAAAGAAAAAAGTGCTTTTAGCACAAGCATTAGCGCACAATCATGATTTAATAATCATGGATGAGCCTGCTGCCAACTTAGATCCTAAAGCACGTTCAGATTTTTTCAATGTTTTAAAGAATTTGCAAAAACAAGGGAAGTCAATATTTATGTCTTCTCACATTTTGGCAGAAATGCAAGATTTTATTGATTCGGTTACAATCTTAGACCACGGTAAAGTTCTTTATACTGGTGAAATTAACAACCTAAGAAGTGACAAGGACTTAAAGTATAGAGTACAATTAAAAACAAAAGCTGAATTAAAAGTTTTTGAAAAGCATATTAAAGCTGAAAAATTAAATTATCAAACCCCGGGAGAAAGTTTTGAAGTTGATTTTATGAGCGAAGCCAATATTAATAAATCTTTAAAGTTTATTACCTCAAATAAACTAAATATTTTATCATTTGGATCAACTATTAAAACACTTCAGGAAGTCTACGATAAGATAGTATCTGAAGGAGGTACAAATGCTTAAATATATGAATTTCCTTTGAGCCACTCTATTTAAAAGAGCCTTTGTTTATACAATCACTGGTGTTTATGCTGTGGTAATAGTTGGTTTAATATTTATTTTTTCTCTTGCATCAAAAGCAACAGATGGTCAACCTGCGGTATCATTTACACTTTATCCAAATTCTTTTATATCTTTCTTGGCATTTATTTTTTCTACAATTTTTATGGCATTAATTATAATCCATGTCTTCAAGAAACAAGAAAGTGAAGGAACGGAATTATTAATTTTTGCAAAACCAATTTCTAGAAACAGTATTGTCACTGGAAAAATGATTGTTGTATTAATCTCTCTCGTAGGATTTTCAGCAGTAACATTCATTGTGTTTTTGATTGATTCTTTATTTGATGAGGTAGCACCAACAGATAAAATATTAGCTTTTGCTGGCGGAATTTTTACAGGTTAATTAATAACAGGCATCCTTTTTACCTCAATCATATTGCTTGCCGGAACTTCACTTAAGAAAACCGGAATTATGCTTATCTCAACGCTAATTCCTGTTGGTAATCTTTATTGTTAATGCTTCTGCTGTACCTATTTTGGGTGCTATTGCTCCAGCTGGGCCGTCCTTAGATAGTGGTGTAGTTTATTCAAGGTTACATCAAAAGACTGATGGTACTGTTGAGGTTGAGAAGGTTTATAACTATTTTGATAAAAGTATTGAGAAAAATACAAATTCACAATATGGAGTCTTTAAATACTTTGACCTTTGAGGACAATGATCTAAATCATTCAATATTTTCCAACAAGTACCAGATGATAACAGAGGAGCAGGGGATTTTATAAAACCGCTCACATTAAAACACGTAGAGTTTTGGATAGTGATTTAGCTACTGTTAAAGCAACAGACGGTAAGGGAAATACAGCAGATTATATTTGAGATTATAATTCAACCGAAATAGTTAGTCTACCTCAAAATGTATACAACAAGACTGTCAAATACACAAATAGTAATATGTCAAATATAACTCCACAAGGAACAAAAGTATTATCAGATATCGAATTAATTGAATCTCCTTTGGTTCAAAATACCCAAATAGTTGCAGACTACTTAACTGGTGCTTCTAATCAAAAAATAGCTAAAATAAGATTGAACTCAGTTATGAATGTTATATTTAACACAGCATTTGATAAAACAAATTCAAATAGTTGATATTCAAAAGCAACATATTTAACCAACAACAATTCAAATCTTGATTTAGCATCAGATCTAACAGGTGGGAAAATTATGTAATTATTACAAGTGTTCACCCTTGATTATACGCTGGTGTCTTCGCTCTTATTTGAGGTGGAATAGCTCTAGTTTTAATTGGTTGATCATACGTAATTTACCTTAGAAGAGACTTTAAATAAATCATTACTTTTAAAGTATTAAAAAAGTAAATTAAAAATAAGAGCTATATAGAGGCGTTTTTTTGTTTACCAATATATTAACCATTAGTGACTCCATGTTGCCTTTAAACTTATTAAATTAAGCAAAAAAAATAATGCCGCTTGGCATTATTTAAAGTTTTTTAAGTTAAAATGGTTCATTCTTTTTCATCTTTTGTATTCTTTTTGTATTTGTAAATAAGAGTAAATAAAGGGGGGAAAACAAGTAGAAAAATAACTCCAATTACAATTCATAAGGTAAGTCCGCCGCTTGCAAAAGCAACAGTTATTTCATCTTCAGTATTAGTTTCACCGCCACCTGTATCAGCTTGTGTTCTATCAAAGTTGATACAAACAGCATTAATTATGTTTGAACCATCTTTGAACACATAACCTGCTCTTGCTTGTCATTGGAATGATATAAATGAGTTATCCGGATTATTTAGAATGTCTTGTCCATTTGGATCTAGTTTAACTCATTGATCTGAACCATCTAATTGGTAGTATAGAAGACTTTGCCTTCTACTTGGTCAAAAAAAAGCACCGATTGTAACTTTTCCTGTTGATGCATCTCCGTTAATTGTTTCAGGCTGAACCCATATGTAATCTTCATTATGTTTAGTTGGTTTGTTGATCACAACGATATTTGAATCATCAATTGAAACTGAGCCAGGTATTAGTTGAGCTGTGGCATTGGGATCTTTGAAAGTATATCCCACTTCTATTTGAAAATCAAAATCAATTCTAGCCTGCTCAGCAATCATATAAATTGTTTAACCTGGTGCACTTCTAATCAATTGACTTCCCCATCTTTATTAGATTACTTTGAAACAAGATTTGTTATTTGATTTTGATTTGAAATTTGTCAATTATTAATTATTTTAATTTGCATCGACAGTTTCTAAAACATTTTTGTAAATTTTATCTCTTTTAATTGAAAGTTTTCTTTTAAATGCCCCACTTTTATCATCTAAAAATTTATTGATAAATTCTGCAACTCCGCCTTTTTTATTTGAATTTTCAGCTTGATATGTTGCCATTTTTTTAATATCATCCGAAGCTTGACCCATAGCTGAAGAGTATTCAGTTACTCTAAACATTGGTAAATCATTGTATCCATCTCCGATCGATACAGTGTTTTCAAGAGGAATATTATAATATCTTGCCATCAAAGATATTGCTTTAGCTTTATTAACTCCTGCGGTTGTTATATCAAATACAGGGGTTAATCCTTCTCCTTTTGACCATGAAGAAAATTCAAATAAATCTCCATATGTTCTTTGAAGGTGATCTTGGATATCTAAAATATCAGTTCCCTTTTTAGTATCAAAAATTACACCAGTAGGTTTTAAGGGCAATTTATGTAAATCAATACCAACCCGAAATTTACCTGCACTAGCAAAACCAAAGATATTTTCCAAATCTTTATCTCTCTTTTCTAGCATAACTCAACCTGGACCTTCAATAGCTAAATTTGTGATGTTTTTCTTAAGTTTATTGTCTCCTAGTACATATAAAACATCATTCAAATTTAAATACGAGATGTAAGTATTAAAGTTGTAGTTAGTAGGGTTATGTATTTGGGCACCATTATAATTAGCAACAATGGTATCTAAACCAAGTATTTTATATGCTTTCTCTGTTGCTCTTCATGGACGACCAGTTGCAATACAAACTACATGTCCTAATTTTTTAGCTCTCTCAATTGCCAGTTTATCTTCTTTGTCAATTGAACTATTGGCGGAATTTTTTAAAAGTGTTCCATCTAAATCGATTATAAATAAGTATTTTCTCTTCATTATTAAATTATAAATATAAACCAAAGCTTTATTAAAAAAGTTATTTAAATCCTATTCTCTTTTATAATTTATTTATGAAAAATAATACCATTAAAAACATTAGCATGTCCGGTATTTTAACGGCTATAACAATACTTTTTGGATATATTGTGCACTTCCCAATTGGAAGTGCAGAAGTTTCTTTGGTTGTAATTCCTATGATTCTTTTCCCATTTTTTATTCCCTTTATTTATGCAATCCTTACCACAGGGCTTTCTGTTGTATTAGTTGATGTGTTAACAAGTTGAGCAGCGTTTTCATGAATAAGCGCAATTGCCTATGTTATATTTATGATTATTTATTTCTTCTTTGCAAAAAGAATTATCATTGGCAAATTAATGTTATTTGTTGCTCTTTTAACCCTAATGTTAGTTTATTTTTTAATTGATTTTACTGTTTTTGGCATCTCATTTGCTTTAACTGATTTAATTGCCACATCCATTCAAATAAGTATTTCCTTTGTTTTAGGAGTTATTTTGTCTTTTACAATTATAAAATTAAATTTTAATTTTCAAAATTAATATACCTAAAACATACCTGCTTTGTAATATAATAAACTAGTATAACTAAAAAAGGAGTGATATGACACCACACATTAATGCCAAAAAAGGCGAAATTGCAAAAACTGTTTTAATGCCGGGAGACCCTTTAAGAGCACAGTTTATTGCTGAAACATTTCTAACAGATGTTAAAAAAGTAAATTCTGTTAGAAATATGTTTATGTTTACTGGTAAATACCAAGGAAGAGAAATTTCTGTTTGTGGCTCTGGTATGGGGCAACCTTCAATTGGAATCTATTCTTATGAATTATTCAAATTTTATGATGTAGAACAAATAATTAGAATAGGTTCTGCAGGATCATATGAAAAAGATCTTAAAGTTTATGATGTGATTTTAGCTGATGCAGCTTATTCTGATTCAACTTCTTTTAGTAGACTTATGACTGGTAAAGAAGAACATGTTTTTTACCCTGATGAAAGTCTAAATAAACAGATTGAAGAAATTGCTAAATCACAAAATGCCGATTTACAAAAAGGCATGGTTCACTCTAGTGATGTCTTTTATGACCAAAGGGTCTTAGAAGAAAAGATTAAAACAACTAAGGCAAGATGTGTGGAAATGGAATCTAATGCGCTTTTTATAAATGCAAAATTATTAGGTAAAAAAGCAGCATGTCTTCTAACTATCTCCGATAATTTAGTTACCAAAGAAATAACTTCATCTGAAGAAAGGCAATCTGCTTTTACAAACATGATGAAAATAGCTTTAGAGCTGGCATAGCCAGTTTTCTTTTGTAAAGTATAATAGATATATGAAAACATTTAACATCATGCAAAATGACTCGGGTAGAACAATATTAAAATTTTTAGAAAGAATGCTAAGTGACGTGCCAAAACGTAGAATAGAAAAGGCATTTAGAAATAAAGATGTAAAGCTTAATAACAAACGTATATCGGATAAAAAGAAAATTTTATCTTTAGGAGATAAGGTTGCTATTTATGGAATTGAATTTAATACAAAACTAGTTAAATACAAGCCAATACAACATCAATTCAATAAAGTTTATGAGGATAATTTTATTTTAGTTGTTGATAAGGCTAATGGAGTTGTAATGAGTGATGTCAAAGATTCATTAGACAATCAAGTTATTAACTATCTACAATTTAAGCAAAAAAACTCTTTTGTGCCTTCTTCAATTGGTAGGTTAGATAAAGTAACTTCTGGCCTTGTAATCTATGCAAAGGATTACCAAACACTTCGTGAATTAAAGGAAAAATCACAATATTTCAAAAAGATATATCTTTTTGAATCCAATCTTCCTGAAGAAACTACTACCACCTATAACATAAGTCATGATGAAGAAAGGCAACGGGAAACCGTTTCTAAAAACGGGAAACCATCTAAAACCAAATTTTACTTTGAAAGAGGTAAAAAATTAGCTCAAATTTATACCGGAAGGAAACATCAAATTAGAGTTTCCTTATCAAAATTAGGTTACCCAATTTATGGCGATAGAAAATATGGTGGTAAAAAAGCTGATCGTGTTTACTTGCATTGTTACCAAATAAAGTTGACTAATCTTTCCTCAAGATTGGGCAAAATAAATAATTTAAAGTTCATTAAAGAACCAAATTGAAAGTAGGATATTATGCAAAAAAGACTAATCGCAATTGATTTAGATGGAACATTACTATCTGATTCTAAAACAACCACATTTCCTCCCTTGATTAAAGACGTTATAAGGAAAGTGATTGAAAAAAGGCACATTGTTTGTATTTTTACAGGACGTCCATGAAGGGCCACTAAAAAAGTATATGATGAACTTGGATTAGATACCATTGTTATTAATTACAATGGAGCTCATATTCATCACCCCAAAAAATATGACGTATTGCCAACTGTTAAAACCATAAGAGTTAATAATGTAATTAATATTCTTCACGATGAAGAATTACAAATGATTTCTAATAACATTGTAGTAGAAGGCCCTGGTTTTGTACAAATAGCCAATCGCAAAAAATCCGATTTTATTGAATCATTTGCTAGTGTTGAAGATGATATGGAAGTAATTAGCCCGATTAAATACGAAAAAATGATCGATAATCCTACTGGAGTTTTAGTTGAAATCAAAAAAAGTTATGCTAAAAACATTGATAACATTCGTAATTTCTTTAAAAGTAAATACGGTGATTTGGCGGCTTTTTCTTATTGAGATACTGGAAAAAATGCACCAATTTTAGAGTTTACTAACTTTAAAGCTAGAAAAGATATTGCCTTAATTAAGGTTGCCCGTTACTACAATATTCCCATGGAAAACACCATTGCTTTTGGAGATGGTTATAACGATTTAGAAATGTTAAAGGTGGCCGGAGTTGGCGTTGCAATGTCTAATGCTGATCCTATTGTTAAACAATATGCGAATGTTGTTTCAAAGTACACTAACAAAGAGGGTGGAGTTGCTAAATTTTTAAGATGATATTTCTCAAAAGGTCATGATAAAGTTAAAAAAACGATGTATTGTATTTCTGCCAATAATGAAACATTGAAACAAATTAAACAAGATTAAAGTTATTTTTTAATTATAATTGCCTTTTTTCCTCTAATCTAATCTATAATTAGATTGTAACTTTTACACAAACTAGGAGGAAAATGAAATACAAAAAGGCTTTCATGTCACTAGGTTCAACATTAATGATATTATCACCAATCGCATCAGTTGTTTCTTGTGGCAATAATTTTGGTCCTGACTATCGTTATTATGGCGATATTCAAGTAATTACAGATGCTGGTTCAATACAAGACAAATCTTTTAATGAATCAAGTTTTTTAGCCACAAAAGATTTTGCGGAATTAAAAACAAATTCTAAAAAACCAACTACTTTTGGGTTTTCTCAGCCAGCAAAAACAACCACAGGGTTGATTCAAAAGGCTTACCTATCAGCTTTAAAAGCAGGTTCAAAGTATTTAGTTTTACCAGGTTTTACTCACTCAGAAGAATCTGAAGGCAATGTAATTAATTTTGCACTTAAATATCGTTCACAATATAGTAATGTTAGATATATCAATGCTGATGGTTCTGCGGCCGGAACAGCAAATGAATTTTGAACCCAGTATTTAGCTAAGAAAATTAAAGACACAGGTTGAGCTCCTTATGTAAAAAAAACAAGCAATGGAAAATTCTTAGATAGTAAAGATAATGAGTACGCAACTATCAAAGAATTAGAAGATGCTTGCCAACAAAATGGTTTAACACCGCAATGGACTTCTAAAGCAGACGAAGCTGCTGCCAATAAACTTGCTGGATACTACAGCTTATCATACAATTCATATGAATCAGGTTACTTAACTGCTATCTATGGCGGGGGATTTTTTAATGAAGAAAAGAAAGTCAATGCGCCTATTAAAGCAGCTACTTTTGGCGGTTTACCAATACCATTCGGTGTCACTTCATTTATGGATGGATATTTACAAGGTATTTATTGATTCAATAAAAGCGCGGGATATCAGCAGCCAACAACGCCAGGAGCCTTATGAACACCTGGTGCTAATGTTAAAAAAAGAAAATCTGATGGGAAACCTTATCAACAAATTAAACCTGTATTTTTAGGTGGTAATAAAGCTTCTGGGACTGATTTTACTGGTTCTTTTGATGCTGGGGGAGCAACTTCAAAAGCCCTTACCTTAATTGATCAAAAAAAGGCACAAATGATCTTGCCAGTTGCTGGTCCTCAAACTGGAGATGTTGTTGGTATTATCAAATCTAAAGCTAAAAAGGGAGAAGTATATGCTTTTGGTGTAGATACCGATCAATCATTAGTATATGACCCTTCAATTATTTTAGGTTCGGCAGTTAAAGGAATATATGCTTCAACATCTTATGCCTTAAAAACACTAACTGACAATCCAGATGCAGATAATTTTCCAAGCTTTGGCTTAAAATTAAAATCTGGTACTAACACAGACTTCCACAATTACATTTACGGTGTTGGCGGAACTGAAAAAAGTCCTAAAACAGGTTCACTATTGAGTAAGCTTTATGCTGATGCAAAAGGAGATCCTGTTAAAGAGAGAGCTGCTAGAATTAAAGTTTTACCAACCGGTTTTGCTCCTTCTTTTACAGCTAGCAAAGATCCAGAAAGTCTTGAAAATACAATAGCTCAACAACTTTTAGGAACTTCTAAAACTTGAGAAGACATAGAGGGTCTTGCGGGTGGTGTAAATGGGACTGCTGATGATTATCCTTCTGCAATGCCGATTCCAGGGTTATCACAGGAAACAGCAGATATTTATGGATCTTTCTATAAGGTTGCGACATCATAGGTGGTTAAATAAATGACAAATAAAACAACAAAGAAAATAATAAAAAAAGAAACACCCAAGATTCAGTTTAACGGCATAACAAAGGTGTTTGGAAAATTAATAGCTAACGACAATATTAATTTTGAAGTAAAAGAAAACGAAGTTCACGCTTTATTGGGAGAAAATGGCGCAGGTAAATCAACTTTAATGTCAATTTTGTTTGGTTTATACATACCAACATCTGGAATCATTGCAATTAATGGCGAAGTAGTAAAAATAAAAGATCCAAGACACGCTAATGAATTAAAAATAGCAATGTTGCCACAGCACTTTAAATTAGTTGATAACATGAGTGTTTTTGAAAACGTAATATTAGGTTATGAAAATATCCATGGTAAAAGTAAAGTAACTAAAAAGCAACGTCTTATTGAAATTGCTAAGAAATTTAATCTTAAAATCGATATTGAGGCTAAAATTGAAAACTTATCAATTGTTGATATGCAAAAAGCGGAAATCCTTAAGATATTATGATGTGATGCTGATATTATCATCTTTGATGAGCCGACATCAATTTTAACACCGCAGGAAATTAAATCATTCTTGAATTTGATTAAATATATGAAAAAGATTGGTAAAACGATATTATTAATTACCCATAAACTTCCTGAAATTAGAATTGTTGCAGATCGTGTAACCATAATTAGAAAAGGGAAATATATCGATACAAAAGTAGTTAAAAATGTTACCGATAAAAAACTTGCTGAATTAATGGTTGGAAAATCTGTTGATTTAAACTTAAAAAGCATTAAAAGGACAGCTTTTAAAGGGAAGAAAAACAAAATGTTAGAGATTAAGTCTCTTAACTACAAACCAAAAAACTATGCAGTTGCTCTTGAAGATATTAACTTAGTAATATCTTCTGGAGAAATAGTTGGCATTGCCGCTATTGATGGTAATGGTCAATCTGAACTTCTGAAGACAATTGCAGGTTTAGAAAAAATAACCTCTGGTTCAATTAAAATTGATGGTCAAGAAATACAAAATTATACAATTAGGAACAGATATTTTGATTTTAAAGGAACAAGTAAAACTTCTGAAAGGAAAATGAAACTTCAAAAAGAGAAGTATGTAGAAGTTAGAGAAAAATTAATAAAGGCAAAACAAGAATTATCAATCGCTAAATACATGAAGGATAATATTAAAATTGAGGAGCTTGACAAAAAAATTGAAAAATACAAAAATTCTTTAATTATTTTGCGCAAGCCACAAACAGCGATTTCACATATCCCTGAAGATAGACATGCTTATGGACTTGTTCTTGATTATTCAATATCAAAAAATGCAATTTTACAGGATATAGACTTTTTTACAAGATTAGGATTTTTAATTAATAAAGACATTACTGCTAGAACAAAATACATTATTAATAAATATGATGTTAGAGGCGCTCAAAACTTGAACTTAAACGTTAGATCGCTATCAGGTGGCAACCAACAAAAATTAATTTTAGGAAGAGAAATCGAGAGAGGACCAAAATTATTATTGGCAGCTCATCCAACTAGAGGATTAGACGTTGGAGCAATTAGAAATGCTTACGAAAATATCATTAGCTCAAGAAATGAAGGAATGTCAATACTGCTTCTTTCTGGAGAACTAGATGAAATTATGCAAGTTTCAGATCGTATTATCGTAATGCATGAAGGAAAAATTGTTTCATCAACCCCAAGCGGCAAATTAACTAAATTGCAATTGGGTTCATTGATGGCAGGAGGTAAAAAATAATGGAAACATTGTCATGAGCAAAACTTAAAAAGTTTTTATTTACACCTCAATTTACAATTAGAAATGTCATTTTTTCCGTAATATTAGGATTTTTAATTGCTTACTTAACTTTAATTTGTGTTTATGGATTTAGCGCTGGTAATCATGTCTTAAAATCACTATTTACCCAAGATTTCTTGGATTCAAAAACAACATCATCATTATTTAATAAGATAGTTGTCTTAGGATTAGCTGGATTAGCTGTCGGTTTTGGGATGAAAGCCGGTATTCTAAATATTGGAGTTTCGGGTCAAATGACAGCTGGAGGATTTATTGGTTATCTTTTAATTTCAAAATCATCTTGAATGAGAGATACATCTAATAATACTTCGGTTTTAACAATTATGTTCTTTGTAGTTATTTTAGTTGGAATAGTAACAGCATTGCTTTCAGGTGTGTTAAAAACATTCTTTAAAGTTAATGAAGTTATCTCCACCATCATGATTAACTGAATTGTCGTGTATTTTGTCAAAACACAAACCACAACTTCAAAAGGCAATGCGATGCAAGTTGCTAGCAACGATGCAAATGGACATAAAATTTTTACCGATGATAGGTTTACTTTAGGACATGAATGAGCTTTTACAACTGTTGCAATAATTTTATTTCTAATTATGGCTGTTGCAACATGAGTATTCCTTTTCAAAACCAAGGGAGGATTTAAATTAATTGCAACAGGCCAAAACATTAAAGCTGCCAAATATTCAGGTTACAACTCAAAAAGTTTATTATTAATCACATTTGCTGTTTCTGGAGCATTTGCTGGATTAGCTGGATATGTTTACTTCTTCTTATCATATAACTCTATTCCAGGTAACGAATCGGTTATTCAAGAAGGGTTTTTAGGTATTGCCGTTGCTTTAGTGGCGATGGTTAATCCATTGGCAATAATTCCAGCTGGTATACTATTTGGGATTTTAACTGGACCAGTAAATGGTATCGTGGTTGCAGGATTTGCGCCAGAATCAGTTCAAATATTCTCAGGTGTTATTACTTACTTTGTTGCAATTACAACTCTATTCTTATATATAAGACCATTAAACTTAGTAAGAGACTCGTATATTAAATATAAATATCGAGAACGGATTAATATGATTAAAGCGTCAAAGGCTAGAGCAGGAGGCAAAAAATAATGTTTCATTCTATTATAGGAGGACTATTTATTCTGATTGCCATCTATGCATTAGCTTCTAGTTCTGGATTATTCGCTGAAAGATCAGGAACTATCAACTTGGCAATCAATGGTGGTATGATTATGGGAGCTGTTGGCTACATTATGTCTGTCAAATTAATGGCAGGTAATAGTTCAATTTCTTGATGGATGCCGATAATTGGCTTCTTAGTAGCAATTATCTTCTCCATTTTGGTAACATCTTTACTTTCGGTGGCAGCTATTAACCTTAAAGGTGGTCATATCATTGTGGGTACTGCGATTAATATCTTGGCACCAATTATCTCGCTGATTATCATTATTGCAATTTCAGGGGGACAACAATTTATTCCGACAACCAATTATCAATTGATAACGGCATTTGTCACCAAGAACTTACCTGCATGAATGATTCAATTGATTTTGTTAGGATTTGTAGCAGTAATAATCGGAGCATTATTCTGATTAATACGTTTCACAAGATTTGGTCTACGTCTAAGAGCGGCTGGAGAAAATCCACATGCTCTAGCAGCTGCGGGTGTGTCAGTTTATAAAATTAGACACATAGCAATGATCATTTCTGGTACACTGGCTGGATTAGCTGGAGCCTTATCAGTATCGGCATTCATTAAATTCTCTTCTTATACATCGGCTGTATTTGGAATGGGATTTATTGCCTTGGCTATCTTAATACTTGGCCAATGAAGAATGCAATGAATTTTATTAGGCGGAGTTACCTTTTCAGCAATTTACATCCTAGCCTATGTTTATGGTGGAAACTTGGATGAAAAACAATGATACATTTACATGATTCCTTATATTTGCATTTTGGTTACACTACCAATCTTCTCACTCAAACAACGGGCTCCTAAAGCCGAGGGAATACCTTACGAAAACACGGGAAGGTAAAAGCACCATTGGTGCTTTTTTGTTTATAAATGAGTTTTAATCAATACTTTTAAATCTTAAAACCATGTTAATTAATAATGGATTAAACAATATCAAAAAATATAAAACATTATTTTAATAAAGATAAAAAAAACAAACTAAAGTCACATAAAAATGAGAATGATTTATGAGTGAAGTTAAAAACACTATAATATTTTTATGAAAACAATCGGTTCAATAGAAAGCTTCACAGGTGGAGCTTTCGCTAGTAAGATAGTACAACAACCTGGAGCAAGTAAATATTTCAAGGGTTCCATAGTATCATATAGCCCTGAAATCAAAGAAAAACTTGGAGTTGATACTTCTAAGGGCGTCGTTAATAAAACCGTTGCTTTAGAGATGGCTAGAGCAGGAAAAGCATTTCTAAATGTTGATTTTTGTGTTGCTTTTACTGGCAATGCTGGCCCAGAAGGTCTTGAAGGAAAACATGTTGGTTTAGTTTTTATTGCTATTAATGAAACTGTTTATGAATTAAACTTTTCGGGTAATAGAAGTGAAGTCATTGAGCAAGGTGTTAATTTTGCATATCAAAAAATACAAGATATTTTGAAAGGGTAATAAATGTCAAAGAAAGATCAAAACTTAAAAATAAATGAAGCAATAAGTAGAGTTGTGGCTAAATTTGGGTCAGAATCCATAACTCTTTTAGGAGGGAAAGACTATAAACCTATCGAGACATTTTCTTCAGGTTCACTTATTATTGATGATATTTTAGGCATTAGTGGTTTTCCTAGAGGTAGAATTATTGAAATTTATGGCCCTGAATCTTCTGGCAAAACAACTTTATCGCTTCATGCCATAGCAGAGGTTCAAAAAGCCGGTGGTATTGCTGCTTTTATTGACGCCGAACATGCTATTGACCCAACATATGCAGAGAAGGTAGGAGTGGATATTAAAAACTTAATATTAGCTCAACCTGATTCTGGTCAGCAAGCTTTAGAGATTGTTGATACCTTGGCTAAGAGTAAATCAGTTGACTTAATAATTGTTGACTCTGTAGCAGCTTTAACACCTGAAATTGAACTTAAAGGAGCCATGAGCGACCAAACAGTTGGTGCTCAAGCAAGATTAATGTCCAAAGCTTTACGAAAAATTACCGGAACACTTTCTAAAAACAAAACAACCATCATTTTCATTAATCAAATTCGCGAAAAAGTTGGAGTAATGTTTGGAAATCCAGAAACAACTCCGGGTGGTAGGGCATTGAAGTTTTTTGCTTCAATTAGAATGGAAGTCAGAAGAATTTCTTCAATCGGTGAAAAAAACGCCATTTCTGGAAATAACGTAAGAGTTAAAGTTGTTAAAAACAAATTAGCATCGCCTTTTAAAATTGGCGAAACGGAAATTATTTTTGGGGAAGGAATTTCACGAGAGAGTGAAATAATTGATATCGCAAAGAAATTAAGCGTTGTAAAAAAAGTGGAGCTTGATACAAATATAAAGACAAAAATGTTGCTCAGGGTAAAAATAATTTTAAGTTAAAGTTAATGAATGACCACAAACTTTTTGAAGAAATACTCCAAAATGTAACTGTTGAAAAAGAAAAAGAAGATAAAAAATAATAAATAAATTATTTTAATAATTTAAATGAAAAATTGATATTACACATTTTTTGAGTAAAATGTGCTTTTTTTAATTTATTTTTGCTATTTTTTAAGTATTTTTTGGTAAAATAAATAAGCAACTAATGTTGCGATTACTTAAGTCGGATATCAATCGCCCCAAATGAATTTTTGAGTACATTAACATCCGTAGCTTAACAAGGAGTGAAATGAAAGTTAGAGCATCAGTAAAACCGATTTGTAAAGATTGTAAAGTTATTAAAAGACGTGGCGCTATAAGGGTTATTTGTAAAAACCCTAAGCATAAGCAAAGGCAAGGTTAAAAAATGGCTAGAATATTATCAGTAGAAATTCCAAATGATAAAAGAGTAGTAATTTCTTTAACTTACATCCACGGTATTGGAAAAACTTCATCTCAACAAATCCTTAAAAAAGCTGGAATAGCAGAAGATATAAGAATTAAAGATCTTTCTAATGATCAATTAGCAAAAATCAGAAAAATTGCTAAAGATTATCAAACAGAAGGTGATTTAAGACGTGAAACAGCAATGAATATTAAACGTTTAATGGAAATTAAAAGCTATAAAGGTTTAAGACATAGAAAAGGTCTTCCTGTTAGAGGCCAAAGAACAAGGTCAAATGCAAGAACAAGAAAAGGCCCTAAAAAAACAGTAGCAGGTAAAAGGGGATAGGTGAATAATGGCTAAAAAAGCAAAGAAAAAGAATATTGCTCAAGGTGTAGCTCATATTCATTCAACACATAATAATACTATTGTTACTTTCAGTGATCCCAAAGGGAATGTTGTTGCATGATCATCATCAGGAGCAATTGGTTATAAAGGTACTAAAAAAGGTACACCATTTGCCGCTTCATTAGCAGCAGATGCAGCAGCTAAAAAAGCAATGGAACACGGCATGAAAGAATGTAGGATTGAAATCAAAGGTACTGGACCAGGTAGAGATTCTGCACGTAAACAAATAGAAGTCGCAGGAATTACTATTACACAAATAAAAGATGTAACTCCAACACCTCACAACGGAACAAGACCACCTAGAAAATTCTACAAACGTCTTGAAGCTAGAAAATAGCAGGGAGAGTAAATGAAAAAATTTGCAAAATTAAAATTCTCAGAATTAAAAACTAAAAAAGTTTCAGAATACGAATCAACATTTGTTATACAACCTCTTGAAAGAGGCTTTGCCAACACACTTGGTAATGCAATGCGTAGAATTATGTTGTCATCAGTTTCTGGTGTTGCACCTTTTGTAATTAAAGCAGAAGGCGTTCACCATGAATTTCAATCAATTGAAAATGTTACTGAAGACGCGGTTCAATTAATATTAAATATCAAAGAAATTAAAGTTGTTTACAATTCAAGTGTTTTCAAAGAAAATGAAGTAGTAAGAATTTCTCTTGAATCAAAAAAAGGAGAAGTAAATGCAGGTGACTTTAGTTTACCAGCTGGAGTTAAAATAATTAACCCAGACTTGCATATCGCTACAACAGCAAAAGATAAAGCCCTTAAATTGGAAGTATTCTTAATTGCTGGTAGAGGTTTCTCGTCATTTGATGAAAACAAAAAATTACAAAAAGTATTACCGCAAAAAATTGATTCTGAAATTTCTAACGGATCATTAATTGCTATTGATTCAGACTTTTCACCAGTTGTAAAAGTTTCATACGAATCAAAAGAATTAAACTCATCTGCAGCAATCATCGAAGAACAATTAACATTAAATGTTGAAACTTCTGGTGATGTTGGAGCTCATGAGGCTATTGCACAAGCTGCTCACATATTAGTAGAACATGCAAAAAGCTTTGCAGAGCTTGTTGATGAGCACGCAGAAGTTTTTGAGGAAAGAGAGAAAGTTGTTGAAGCTCCAACTCAAAAATCTAAATCAATATCAATGTTAGATTTATCAGTTAGATCTTATAATTGTCTAAAAAGAGCTGGATTTGAAACACTTGAAGACCTTTCAAAACTAACTATTGAAGAAATTTCTTCAATTAAAAACTTAGGTAAAAAATCAGTCAATGAAATCATTGAGAAATTAGCTCAAGAGGGAATTGATATTGAAGTTAATAATAGAATAGATTAGGGGGGGAAGAAAATGGCTAACCCAATACAAGTATTTAAAAGAGACGCTACTTGAAGAAAAGGCGTTTTAAGAAATTTAGTTACTGATGTTATTGTTCATGATAAAGTTGAAACTACCGAAGCAAGAGCTAAGCAAGTTAAAAGACACGTCGATAAAATCATTACTAAAGGTAAAAAAGGCACAATCGCAGCTAAAAGGAATGCTGAAAAAGTATTAAGACCGGTAAACATGAAAGATGGTACGCCGGTTGGTAAATACTTATTCACTATATTAGCACCTAAATATAAAGACCGTAATGGTGGATATACTAGGTTAATTAAGTCGCCTTCAAGACAAGGTGATAACACTAAGATGGCAATTGTTGAATTAGTTTAATATCATTATAAAAATCACTTAAGTGATTTTTATTTTTCTGAATTTGATGATTTATTTCACTCTCGATGTATTGGTGGTCAATACAAAGTAACTAATGTTGTGCCTGCCAACATAATTGGCACTAAAGATCAAAAGACTACTTGGAATCTTAGGTTTAGTTGCTCATTAGCAACTGTTGTACCACCAATATAATTTCCTGAAAAGTCATAATAAATAAGATTAAAGATAGGAATAGTGATAATTGTTAGTCCGTGAATAATACTTGTATAGGTTGACCCCAAGTATTTTATGGCATCAAAATATAATCACCTTCCTATAACGATTAATGAACCAGCTAAGATAAATCGTCAAAAATAGTCCATATTGGTAAAAAACTCACTAAAAAACCTATATGCTCTACCTACATCATTTACTATCGCACCACCAATTGGGAACATAAATGTAAAACTAAAAATCATTGCATAAATCATTTTTCAACAAAGAAGAGGTGTAATGTCTTTTTCCCATATAAATTTACACATCTGTCAAATAAAATACTTTCAATTGATCAAAATACTACTCCAAATATACCTAATATAGAACCAGCTATTATATTAGCAAAATTATTAGTAACAAAAGAAGCGCCAAATACCATAGCAACGGTTGAACCAACCGTTAAACAAACACCCATTCACATTTACCATTTAAATTTACGTTTCATATAAAATATTGCAAATAAGCCTAAAAAGATTGGTTCTAGAGAAGTAAAAATATGCCCAAAACTTGGTCCAGTTAAATAAAATGCTGCATTGTAGCAAGTGTAACCAAGAGGGCTTCCACAAATAGATGAAAGAGCTATTAGAAAACTGACCATGCCGTTTTTGGCAACACGTAAGGTATTGTGAGTATTTTTGGTAAAGATAACTATAATAATATAAATAAAGGTTGATAGAAAGTCTTTGCCATGTGTTAAAACAATCCCTTTTACAAAAGAGTTACCAAAATTGTTGGAACCAGCAAAGTTTATTAGAAAAATTAGCGGAATTAAAGAATAGGGTAAGACTGTTCCAAAAGACTCTAAAACCCCACGATTTGGTTTAAATTTAGCATTTTTAATCATATAGTGCGTGTTTAAATTATATTTGATATTAAATTTTTAAAAAAAGGAATTAAAATTTAAAACTTTGCTATAATTAAAAGGCATAATATTTGCCCATGTGGCGGAATAGGTAGACGCAAGGGACTTAAAATCCCTCGTTGGCAACAACGTGCTAGTTCAAGTCTAGTCATGGGCACCATATATTTTAAATATCAAGATAGGGTTTCCTATCTTTTTATTATAATTTCTTTATGACTAGTAAAAGGGGTTTTATCTCAAACTACTTTAAGCCTTCCATTTATGTAAGGTCTTTTCTAGATTTAAATATTACACAGCTTAAAAGACAAGGCATTGAACTTTTAATATGTGATTTAGATAATACTTTGGTACCCCATTTTACGAGGTTTCCTAATAAAGAAGTTTTAGCGTTTTTTCAAAAGTTAGAAGATGCCAAAATAAAAGTTGCCATCATGTCAAATAACTTAAAATCAAGAGTTGAACTTTTTGCTAAAAAAGCAAAAGTTAAAGAATGATATGGCAATGCCAAAAAACCTTTTAAAAGAACAGCTAAAAAAATAATTATGAAGCATAATTTGCCTCCATCAAAAGTTGCAATCATGGGAGATCAAATTATTATGGATATTTTGGTTGCTAATCGCCTTAAATGCGAGAGCATTTTAGTTCAACCATTAATCTCTTCAGATTATAAAATGAATCGATTTAATCTTTTTCTAGAAAATAAAATCTATAAAAATTTAGAGAAGAAAAATATTCTAAATCAGGGTGAATTTAATTATAAATATTTAAGTGATAAAAGAGAATTGCTTTAATCATTTTAATATTGTTATAATTAAAACATAATAAGGAGCCAAATGATAAACGTAAATACATTAAAACCTGGATTAACCTTTGCAGAAAATAATGAAATTTTCTCTGTAATTTCCGCACAACACTCAAAACAAGGAAGAGGTCAAGCATCAGTTAAAGCAAAAGTTAAGAACTTAAGAAGTGGAGCTATCACTCTTAAGTCATACACCGGTGGTGATAAAGTAGCGCCAGCTCATATAAACAAAAATGATATGAACTATTTATATAACGATGGAAGCAACATTATATTAATGGACCCAAAATCATTTGAACAATTTGAAATACCTCTTAAAAAGGTAGAATGAGGGCTTAACTTTTTAAAAGAAGGATCCAAAGTAATGGTGCGTAAATATCAAGAAGAAATTCTAAATATTGAACTACCTACTAACATTAAATTAAAAGTTGTTGAAGCGCCTGATGCTGTTAAAGGAAACACTCAAAGTAATCCTCAAAAGAAAATAACATTAGAAACAGGTTATGTTACTGAAGCACCAATGTTCATTAAACAAAATGACACAATAATTGTTTCGTCTTTAGATGGTAAATATGTTGGAAAAGGAGGAAAATAATGAACTTTGTTAAAGTACCTCACTCTTTAAATAAAAATTACTATGTAGAAAATAGTGCTATCAGAGATTTTGTTAAAAAATCTTTTGCAAAAACTAAAGGTGTTAAGTTAATTGATTTTGAAGTAAAAATCAATAATAGTGCTACTGGCTTTGTAATATATTCAACTTTAAAAAAGGAACCAAATTTTAAATATTCAGACATTATTCTAGAAGTTGAAAATAAAATTAATAGATTTGCCATAAACCTAATCGGCACTAAAGCAGATAACGTTGAAATAAGTTTTGTATAGGAGAAAAGATGACAAAAGATCAAAAAGCAATTAATGCCCTAAAAATTTCTGGAGTAAAAGCAATAAATTTAGCTAATTCAGGTCACCCAGGAATCGTACTAAGTGGAGCAACTATGATGCACACTTTATTTACAAGACATTTAAAGTACGATCCTGCAAATCCAAAATGAATTAACCGCGATCGTTTTATTTTATCAGCTGGACATGGTTCTGCGCTTTTATATTCACAACTAAGATTACTTAATTTAATATCAGATAAAGACTTAAAAGAGTTTCGTCAATACAACTCAATTACACCGGGTCATCCTGAATATGGGATGACACCAGGTGTTGAAGCAACAACAGGTCCTTTAGGACAAGGTTTAGCTATGGGTGTTGGAATGGCTTTAGCAGAAACATCTTTAGCGGCTAGATTTTCTGAAATAGACCATTACACATATGTCCTTTGTGGAGATGGTGATTTACAAGAAGGTGTTACAATGGAAGCGATGTCTTTTGCTGGACATAATAACTTAGGTAAGTTAATTGTTCTACAAGATTCAAATGATATTCAACTTGATTCATCAGTAAAAACAACTTTTACTGAAAATATCAAGAAAAGAATGGAAGCTATCAATTGAGATTATCACAAAGTTAATAATGACATTGAAGAAATTGATCAAGCAATTGAAAAAGCTAAAAAAAGCGATAAACCTTCTTTTATTGAAGTTAAAACAATCATTGGCGAGGGGGCCACAAAACAAGGAACCTCAGCAGTTCATGGGGCACCTTTAGGTGATGATATTGAAACATTGAAGAAACATCTAGAATGAAAAGGTGATGAGTTTAAAATTAGTGTTGATGTTAAAAAGCTTTACAAATCTACTATTATGAAACGTGGAGCTCAAGAGTTTAAAAAATTCAAACCTTCTAAAGAACTTACAGAATTTTTAGATAGTGGCGACATCAAATTAAGAGTGAAAATTGAACCAAACATTGCTACAAGAGCTAGCTCAGGCCTAGTTATTCAAGAATTAAACAAAAACACTCGTTGAATCGGTGGATCAGCTGACCTTAGCGCTTCTACTAAAGCTAGTGGTGGAGAAGGTAACTATGCGCCGAACAATAGATTGGGTAGAAGCATAATGTTTGGTGTAAGAGAATTTGCAATGCATGCAATTGCTAATGGTATTACACTTCACTCAAACTTTAAACCATTTGTTTCAACATTCTTTGTCTTTTCTGATTACGCTAAACCAGCAGTTAGATTAGCAGCACTAATGAAACTTCCTGTTACATACATTTATACTCACGACTCTGTTTTTGTTGGAGAAGATGGACCTACTCATGAGCCAATTGAACACTTAGCAATGATGCGTTCAATTCCAAACTTAAATGTTGTGAGACCAGCTGATGAAAATGAAGTGATTGGAGCATATGAATTAGCATTTAATTCTAAAACTTCCCCTACTGCTATTGTCTTAACAAGACAAAACATTGAGTCATTATCAGAAACTTCAGCAAGTAAAGTTAAAAAAGGTCCATATCAAATTGTTAAAAATAAATCACCTTGAACAATTGTTGCTTCTGGTTCAGAATTAGCTAATGCTGCTAGCATAGCTAAAGAACTGAAACTAAATGCTGTTTCTATTTCTAACTTTAAAGGAAAAGTTACATGAGATGTTACCAAAGCCATCACAATTGAGGCTGCAACAACTTATGGACTTTCTAAGTGAGGCCTCTTCAATATTGGCATTGATCAATTTGGAGAATCAGCTGATGGAAATAAAGTTTATAAGCACTTTAAACTTGATAAACAAAACCTAATTAAAAAAATTAAAAACATCATTAAAACTAATTAGTGATGTTTTTAATTTTTTAACAAATAAGATTCTAATGTTTTTTTTGGCTTGGTGTGTCTAACATCATTTTGTTTGATATAAAAATCAGAATGTTTTTTTAATCCCGCTTTTATAGCTACTCTTTGCATCGCTTTATTAAGTGGATGGATAATCTTATTATCAAATGCTTAAGATTAAGATTAATGGCTTGCTTTTCAGCAAATTGAAGGATTTTGGTACCAACTCCTTTACCTTGTGTATTAATATCCACAAAGAATGTGTGAACTCTAATGTTTGATTCAAATCCTAATTCTTGATCATATACTTTATCATTGGTTACTAGACGGAAAAAACCAATGATTTTTTTTCTTCAACAACATAAAGTTCTTTATCATCAATTGATTTTTGAAGCATTTCATAGTTGGGGTAGGAGTCTTCCTCTGGAAAGTATTGTAAGTCATTTCCAGCTTCAATCATCTTAAAAATGCAAAACATTTTTCTAGCAATTAAATGCTTAATATCTTCAGTTTTTGCTAAACGTATTTTCATTAAAAAATTATATCAAAATTATGAAAAGGTAATTGTCAATAAATTCTTTATAATTTACATATGAAATATTCAAAAGAAGTTGAAAAGAGAATAAAAATTGTCAATTATGTTTATTATTTTGAACTAATGGATAAAAAACTAAATGATAAGTACGCTTTTGAAACTGGAGATTTTTCTGAGCAAGAAATTAAAGACATTAATTTAATTGCTAGAAACTATGAAAAGTTTCAAAAGATGATTATTAAATTTATTAAAAAAGGTTGAAATTGAAAAAGATTATCACCTTATATAAGAGCTATTCTAATTTACGGATCTTTTGAATTTTTTAAAAATGATAAAAAATTAGTAATCAACGAACTAGTTAATTTAACTAAATTATATGCTCCAGATGATTCTTATAAAATTGTCAATGGATTGCTAGATAAGGTTGGAACCTACTATGAAAAAATTAAGCAAAATAAAAAAAGAACTCAAGATTAAAAAAGTTTGAAGAGACTATAAGAAAAAATATCAGCACAGACAAATGAAGTTGTTATTTTCAAAAGTAATTTTAATCTATAACCCAGAAGTTAATTTACAAGATTTGGTGGAATTAGAAATTAAGTTTTTTAATTCATCTAAATCAAAACAAAAATTAATGTTTGAAAACATAAATGATTCACTTTTGAAACTAACTCATACTAACGCTGATTGAAAATATTTCACAATATTTATCTTTTATATTTTTCAAGTATCAACCTTTTATCGTGATAAAAGACATAAAAGAGCCAATATTTTTAATAAAGACTACATTAAAACAAATGCTGAAAAAAGAACTAATTTTTTAAATTGAATGGAATCAATCGATAAAAGTGATTCAGACTTCAACAATAAAATTATAGCTATTATGAAAGTTGTGTTTTAATGAAACTTTTAGAATGAGTTATTGGTAAAGATTATGAAGAAAAAGTAGCTTCTTCACTTATTAAACAAGGTAAAGTAATGGTAAATAGTGAAAAAGAAACATTAATTAATTATTCAGTAAAACCAACTGATCAAATTAATATCCTTCATAATCAAGAAGACATTTATGTTTCAAGAGGAGCACATAAACTATTAACCGCAATTAAAAGCTTTAATTTAAATCTTAAAAACAAGGTTATTTTAGATGTTGGTTCATCAACAGGAGGATTTACCCAAGTTTCCTTGTTAAACAACGCTAAAAAGATTTATGCAGTCGATGTTGGTACAAATCAACTGCACTATTCCCTTAGATCTAATAAAAATATAGTAGTGATGGAAAAAACTAATCTCAAATCATTAACAAAAGATTCTTTTAAAGACAAGATTGACATAATTGTTTGTGATGTTTCTTTTATTTCTATAAAACGTGTTTTCGACATTGCTCAAAATATATTAGAAGTGGGTTGCTCTCTAATTGCTTTAATCAAACCACAATATGAAGCAAACTCTAATGATGTTGATAAGGGTGGTTATGTTGATGAAACCAAGCATAATAGTATAATTAAGGAAATAAAAAACTATGCTTCTGAAAAATACTTTTCATTTAAAGGAATGGTTAAAAGTCCAATTAAAGGTAAAAAAAGTGGTAACCAAGAATATGTTAGTTTTTTTGTAAGGAGTATCAATGAATCGTAATCAATTTAAATTTTTATCAAAGTATACTTACCTTGATTCAGCAGCCGGAACTTTAAAACCGCAAGTAGTAATTGATGAAATTGTTAATTTTTATCATAATTTTCCAATTAACCCTCATTCATCGGATTCAAAACCTGGTATTAAAGCGGGTAGTTTAATCAAGGAAGCAAGAAATAATGTTGCTGAACTATTAAAGTGTGAGGCTGATGAAATTATTTTTACTTCAGGAGATACAGACTCTTTAAATCGTTTTGCAAATATGATTGCTAGCGAAATTAATGAGGGAGATGAAATTATTTTATCTTATGGAAATCACTCTTCAGCAATTGTGCCATTTATCGAAATGGCTAAAAAGCAAAACGCTAAAGTTATCTTATGTGAAAGAATTATTTCTAAGATTAATGAAAGAACAAAGTTAATTGTTGTGGCACAAGAAACTAACTCAATTCCTTATCCAGAAAAATGAGTAGATATTGTAGATGCAGCTAAGAAAAATAATATATTGCTTGTTAATGATGCGGCCCAAGCTATCATGCATCAACAAGTAACTTTAAATGAAGCAGATGTAGTAGCATTTTCAGGTAATAAAATCTATGGTCCTACCGGGACAGGTGTTTTAGCAATTAAGAAAGAATTGCTTAATTCGCTGAAACCAGCAACATTTGGTGGGGGAGCAACTGCTAAAATAGATTTTGATGGCATTTTTTGGAAAGGTAGAGGAACAATTGGCGACTACGAAGCAGGAACACCTAATACATCTGGTATTATTGGTTTAAATGCTGCGGTTAAATTCTTCATAGCAGAAATTAAAAATGGAGCACGAGAACACGAAGAAAAGATTGCTAATTATGCTTTTGATTGTTTAAGTAAACTTGGAGGAATTACTTTATACTCAACAAGAGGAAGTCATAATTTATTTTTTAATGTTAATGACGTTAATGCTCATGATGTTGTTTCAGCACTAGGTCATCGTGGTATTGTTTTAAGAAGTGGTTCACATTGTGCTTATTTAACTTCTAAATTAATAAATGTTCCTTCCACAATCAGACTTTCAATTGCTGCTTATAATAATGAACAAGATATAGAAAAACTAATTAAAGAGCTTAAAAAGGGAGATTACTTTGGATTCTTATAATCGTATGGAAGCTAGAAAAAAAATCATGGATCACTATAGTGATCCAAGAAATAGGGTTGAAAACATCGAAGGTGGTGTTGAATTTTTTTCTAAATCATGTGCTGATGAATTAAATTTAAAATTAACTTGAAAAGATGATATTTTAGTTGATGCTAATTTTAGTGGTAAAGGTTGCGCCATATTTATTGCTTCTACAGATATTATGCTTTTTTTGGTTAAAGGGAAAGATAAAGCAGAAATTCAAAATATCTTAATTGAATACAAGAAAATGATTAATCAGGAAGAAAGCTATGATGCAAGTGTTTTGGATGATCTGATCATTTTTAACAATGTCAAAAGTCATCTTAACCGTTTAGAGTGTGCCAATCTTATTGCTAAAGGAATATGAGGGGAAATAAATCACTAAATTTTTTTAATTCTCATTTTCTACAATATTTAAAATTCTGGTCATACTCTTTAGTACATAGGCAACCCCTTGGGTTCCAAAGCCAGAGTTTTTAATTCCTGAAAAAGGGAAGTTATCTGGGCCACGAGATGATTTACGATTAATGTTTACTGTCCCTGATTCAATATACTTAGAAACTTCAAGAGCTCATTTAATGTCTGATGTGAATATAGAATTTTGTAAACCAAATTCAGAGGCATTCATTATTTCGATAGCTTCTTCATCACCTTCAACAACAACTAAAGGTAAGATTGGGCCAAACTGTTCTTCATTTCAAATTCTTGAACTAGGATCAGTTTTGATTAAAATAGGATCAATGTAATTTTTATCAAAAGTTCCTTGTTTTAGTATTTGATCTCCACGTTTAATTGAATCTTCAAAAAGTTCTTTTAAATATTTCGCCGAAGATAAATCAATAACTTTATCGACTTTTAATCCTTCAAGCTTTTGTAATAACTTTTCGACAAAAACTTCCGAGACACCCTTATGTAAAATTAACCTTTTGATCGCTGTACATCTTTGTCCTGCAAAACCAAAAGCTCCTGTCAAAACCTCGTTTAAAGCTTGTTTTAGGTTAGCATCATATCTGACATAACCTGCATCATTGCCACCCAATTCCAAAATTAAAGGTTTCATGGTTACTTTTTCACTAATGTCCTTACCAACTCTCACTCCTCCAGTAAAAGTAACCATATCAATGTTTTTATTAGTTATTAATGAATCACCGATTTCTCTTCCCCTTCCTGAAACAAAGTTAAGTGTTCCTTTGGGAAAGTTTGCTTTAGCAAACAATTCTGTTAGGTAAGCTCCTGTTAAAGAACCATTAGTTGCTGCTTTAAAAACAACTGTATTACCAGCCAAGAGGGCAGGAACAATCTTTACCAATGAAAGGTTAACTGGATAGTTAAAAGGTGAAATAGCTAAGACAACTCCTAAGGGAACTCTAACTTGATGTGAGATTTTTTTATCAGTTCTAATTGTTTTTACTTTAATTTCATTTCAAGTTTCAATTGTATCTTTAATGTATTCAATTGAACGATCTATCTCAGTTAATGATTCATTAATGGATTTACCAATTTCTTGTTCCATTATTTGAGCTAAGTTTTCTCTTTCAAGCGCAAGTAGTTCGCAGAACTTATTAATACACTTAATACGCTCTTCTAACGCAAATTCTCTTCATCCTTTAAAAGCTACTCTGGCACTATTAAAAGCCAAATCAATTTGATTTGGCATTAATCCGGGTACAGAACCACAAACTTCTAAAGTGAATGGGGAAATGATTTCAACTTTTTTTGCTGAATCAATAAATTCTCCATTTATGTATGCAAGTTTATTCATAAGTAAAACTACCTTTCAATAATAATTTTTATTCTTTTAGGTTTGATATCGTTTTTAATTGAAAAATTTTCAATATCTTTAAATGTTTTTTGCGGGATATCTAAATGTTCAATCACATCTCCATGAATAACATGAGCTTGATGTTTATTCATTTTGTGTAAGTCAATAATTTCATAATACACTTCACCACCCACTGAAAAAGATTCTAAAATGCCAACTTGAATTAATTTTTGAATGTTGTTGTAAATACTTTTGGTATTTGTATGTTCTAGATTTCTTGTTATTTCTGAAATTGTGTGAAATTGGTGGTCATCTAAAAATTGGTTTAGAATATCAATTCTATTTTTAGTAATCTTTAATTTATGGTCTTTTAATAAGTCTTTGATTTCGTTTAAACTTAACATGTTTTCATCCTTTTTAAATTGAAAATAATTCAATTTCTTTAAATTTATTTTTTATCTTCTTAATTATATGATTTACAAACACCTTTTCAATTCCATGTGTTACTTGAGCAAGGTTTATTTTTAATTCATCAGCTGTAATTCAAGTACTTCATTTGATGTCGCTAGTAATGATTAGATCTGCTCCATGGTTATGATAGTAAAGTATATCTTCAATACTGCCTGATCCTGGAATAATCGCAATCTTTTGATAAGTTCATTTCTCATTAATATTATGCGACATTATTGGTGAATTTAACTCTTTTGCTAATAAACTAGATATTTTACCTAGATTTAAAGACTCAAATTTAAATAATACTCCATACTTACCTTTTTTGATAACATCGGCTTTTAAAGCCTTCTTTAATGCGTCATTCATACCTGAGGTTGATCTATCATAGCAGGTATGAATGACAAGAACACCAATATTAGTATTTTTAATACGATGTAATATTTCTTTTTTGTAAGGTGCATTGATGATATCTGTTTTTTCATCATCAAAAATAAATGGATGATGTAAAACAATTAAATCTGCTTTCTTTTTCATAGCTAACTCAAAAACTTCATTAGTTAGATCAAGAGCTACAATAATTGAACTTACTTTTTTTCTTTTTTCCCCAAAAGTCAAACCTGACTTATCTCACTCTTCTATATTTTTAAAGTTAAAACAAGAATCTAAATATTTTGTTACTTGATTAATGGTTTTTCTCATTTTGGCCCAAGAACTCCTCTAAGATTTTTTGATTTTGAGGCTTTCTTAAGGTTCTAATTGCTTTTGCTTCGATTTGTCTGATTCTTTCACGTGAAACATCATACTCTTCCGATAACTCATCTAATTCATGAGATTTATATTTTTTTCCTTTGGCATCATAACCAATACCGTAACGTTTCATAATGATTTCTCGATCACGTTCATCAGAGATAGCTTTATTAATTGTATTTTTTAAGATTTTTGATAATTCTTCTTGAGAAGAAAATTCAACAGGATTAACACCTTTTTCATCTTTAATAAAATCAGAGAAGGATGAGTCTTCTTCTTTTCCAATTGGTTTATCAAGTGAAATTGGATCAATATTAATCTTACGGATATATCTAACTTTCTCAGCATCAAAATCTGGACCAGCTTCTCTAGCAATTTCTTCATCAGTAGGAGTTCTACCAATTTCTTGTTGCATTTCACGTTCGATTTTAATAATCTTATTAATAGTTTCAACCATGTGAACTGGAACTCTAATGGTTCTAGCTTGGTCAGCCACAGCTCTAGTAATAGCTTGTCTAACTCATCAAGTAGCGTAAGTGGAGAACTTAAACCCTTTTTCTCACTCGTACTTCTCAACGGCTTTAATTAAACCTGAGTTTCCTTCTGATATTAAGTCAATAAAAGATAATCCACGGTTTTTATATTTCTTCGCGTTGTTAACAACCAATCTAAGGTTTCTACGAATTAATATTTCACGGGCTTTCTTACCTTTCCTGCCACCTTTTTCGATTTGTTTAGCTAAAACAACTTCTTCATCATGATTAAGAAGTTTTCCATATTTACCAATTCATCTCATGTATCATTTGACGATATCATCGGTTTCAGTTAGCTTATTTGATAGTTCATTATCTGAAGTAACTTTTTTAGAAACAATTTGATTTAAATCAATTTCATGTGTATCACTGAAATTCTTTAATCCAACCATTTGAGTTTCTGCCTCAACTCCTTTATGGAAGTCAGGAATTAAATCGTTTTCATCTACGTCGTTGTCATCTCCAGAGTCAACACTATCTTTAAGAATATTTTCGTTAATTAAATCTACAAATAAATCTTGTGCTCCCTCTTCGGTTACCAAAACTTTTTTAGAGTCTAAAAAGTTGTAAACATCTTCTTGACTTAAATATTCTTTACCACTTTTTTTTCTGTATTCTTTTAACTGCCTAATGATGGTCGTGAATGATCCACCTGCTTTTAGTACTTTTGCCATGCTACCTCTTTCCTATTTTTTTTAATTGTTCAAGATATTTAAGAGCATCTTCTTCACTTTTTGCATATTTTAATTTTACTTTAATTTTCTGCTTTAAATCATTTTTTCATTTATTGTTAATTACATTTATTATATCAATGAATTCATGTTCATTATGAGCGTACTCATGAACGTTAGCATTAATCTCTAAAAGCTTGTCTTTGCCTTGCTCAGAAATGATGGCTTCTTCATGTTGAAAATTAGTAATTAAGAACTTAATAATTCCTAATAAAACAGGATCATTGAGCTGAACATGCTTCTCTTCAACAAGTACTCTGGCTAAGAATGGTTTCTTAATCATACTTTTAATCAATCGATAAGCATAGTTGTTATGTTTGATCGGTTGATTGATTATTCTTTGCTCTTGAGTGGCTGTCATCTTTTTAGGGACAAAACTTAAGCCAACTGTACTAGCACTGATTTCAAAGTCTTTTTCAAACTTCTCTGCATAAAAAGCTTTGTCAATTTCTGTTCCTAATATTAAGAATGATTTTATTTGTTTTGCAAATATGGCAATAGAGTCCGGAGAAAGTTCTTTCAGATCTTTTTTAAAGTGCTCATAAACAAATGAAAGAGCTTCAACTTTATTTTCTAATAAACCTTTAAGTGCTTCATCACCTTGTGATCTTAATACCTCATCAGGATCTTTGCCTAATGTATTTGTAATCACAAATGTTTTATTTCTAAACTTTAATAAAGTGTAAATTGATTTTAATGTTGCATTTATCCCCGCTTGATCAGCATCGAGCATAAGCGTTACTTCTCTATTTCTAATTGCCTTAGCATTTATTTCAGTTAATGCTGTTCCCATGATGGCAACCGCATTGTGTTGGCCAATTGAATCTAAAGCGATTACATCCATAAAACCTTCATTGATAAAAACTTTACCAGTTTTTTCAATCATGTCTTTTGCTTGATCATAGTTATATAAAAGGGCTGATTTTTTGAAAATAGAAGATTCAATGGAGTTAATATATTTAGGTCCTTCGCCTTCAACTAAACGTCCAGAAAAGCCTACAATATCTCCATGAGCATTTCTAATCGCAAAGGTTATTCTATTTTGGAAAAATGGTTTACCACTTTGAGACATGATTGAAGTATTTATCATATCCGCTTCATCATGACCTCTCTTTTTAAGAAATGTAATAATTTCTTGAGAAGAGTAGCCAATAGCAAATTTTTCAATAGTATTATTATCTAATTGCCTACCCTTAATATATTCAAGTGCTTTTTTACCTTCTGGTGAATTAAGGGATAGCATGAAGAAATTATCGGCATCTTTTAAAAGCTCTATTTGTTTTAATTGGTTTTCGTTATAACTAGGTTTAAAAGATGCTGTTTCTTTATATTCAATTCCAATTCTGTTTACTAATTTACTAATTGCTTTATTAAAAGGAATCTTTTCAAAATCAGAAACAAAGTTAATTACGGATCCACCTTTACCACATACAAAACACTTATACATTTGTTTCTTATTTGAAACACTCATTGAAGGATTGGTGTCATCATGAAAAGGACAAACGCCTCAATAGTTTGTCCCTTTCTTTTGAAGATCTATATATTCAAAAACGACATCAACAATGCTAATAGCATCTCTAATTTTGTCAATTATTGTATCCAATTAATTCTCCCAACTAAATATTTAATATATTAATTATACAATCTAAATATTAAATTTTCTTAAATATAATCTTTAATATCATTGATATTTGTTTCTTCTTGTTTCATTGAATCTCGATGCCTAATGGTGACTGTGCCTTTTTCAGCAGATTCATCAATAACTGTGATTACAATTGGTGTTCCAATAGCGTCTTGACGACGGTATCTTTTACCTATTGAACCAGCTTCATCATAGGTAGCTGAGATATCTTGATCAATTAATTTTTTAAAGATATCTTTGGCTGATTGTGAGTGGTGTTTTTTAGAAAGTGGTAGAACAGCTACTTTAAAAGGGGCCAACTCTTTATTAAGTTTTAGAACAACTCTTTCATCATTTTCAAGTTGTTCTACTTTAAAAGCGTCAACAAGAAGTGAAAGAGCTAATCTATCAAGCCCAATAGACGGTTCAATAACATGAGGAATGACTTTTTGATTAGTTGTAGGATCTAAATACTCAAGTGATTCTCCAGATTTTTCCATATGTACTTTAAGGTCGTAGTCACCTCTATTAGAAATACCTAGTAATTCTCCTCAACCAAATGGGAATAAGAATTCTACATCAGTAGTAGCTAGTGAATAGTGAGCTAGTTCATTGTCTGAATGTTTTCTTAGTTTAATTGATTCTTCTTTTAAACCAATGCTTCTAATGAATTCAAATGATTTTTTAACATAGTATTCATGAGCCTCAAAGCTTTTTTCAGGAAATACAAAGTATTCTAATTCCATTTGCTCAAATTCACGCGTTCTGAAGATAAAATTACCGGGGGTTACTTCATTTCTAAATGATTTACCGATTTGACCAATTCCAAAAGGCAATTTTGCTCTTATTGCTCTTTGAACATTTCTAAAATTAATGAAAATTCCTTGAGCAGTTTCAGGTCTTAGATATACTGTTGATTTTGCGCCTTCAACTACTCCCTGTTGGGTTTGAAACATTAATTGAAAGTCTCTAATTGATGATCACTCGGTTTTTGAACCTTTGTGTTCAGTAATTTTTTCTTTAATAACTTTTTCCATCTCTGCTGCTGACATTGATTCAGCATTTAAATCTGGAAAGTATTCTTCAATTAGTTTATCTGCACGGTAACGTTTACCATTTTTCTTATTTTCAATCAATGGGTCTGAGAAATTATCTAGGTGTCCTGATGCTTCTCAAACTTGAGGGTTAGTAATGATTTTGGAATCGATACTAACGTTTTCGATTTCTTTAGCAATAAACTCTCTTCTTCAAATACGTTTAATATTTTCATTAAGTAAAGTTCCTAGAGGACCATAATCTCATGTATTAGCTAATCCTCCATAGATTTGTGATCCTTGAAACACAAATCCAAAATTTGATAAATGATTTTGTATATTTTTAAAGTTCTTTTCTGAATTTTTCATATAATCTCCTATAAAAAAAGTCCAATAGAAGGGACCAACGTTCCACCCCTCTAAGGACTCTCTTTTTAATTTTTAATGCTCCACTTTCCAAGGCTTCTATGCTTTAAAATTATACAATATTATTTTTCTACAATTAATGAATTAATAATAATTTAAAAAATTAACCTCATCATTCCTTCAGTTTTTTCTTAACAGAATATGAAATTACTTTCCTTACAAATCAATAATATAATTTACTCTTGTCTTTCTTATTAAAAACTTGATTAAATCATTTTTTAAAATCAAATTGATCTACATGTCTTACTATCTTGTTGTTTTCAAAAACAAAATGAGAATGAATAACATTTGTTACTTTATTTTTATTTTTGCCAAATTGATATTTAACCACTGCTGTGGTTAAAACATTTTGTTCATCAAATTTATTAATTGTATATTCAGCGTTTAAATGCTTTTGGTTGCTATTGTTAAACATCATTTTTTACATTGAGATTGTATCTCTATGATTTAAATTTTTAAATACTTCATCTTTAAACAAAAAACAAAGACGGTTAAATATCATAAATTTTTGTTAATTGCTCGATATTTTTATTAATTCAATTGTTATAAAATTTTTCAATAAGTTCTTTTGATTGCATAAGTAAATTATTACATAGTTATGCAATATAATAATTTGCTTCAAATAAAGCTTTTCTAATCATTTTATAAACAATATTATTTGTGCTAGGCATAATGTGCTTATACTCTTGTCATGAGCTATCAATAGCCTTTAAAGCCCTTAATACATCTAAGTCTTGTTTTTTCTTCGTGTGAAGGTTGCAAGTAAAGCCACCCTTGTAAAATTCAAAGCCCATGATGTTATCCATTCTTTTACATTCAACACATCTATCAAAGATTGGATACTCTCCAATGGAATCTAAGATTCTAAGAGTAACATAAGTGCTAATATTAGCATCATAGGTTGATCCTCAATCATTAAAAGATTCTACATAAGCTCTAAATAATCTTTCTGAAGGTTTATTTAGAGATTGTAAAGACTTAATTAGCTCAAAAAGATAAAAAGTTGAGCTAATTTTTTTAATTGGCATTTGTTTAATGATTAATGCTTTTTTTAATTTAGATAATTTGTTCTTTAGCTTTGCCCTAAACAAGTTTAATTCAACAATGTTTCCGTGTTGTAAGGCGATTCTATTTTTACTATTAATCTTTCTTACACCTTGAGCAATAAAGGAAACAATCTCGTCTTTTGTTAAAGCGGTAATGATCTGGTCATTATCTTGATAATCTAAAATTTTAATGATAATTCCTATTTCTTTACTAGTAGCCATAACTCTATTATATTATTAAAGAAATTAGTAACCTAATTTCCTAATCATATTAGCGTCTTTAGTTCAATTTTTTGAAACTTTAACTTTTAATTTTAAAACATTGTCTAAAGACAAATCATTTTTAATTTTTTGTCTTGAAGCTATCCCAATGTTTTTAATCATGGAACCATTTTTCCCAATTAAAATACCTTTTTGGGATTCTTTTTCAACATAAATTGTAGCGTCAACTTTAATTGATTCATCTTCTTCAATAAATTCATTAATTAAAATACCAAGTGAGTGAGGTATTTCTTCTTTAGTTAGACCTAAAGCACTTTCACGAATAATTTCTTTAACAAAAAATCTTAAAGTTTTATCAGTAATATCTTCTTGATCATAGTAACAAGGACCTTCTGGAAGGTTCTCTTTAATATAATCAACAAGATGTTTAATTGAGTCTTTCATTTCAATTGAAGAACCTAAAACATCTGCAAAGCCTTTCTCTTTTAAGATTAAGGCTTTGCTTTTAGCCATTTCTTCATCACCTTTGTCTAGCTTGGTGATAAGAGCTACTCTTTTTTTGTTGCCAATTAAATCAATTATTTTTTCATCTCCTTTACCAATTTCTTCATCTATTGGAGAAAGAAAAACAATTAAATCAGCATCTTTAATTGCTCTAAAACTATTTTCGTTATAGTTTTTACTAACTTTTTTTTGAGGTTTGTGAACACCAGGGGTATCAATAAAAACAATTTGTAAATCTTCACGATTATAAATTCCTTTGATTTGATCCCTTGTTGTTTGAGGGGTGGTAGAAACAATGCTGATTTTATAGTCAAGAATCTTATTTAATAAGGATGATTTTCCAACGTTTGGACGTCCTAAAAGGGCTACGAAACCAGACTTCATTATTTAAGGCTTTCTTTTTTAACACCAAAAGGGATTAAATCTTCAATCGTAAATTCTTTAAATTCACCTTTATTTCAAACTCTTATTAATACATTGGGATTGAAGAATTCTGTCATTACTTGCCTACAAACACCACAAGGATATAAGTGTCCTTCTGTACTTGCGGTTAGATCAATTGAAACAAAATCGTCTTTCTTATAACCTTGTGCAATGGCTTGAAAGATTGCATTACGTTCGGCACAAATGGTTGGCGAGAAACTAGCGTTTTCAACATTTACTCCATTAAATTCTTTACCATCTTTTGTTTTTAAGATTGCTGCAACTTGAACTTTTGAATAAGGTGAATAAGAATTCTTTAATAGTTCGTTTAATTTTTTTTGTATTATTTTAAAACCTCCTGAATAGCGGGAATATAAATTAGTAATATTCCTGTTATTCCTCCTAAGGTTATTATAAGTGTGGCTGCACTTGCAATATCCTTAATTTTCTTGACTTTTACGTTGTATTGGAAGGAGATGGTATCAACCGTGGCTTCCAGTGCTGTATTCATAACCTCTATAGATATGATCAACATAATGATAATAACAACAATTGCTCATTTAACTAATGATAAGTCAACCCATATTCCCACTCCTACAAGGATAGGAATACAAGTTAAATAAGCTCAGATTGACTTTTCTTCTTTTAAAACTGTTCAAAAACCAACAATTGAATATAGTCATTTTCTTTGTAATTTCTTTAGTACATTAAACATTAGACTTTAACTCCTATCTTATTTAAATATTTTTTAACTTTTGTGTGCATGATTTTTTCATCATCTTCATTTTGGTGATCATAATTTAAAAGATGTAAAAATGCATGGGCAAATAAATATAAAAACTCTCTTTTATAGCTATGTCCGTAAGCTTTCGATTGGGATTTAACCTTATTCTTATTAATATAGGTATCTCCAAAGGAGTTTATCTTAATTAATGGGTATAAGGCTTCTCAATCATTTGGAAAAGATAATACATCTGTTACATAATCTTTATTTTTATATGTTTTAGCTAATGATCTAATTTTTTGATCAGCAACTATTATTAAAGCTAATTCAGAATTACCTTTAATTTTTTCACCATTAACAATAAATTTTGCTAAATTCGTTGTTTCCTTCGTAAATTTAAAAGGCATTTTTGTATTATTTTTTATTTTTACCTCAATCATTTTTTTATTATACTAATTAATCATTGATAATTAAATTAAATATAACATTAGTTATATAAATAAATGTTTGAATAACATTGGGTGGGTATTTATTCAGGAACTTCTTCTGAATAATCTAACATATTTATTAAAGATAAGATTTTTCAAGAAATAAATTAACAAGTTTGTGACATAAATTATTATTTTAATTTTAAATCAATCATACTCTTTAAATAATCATGTGGATTAAATCAGATATTTAGATATTATTATTTCAATGATAATCATCTTTATTTATTTCATCTAATTTTAATATTTGGAGGGGAAAATATGGATTAAATAGAGTCTCTCTCCCAACAAGTGTTACACTTGCTCCAGCTTCTATCATCTCTAATGTACCATTTCTGTTTGAAATATTTCCGACACTTCATAGTTGCTTGTTTGTAAACTCTTTTATTTTTTTAACAAGTGGGACTCTAAAAATTGGTGTTCCCACTTCCTTTATTGCCTTACTAATATTAGAGTTTCCTATTGTTTTACCTGAAGAAATATTAAAATAATCAACATATTTTTCTAATTCTTGAATAAGAGGTTTATATTCTGTTATTTTAATTCCATTTTCTACATGGTCAACAACAGATAATCTTATGCCAAAGGGTATCTTGACTTCTTCTTTTGTTCTTTTGGCAATATCTATAACGATTTTTGCTCGAATCAATATATCATTTGATTTTATTACATCATTTAATTTGGGGTGAATAAACTGACTGAGTAAGTATCCATGGGCTCCATGAATTTCAATAAAATCAAAACCTGCTTTTTGTTACTCTTTTGGCTGCAGACACAAATTTCTCTACTATTTTATCGACATCAAGAGGACTCATAATTTTTAGTTTCTCTTGATTTAAATAATCAAAAAATTTTGTTGCCCCGATTTTATCTATATCAGTCATTTCAGCTTTTGAACCAGCATGATTTAATTGAACTCCAATAACAGCTCCACCCATCTTAACAACATTTACTACAGATTTTAGGCCATCTATTTGTTCATCATTTCAAAGCCCTAAATCCTTATCTCTAATTTTACCTTCTTCTGAAATGGCTGTCGATTCAATAATTATCGTTCCATAACCACCATAAGATCTTGCTCAATAATGTTGTATATGAAATTCATTAGCAAGGCCATCGTCACTCATAAGTGTTTCCATTGGTGGCACTCCTAGTCTATTTCTGGCATAAACTCCTCTAAATAGTTGATTCTTTTCACTTAATTTCATGATGCTCTCTTTATTTTTTTTCATTCCTTATAATTATACTTCTCATTAATTGTTATGCTAACAAATAAATCATTTAAAAGTATCTTGGAGTATAATGTAAAAGTTATTTTAACTATAATAAATTTATTATTTGAAATAAAGAGGAGAAATATGAAAAAAATAATGTTTAAAATAGAAGCTGTTATGGCCGCAGCAACACCATTAATTTCAGTTATGTCTTGTGGAAGTAATTCTACAAATGGATTTCATAGTGTAAAAGGAAATCTAATCAAAAATGGTGTGGGAGGCGCAATTTTTGAAGCTAAAAATGGTGATGTATATGCAATGTCATCTCAATCAAAATTACAAATTATGAAAAAAGATACTGATTCTTTTGTTCTAGCACCTGGTTCTAATATTAAAAATGGGCAATATGGCGTAATGATGCAAGCCAAAAATGGTGATATCTACGCTATGGGTGACTCAACAGGGTTGGAAGTTTTAAGAAGTGCGTCGCCCGCTGCTGGTTGACAAGTAATTAAAAATTCAAAGATAACTGATGGATCTAGTGGAACTTTATTCCAAGCTAAAAATGGAGATATCTATGCCATGGGTACTAACTCATGTTTAGAAGTTTTAGTGGGCGGAACAGGTGACAACTGAGTTGATGCAAGTGGTTCGAATATAACAAATGGGGCTGAAGGTAAAATTTTTCAAGATAAAGATAATAATATATATGCAATGGGATTCGGAACAGGCTTAGAAGTTCTAAAAGGAGGGGTTACATCAACTGGCTGAGTAAGTGCAGGTACCACTTCAAAAATTACTGATGGAACCAATGGTACAATATTCAAAGCTAAAAACGGAGATATCTATGCCATGGGTAAAGGATCTAAATTACAAGTTCTTACAGGTAGAACTGGTAGCAATTGGAAAGTGTTAACTAGTTCAAATATAACTGATGGTGAAAATGGCATTATTTTCCAAGATAAAGATGATAACATTTGATCTATGTCAAAAGGAACGGGATTGCAAGTTCTTAAAGGTGGATCTGGTGACACTTGAACTGATGTTACATCTTCGAAAATAAGTAATGGACAAAAAGGTAAAATTTTCCAAGCTAAAAATGGTGACATTTATGTAATGGGTGGTAATACTAGTCTAGAAGTTAAAAAATCTGGAGAAAGAGATTTTAAACCAGCGGCCGGAGCAAAAACTGGTGGATCCGGAGAAGCTGGAACCATATTCCAAGCTAATAGTGGTGATATATATGCCATGGGCGGTTTAATGAACGGATTACAAGTTCTTAAGAAAGGCGCAAGTGAATTTGTTCCAGCACCTGGTTGCAAAATTTGAGCAGCAATTAATGCCACAATTTTTGAATCTTCCAATGATGACATCTTCACAATGGGTCCTGCTGCTGAATTGCAAATTTTAAAAAATAAATAATAAACACTTTAATAGGTGTTTATTATTTATTTTTTAAACATGACCAAATAAAATAGAAACTATAGTTTCTTCGTTATATATTGATACAGCAGGAATTGAAACACGTATTCCAAGATATGGTAAGATACCTGCGATTTTCACCTTAACTTTATTATTTTTATTCGTTTCTAATAAGCTTTTTATTTTAATGTTGTAAAAGTGATTATTGATGTTGATTGGCATTTTTTGATTAATTTTTAAATGAAAAACATCTTTATAATCGATAAACATAATATTGTCGTGGATAGTAGGAACAATGTTTATTTTAATGGTTTATTCAATTTTATAAGTGAATAAATAAAATAAAAGTAAAAATATCAAAGATATAACAATTGAAAACAATAAGCCAATATTTTTATTTATTTTTGTAACTTTATCCAATGTGAACCTTTCTTCCCTTAGTAATAAAACGTTCAGAGTGAGAAACCTCGATAATGAAATTTGCTTCTTTAAAAATAATTTTAGCCAATATTTGAAAATTATCTTCAGATAGATATTCTAAAGCTTCATCCAAAATTAGTAGTTAATGTTTTTCAGCAAAAATACGCATAAGTTTTATTAATTGTCTTTGTCCCTGTGAGAATAAAGAACCATTTTCACTTAAACTATCATTAAGTTTTATGCCATTTTTACTTAGTAAAGATGTTAAGCCATGCTTGACATCTTGTTTTTATCACCTCAATAATGAAGCATAGCTTCCCATTGTGATGTAATCAATTACAGAAGTGCTCGGTAAATGCTCATCCGCAAATATACTTAATATTTGACTTCTAATATTATTTATATTAAGATGTTCACTATTAACATCGTTATATTTTACTAAACCACTATGAGGCAATATTCCTGATAGTGATTTGAGTAAGATTGTCTTACCTAATCCATTGGGCCCTATTAACCTATTAAATCCTGATGGGTGCAAGTTTTTAATATTTACCACTTCTTTATATCAAGGTTAATAATAAAGTCTTCCAAAGTGATGCTTTTAAGTGAAAGATTAATCACTTTAGATTGGTCAATAGACTCATCCTCAGAATTTAAGATAAAATCAATATCGTTAAAGTAAATTGTGTTTTGTTTTAGTTTAATCAAAAAATCACCTAATGCTTCTAGTGGAGAAAAGAAATTAGTCAAGATGGATAGAAACATTAAAAATGAACCAACAGTTATGGTGTTTTCAAAAATAAGCTGAACACCTAAAAATGTCATAATAATTGGCGAAGAATATCTAATAACTGATTGTAAGGTAGAAGATAATGCACTTATTTTGCAAATTCTATAGTCATAATTTTTATAAGTTTACAAATCTTTTTTTCAAGCTTTAAATAATAACGATCATCTTTTAGATTCTTTTAAGTTTCGATAAGAATAAATGATTTGACTTCTTGATTCAAACTCATTTTTATGAGGGGTCACAAGCTTTTCGTTCAAATGTCTAATAATAATATTAATTATTATTGAAGCTAGAAATTGTAAGGTTGCTATTCCTAGTGTAATACTAAAAAGTTTAAAATCAATTCACATTAAAAGTATTGTTGAAATAATTAGGGTAAATATTTCGTTAAAGAAGACATGGATTACAAAACCAAAAAATTTGATAATGAAGGAATAAGTGAAAGCCTCCTCAAATGATCTGATTGATTTATTTTAGAAATACTTTGTAAGTTTGATGTATTGAACTTCTTAATATATCTTCTGGTGAGATCAATTTCAATTATATTGGCCATCTTTTTATTAAAATAACCATGTAAGAAATAAATCAAAACTCTTAAGAAAGCTAGGAAACCAAAACAAATACAGATTAAATTGAAAAGTTTTAGCAAGTGATTGGGTATAACGCGGTCAAAGATTATTTTCATAAAACATGTAGAAGAAAATGTAAAGACTGAAGTCATAATAATGGAAACTATAATTAATAAAATAAGTTGCTTGTTCATAAAAAGATATTTAAATTTATAAGACTTTCCAATTTCTACATTTTCTTCAAAATACTCACCCTTTTCAATAGTCATTGCAACGCCTATATAAGATTTTCTTAATTCTTCTTCTGTAATAAGATAATTCCCTTTACTTGGATCTCATATTTCAAATTTTATATTATTTCACTTAATAATCACATAGTGAAATGATTTTTCTTGTTTTATGATTGATATAAAATACTGATCATTTTTAAGGTCATCAAATTCGATCTTAAAAGCTTCTATTTCAACACCAAAATTTCTTCCTAAGTTTGCTAGTGAAGAAATATTTAAACCCTTTTCACTAATTTTAGCCTTTCTTTTAAGTTGATTAATTGAAATTCACTTTTTAAAATATTTATGATGTAAAGATTAAATAATATATAAGCCACAATCTTGTACATCCTGTTGTTTATTTATTTTCATTATATTTATGATTTAGTAAAAATAATGCTTAAGATCAAAAATATTATGAAAAGAAAAAATCATAATTTAAAATGTTTCATATTAATTCATCTTAATCAAAGAATTTTTAATATAAGAGTGATTAATAAGGAATGAGAGTTTTAAAAAAGTACTAATTAAGCACTTTTCCTGTGATTGATTTATATATTTCTAATTGTTCATCAGAAATAGGACCTTTGTTTTGGTGTAAAAATAATCATGTTTTATAAACAATGTTTTTAAAACCTTCTTCAAAGTTTCTCATAATAAGTTGGCGATCAGCTTGAATGCCTGGATAATTCCTGCCTTCAGCAAGTTTATCTGCTGCATACAGAATTTTATCGAGCATTGTTATGTCTTTAGTCAATGATGTATGTCTTAATATAGCTGTTGAGATTTCTTCATTCCGAACTAAATACCTATTTTTACTTCATAGGTATCCAGATAGTGAATGAAGTTCAAAATCTTCTAGTTCATCATAAATCTTATATTTTTTAATAAATGCACGATGTCATTCTTTAGGATGACATTTAGTAATATCATGTAGCATACCTGCTGCATAGGCAATTTTAGCATCATAATCATTTCTTTTAGCCAGCTTTGCTGCATATGCAGCAACAGCAGTAGAGTGTTTATATCTTTTATGATTTAAAATGGTTCTAGTTAAATCATTTAAGTATAAAAAGTTTTTACCAATATATGAATTTATTTCTTTAGAAATAAATTCGAATTGACCACCCCTTACTTTGGTAGCAGACCCTGGAAAAATAGGGTTGTCTAAAAGCATTGCATTATATTTACGAAGATTTATCTTTGAAAACTTTTTATTTCTTTTAAATACGGTAATTTGAGACATGCTTGATAATTCATCAATTGATTTTCATTTATTTAATTTATTTAAATGATCACTACCGACAATTAAGTAAATTTCTGCTTGAGGAAATTTACGTTTAAAGTATTTAATAGTTTCTATAGTATAAGAAACACCTTGACGTTTAGTTTCAAAATCTGAAACTTCAGTTTTGTAAATCAAAGATAAATTAAGCATATTAATTCGATGAGCAGCTTCTACAATTGATTTATCTTTTCTGCGAAAAGGAGAAACAAAATTAGGTACAAAATAAAGCTTATCTAAACCTAATTTTTTAATTGCGAAATCTGCTATTTGTATGTGAGCTTTGGTTACTGGATTAAATGATCCGCCAAAGATAGCTATTTTCATATAGTTATTATAAATAAAAGCAAACAATTTGGAATTAATAAATAGTTATTAAGAGTATGAAAATAAAAATAAAGCCTAATAAATAGGCTTTATTTTAATAGTGAATTATAAATTTGATTAAAAATAAGTTTATTAATATCTATAAACTATTCATTTACATTAAATAATTCAGGAATAATTGTTACACCTGTGTCTTTATTATAAGTAGCAAAAAAAAATCAAATTGAGTAATCATATTAGGTGTTTGATAAGAAACTAAAAATTGGAAATTAACAAAATTTGAATTTTCTCTAAATGTAAGTCCGCTACCTATTTGAGAATTTTGAATATGGTTTTTACCTTTTGGACTTAAATAACTTGGTAATTTATCAAGATTTAAAAAATTCTTTACTACATCTTTAAGTTCAGCATTATTATTTGCAGATAGATAATTAATAACATCAACATCAAACCCACTATCTGTTGGATTTCCAAATATTTTACTAAATGATTTTCCTAATTTAGGATAGGACTCTTTAAAAGTCTTAAGATTTAAATTAACTTTAAAATTAAATATCTTTGGTGTAGGCTTTCCATATGAAGTAACTGTGGTTGTAGCATTATCAGTTTCATTTCATCCTTTATTAGCAAATGGTTTTACAGTTACATTTTGCACGCTTGCAACAATTCCATAATTTTTACTAATATGGTTAATAACAGAAGTTATAGAACTTCCTCTATCAATAATATTGCTGTAATAATCAGTTAAATATTGTTACCCTTCTATGATCTTGTCATGCTTATTGGTTGAGTCAACAGTAGTAGTTGTCGCTATAGAAGCTGAAGCAATTGCGCCCGCTCCTATAAAACTAAATAATTTTTGAAACATGTCCACCTCTTTCTTTTTTAATACAAATATATTTCTTTTTGAGATTCTTTAAAAACAAATTTAACTAAGATACGATCCAAAATGTCATCAAATACCATAATTAATAGTAAAGTGGTTAGGATACTTCACATTGGAATGTTAATGTATATGACTAATATACCGAAAATAACAAATAGTACTGAAGTAATTACATTAGTAGTAATGGCTTCCAAAATTTTTGATTTAGATCAGTTATCATATGTTGTATATAAAAGAGTTATGAATAAATAAACAACAGCGAATGAAAAGCAAACTGAAATTTCAACCAAATTCTTATATGTTGAAATGCTGTTTATTAAGAAACCACAAAAAATTGTCATGGAACCAATCATTAATGGCGATAGGACTAACATTCAGATTGAGTTTTTGGCAGAAGTTTTTGGTGAGCCACTAAACGCTATCTTTGTGTACAAACTATATATTTGTAAAATAATTAATAATTCAAGGATGAAAAATAGTAATGGTCAAAAAATATCTTGTGAGTCTCAGTAATGACCTATTTGACTTATAAGTGAAATAAAGGTGGATGAGATAAAAAGCACAAATAGTCTTTTATATCTATCTTTGATATATCTTAAAGTATCTAAATAGTTTTTAACTCTATCGGAAGTAACATTAAAATTACTTCCGATAAACTCTAAAGCAAAGTATATTGACATAAAGATATATATCCAGAATTCAATTGTATGGAATATAAATACTAAGGTGAAATTAACTAATGTAAAAATTGCTACAAGAAGAGTAGATAGCAATTTAAAAATTATTACTTCTCTTTCAGTTTTATTATCAGAATTTACTATAAAAGCTAATAAGAATTGTAAGAAACTTAAAAACTAGAAGCGATTAAACCAAATAAATAAAGTAATAGTGAGAGCCATTTCAAAAAGGCTTTCTGATTTGGATCAGTTTCACTCATTCTTAAAACCAAAAGAGAAACACCAACAGCCATAAAAGACATGAAAAAGACCATGGTTAAATGAATGTATCTAAGCAATGGAAAATCCTTTTCATATTTATCTCGAAAAACGTTTTGATTATATCAATGCATTGAAGCTATCAAAACACTGAAAACGCTAAAAACTTTTTGTCAAATTTGGGAAGAATGATTATTAACTATAAATGAATTTATCGATAAAGAAATAACAGCAATGGTTGCAAAATCAAAAATTAAGGGGATAAATTTGCTACTTCCTTGTTTATCAGAATCATTTAATCTAAAAAGGCTTAAGTGTTTTTTAAACATCAAATAAACTAACTTATTGGTTATATCATATTTTTTATTGCAAAAATTACAGGTTAATTCTAGCTTACCTTGCTCTTTAATGATTTCTGTTCTTTCGGATGGAGAAATTAACTTAGCTATCTGCATAATTTTTTCGTCACTAAATGTACACTTTCATCTTAAATTTTTTACATCTAATTTTTCAAAATCAATTTCTTTAATATATTTTTCGATATCATCAAAATTTAGCAAAGGTTTTTCTTTAATGATAATTTCAATCATTTCAATGTCTTTATCATCATGATCAGGAAGAAGTTGAAAGATGACTGAAAAGACTTTCTTAAACTTTGATGGATTTTCTAAAACTGTCGAAAGTTGAACAGCAGAAAAAATTTGTTCCGATTGATGAAAGAAGTAAGAAAGATCGGTTGAAATATTTCCTTTTTGAAGAAAAACATCACTACCAAAAACTTCATTTTGAACTCTTCTAATAATTTTCAAAATTCCTTCACTTCCAATACCTAATTCAATAGGAATTAAATTAAAGTTTTCCTTATCATACTCTGTAACAACATTAGGATTACCAACCAATGCTCTAACATCACCTTTATCATTGGACTCCACAATTATATTTTTAAGTGGGCCATTAGCTTTGATATAAGCTGTTGTAAGATCATTTTGTTTCATAACACCAAGTGGGGTAAAAGCACCTATTGCTGCCCCCAAACCTAATGATGCCAACGGATAAGTTTGGTGCATGATAATTGCTTTTTGAGCTACATCAGTAACATCACTGACGTAAGCTCTTATGTTGTTTTTGATTAAAATTATTGTTTTACTCATGTAAATATTATATTGATTTATCATAAATAGACTTTATAATTTAAATAGAATAATTAAAAAAAGGAGATCTTAAATAAATATGGCAAAAGACGTAATGATAGAACAAAATAAAGGGGAAAATGATCAGTTAGAACCACAGGTTTTGCAAAGTCATTAAAATTATTTGGTACCCAAAAAGAAGCTGCAGAATTTGGAAAATCTCTCGCAAGAAAAACAAGTCAGAGTTTAGATTAAAAGATAAAACTGGCAAAATAAGAGAAAAATCTAACTATCGAAAATAATTATTTTTATATTTGCAAAAACAATTTAGCATTGATATCAATAGTTATAAGAATTTTTTTAAATAAAATATAATAAATGCACACAAGGAAAAAATATAAAAAATGAAAAAAGGTTTATGACTTAGTGTAATTGGTGTAATCGGAGCACCTATGTTGTCCGTTGTTTCGTGTGGAGAGTATTCAACTAATAGTACAATTAAGTGGAATAATTTAACACCTGCTCACTCAAAAATTCCTCAAAACTGGCAATAGAACTTTTATGCCATATGTTGATTTAACAATGCAACCTCAAGCTAAATACAAAATAGAAAATTATTTTGATAATGGAACACATAATTTAATGTTTGCTTTTTTACAACAAAAAGCTGATAATTTAAGTGGAATGCCTGATCCGGCTTGAGGTGCTACGACAGATTTAGGTTCTAAAGACTGAGGGACTTATAAAATATTATTAAAAATTACAAAAAATAGGGGTAAAGTAGGTATTTCTTTTGGTGGAGCTGCGAACACTCCTATTTGAGAGGCAAAACAAGCTACTCCCGAGAATGTTGCTGCATCTTTAGAAACAACAGTAGACAATTTTGGAGCTCAATATATAGATTTTGATATAGAAGGACAAGCACAAACAAATAAAAATAGTTTAAGTTTACTTGCAAAATCACTTCAAAAGTTACATCAGGATATGCAAAACTTACAAATATCAATTACACTGCCTGTTTTAGCAACAGATGGATTAGTTAATGATGGTTTAAAAGCATATCAACAAATCATTTCTGAAAGTAAAATTGCACTAAATTTAAATATTATGGCAATGGATTATGGTGCTAGTGGAGAAGTAAGTAAAGATATGGTAGAAAATGACATATCAGCCGGAAATAAATCACTAGCACAAATTAAAAGCACATTTGAAAATAATAATATTGAATTTGATAAAGATAATATCGGTAAATACTTAGGTATGACTCCGATGATTGGTGTGAACGATGTTCAAACTGAAATTTTATCTGTTACAGGAGCACAAAAAGTGGCTAATTTAGCTGTAGATATAAAATTGGAGAACTTTCATTTTGATCATTAGGTAGAGATAAAAGTGCTACAGGAAGTGAAATTGGCCAAGTTTCTCCAACTCATTCTGGAGTTGATACTGGCGAAGATTTTGCATTTACTACCAACATGAAAAAAATATATTATGATGGTGATACTCCTCAAGCAAGTGTAAGCGAAACTTTTGAAATAAATAATTATTTTCAAACTCAAACAATAAATAAAATAAGTTAATCACCTGTTAAAATGCTATGTGATATTCAATTTCAAAAGATGATAATATTATTAAAGATTCTTTATTCTCAAACGGTTTTTTAGATGAAAACGTTGGAAATAAAAACCATAAATATCCAGTTGATGCTTATGGAATTAATGGAAGTAAAATTAGTTGACAAATATTAGATGTTAATACTTTACCATTAGAACTAAAATCTCCTGTCTCAAAATATAGTCCAAGTGCAACATATGCACAAGATAATACATATGTCTACTATAATTGAAAATTATATTTTAATAAATGATATGTAAGTCCCAGAGGTGCAACACCGGATAAAGGAGACCCCTGAGAATTAGCTGCAGAAAACTTACAAGATTTACCTGGTTATTCTGCTCAAGCAAAATAAAATTTGTTAGGTTAATAAAAAAACTACTTTAATAAAATATAAAATTAAATATCAACTCAACAAAATTTTAGTTTAATGAATAATAATTATTGATTTAAAGCACGACCAATTTTTTCATCATAATTAGTTAAATAAATTCTATCATTATTTGGAATTACTGAGTTTAATAAACAATTAGGAGAGAGTATATTATCTATGGATGAACTTAAGAGATTTAACGCCATTTTTTCATTCTTGTAAAAACTACTATTATTTTTAAAAATGTCATGATAAAGATAATTAAATACTGGTGTATATTGAATTTGTTCAAAATTCTTGAGTAACATATTGTCTGGGTTTGTATCATAACCAGGTAAAGTATCATTAGTTGTAGCAAAATCATAAAAAGCATTTCTTATTGCTGAATAAAATCTATCTTGTTCTACAATGTTGTTGGTTGTTTTTTTAGCCATGACAATTGTATCTAAAAATCAAGAAGAATTTTTAGGCATTAAAACTCTAATTTGCCCTTTACTTTGAGGCAAAATGTAATTATCATCTCATTCACCTGCAGAATAAGCATCAAGTGCATCTCCGTTATACATTATGGCAACATCAGTTTTACCTTTTTCTTGCGACTTGACTTGATTTAGGTCCATTAAAACTTGGGTTCCATTAGTATTAAATGGCCTCACTTTACCCCCCTTTGATTTTCAAGCATTGTTAATAATCTGATGAAATGCATTAAGATATTGTGCTCCATCTTGCTTATTTTTAATTTGAGAATTAAATGTTCCTCTTCCATCAACTCCTTCTGAACCAATGGCCACATTATCTCTCATGTAATCATTGACTGTCAAAGTATTTGCCCCAATTATTTTTAATCAGGAAAGGGTATTGCTGTAAGAATATATGCTGTCATTTTTATAAATGTCGGAATTTTCAAAGATAGCGTTAACTGAATTTTGATCTTTAGCTTCTTCAAGAAGTTTGATAGCAGGATTATCACCCTTAAAACTATAAGGGTTAAATGCCACCACTTTACTTTGTAGAAAGTATGGGAGTGCAAACTCTCATAACTTATCATCTTGGCCATCGCCATCTACATCATGAGATTCTGCATCTGCTTTTATGGTAGTCAGCATACCATTCTTGTCATAGTAGTTATTGCCAGAATTTCAAGTGGAAGTTCACTTTGTGCCTTTTGCATCTTGACGATATAAAATTTCACCATTATTATTCATTTTTATTAAAGGAAAAGAGTTCAAAATTTTCCAAGCTGTAGGAGAGTAATATTTTGGTAACTCTTCATTCCACTTAGTTCTGTCTGCAGTAATGCCTAGTATTTTACTAAAATTCAGTTTTCTAATTTTGCCCTCATCAGCTAATTTAGTACTAAAATAATCGCTACCTACTCCACCAACGGAAACACCATTGTCAATATCTCTTTCAAAATCAGGCAAATCACCAAACTCTGTATAGCGATAATATTGATTAACAACACTTTGATTTTTATCACCAATATATAGTTCATAATTATTAAATTCAAGATTAGATCTAATTTCATTATTAAAAGACAATAAAGAACAAGAAGATAAAAAGACTAATGGCGAGATTGCTGCCATTACAAAAGATAGAAGTTTTATTTTACGTTTTTTTAATTTCTTACTCATTTTTTACCTTTCCTTGCCTTATAAACAAAAGCAATAATAACTGATGTTGAAATCGTTATTGCCATTACAATTGTACCAAGAGCAAATATTCAGGGACGCAATTTTGTTGTTGCATATAACGTTGTACCAATTGTTTGCATTTTTGATGTTGTTTTGGTAACAATAAAATCATCAAATGAAAATGTTATAGCAACAATAAGGGTTGCAAAAACAACAATCATCATATGTCTTAAATATGTTTTAAATCATGTTATGATAGGACCATAACCCAAATCTTTTGAAGCTTCAATAAGTTTATAGTTAAACTTTTCGCTTTGAGGATACATAATAGTTATGCCATACGGCAAAGTTAAAACAACATGGCCAAGAATTGCTCTTTCTAATCCGTCATCCATAATTTGTAACGAACCAAAAAGAGTTGAAAATGTGATGGCTAGCATAACACCGGTGATAACATTTGGATTAATCATCGGTACATTCTTTGTGAAGTTAACATAACCTTTTAAGGTTCTTGCTTTACTTCTTCACAAAGAATAAACAACCATAATTGAAATAATTACAACTATTAGACTAACAGATATACCTATTACAAATGATGCAAAAGCATCTCTAGCAATATCTAAATCAGATCAAAGTTTAGTTCAACCTTGTTCAGAATAATGAAACTTCGGGAGCATTCCTGCTTTTTTTGGAGCTGATGAAAAAGAAAAAACAGCAGCAATAAAAAGGGGAGTATAAAAGAAGGCTAAAATTATGAAGATATATGCTTTCTTAAATAATTCTTTAAATTTAGACATTAATACCTCCCTTGAGCTTCCGGATAACTCTTGGGCCCAAATAGATCAATCCATAAATTGTCATCACTACCGCTAGAGTTATCAAAGCAACAGTAGAAGTAGCGGTTTCAGAGTAGGCACTAACATCAATTCCTTTAGCGTCATGATCAATAATGTTAGCAATCATTCTTGCTTTTTCAATGGAGAAACCATTGTCAATTAGCGTATTAGTCATTAAAAGTGATGTTGAAGACATCATAAATACGATTGCAATACCTGAAAAAATTGATTTTAGGCAATATGGCAATATTACTTTAAAAACAGTTTTTAATGTACTGTAATCCAAATCATTTGATGCATCCAACAATGAATTAGGGAAAGAACGCATAACAGGATACAAAGGAATCATCATGTAAGGTGTATAAATATAAACCATTCCCAAAACAATGATTCATTGCTTTGGTGGCAAGTAACTGCTATCAAAAATGTTCATTAATAACATTTTCAAAGCCAAAACCTTAGCAACAGAAAAGATAAATAATGGAGAAATCATTAACATCATCGATAAAACTCTAAAAATAGGCGAATCATGCCTTGCAACCACTCAAGTAAAAGGAAAGGCAATTCCCAAAGCAAATACAGAAGCAATTAAAGCCATTGTAACAGATCTTAGAATAACATATCACATATCTGTATCTCTTAAAATTGCTCCTTTATCAACAATGTCAGAGTTAGAAAAGGCTTTGATCAAAAGTAACACTAATGGAGTAACAATGAATAAGGCAGACCCTGCTAAGTAAGGAATCAAATTAGTTAATTTTAAATTCAGTTTATTTTTAGAAAAAAGTAATTTTTTAATCATTATTCCTCCATAGTATGAACATCATAAGATTTTCATTTCAAAAAAACTTTTTCTTTTACTTGGTAAACTTTAGTTGTTCTAACCTTTCAAAGCATTTTCTTTCCTTGTACGAGGTACTCTCAAAAAGTTCCTTGGAAAGTAGCTCTTGTAATGTGTCCATTTAGAAATCCTTTGGTCCTTGAAGAGATTGTAATATCTTCAGGTCTTAACATTACTTTTATATTTTGGTTCTTTTTGAAGGCATAAGTATCTCCGGGTAAATCCATATCTGATCAACGTATTTTGTTTTTACCAATCACTTTGGCATTGAAAAGATTTGAAGCTCCAATAAAATCTGCAACTCATGAATTGCTGGGGAATTCATAAATTGTTTGTGGTTTATCAAATTGTTCAATTTTACCATCTCTTAAAATTGCAATTCGATCAGAAATAGTCATAGCTTCTTCTTGATCGTGGGTAACAAAAATAAAAGTTAACTTTAAAGTTCTTTGAATTTCTCTAAGTTCTTTTTGCATTTTTTGTCTAACTTTTAAATCAAGAGCTAAAAGAGGTTCGTCTAGTAAGAGTATTTCTGGTTCAGTTACTAAAGGTCTTGCTAAAGCAACTCTTTGTTTCATTCCTCCAGAAAGCTCATCAATTTTACGATGTTCGTTAGCTTCAAGGCCAACCATATTAATTATATTTAAAGCTCTTTCTTTCATCTCTTTTTTAGAAAGAGCACGAGTTGTATTATGTTTATCGAATAAATCTAATTTTTGGTCTACATATGATTCTCAATAAGAATAAACAAAATCAGATTTATCCATTCATTTTTGAGCCTTAATACGCTTTTTACTTTTAGGTAGGTTATCGCTTAAAGCTTGTGTGTATTCTTCTTGTTCTAAGTCAAGCTTCCCCATCTTTGCTTTAGCTATTTGGATTCATTTTTTTATTAGTTTCTTACGTTTTAATTGAACTTTTTTTGAGATTTCATCCTTAGGAACTCTGAAAAGTTTTAAGCCATATTGAATATTTTCAATTACTGATAAATGTGTAAATAAGGCGTAATCCTGGAAAATTGTTTTAGTTGGTCTTTTATGAGCTGGAAGGTCTTTAACATCAACACCTTTAATGATTATTTCACCTCTAGTAGGTTTTTCAAAACCTGCCAATAATCTTAAAGCTGTTGTTTTACCAGAACCTAAGGCTCCCAGTAAAGTAATAAATTCACCTTTTTTAATTTTTATATTGAGCCCTTTTAAGACTTCTTTGTTATCAAGCTTTTTGACTAAATCAACCAGCTCAATTACTGGTTTAACATTTTTATTTAAAGAGTTACTATTTCTCATGAGATGCTCCTTTTTTTAAATATGCTAAAAAATTATAAAGAAAAATAACAAAATGATAGTTTATTTTAAGTTAAAAGATACTTTTTAAATAAATAAAATGTAATTAAAAACATACAAATATGCTCTAATAATAAGTTTAGATTATAATTTTTTTGATTAAAAAGGAGAAAACAATAAACAAATTTACACAAATAGGAGTTTTAATGCCTTCTGCAGTAGGAGCTGGTATAAGCCACCAACAGTTATTACAGTTGGAAGTCATAACACAAATGAAAATCTTAAAGATGTTAATGAATTAAAAACTTATTTTGAGGTAAACTTAAATAAAATGAATGAAAAACAAAGTGAATATTCAGATCTTGGAACATATTACCATTCAAATGAAGGTAATTTAAGACAAGGGGTAATTAAAGCTAATTCTTCATACATAGAATTAATATTTATGCTAAATAGTGCCCAATCAACCAAACTAGAATCATTTCTAACAAAAAATAACTTGACATTAGGAATTAATCAAGTACCTTGTGAAGACACTATGAATATTTATATCTATTCAGCTAAAGACAAACAAGTATTTAATTATGAATTTACAAAAGAAAGAATTCAATCTTGAGGAAATTATGAATGAATGGGCCAAATCATGGGAAATGCTTGAGATCATTAATATAATATAAATTATATTTTCAATGTATAGTTAAAAATAGAGCTTAATGCCCTGTTTTTATAATAAAATATTATATTACACTTACATAATTAAAGCTAATAAACTTAAATTATTCAATTAGGGAATGGGAACCCATCCACATTTTTCTTTTGAACTTCTTCTTCAGTTATGATTGTTATCATAATTTCTCCAATAATACTAATTTTTGTTTCAACTAAATGTCCACCAAAAACTCTGCCAGTTTTATCTTCAGAAATAGTGACATGAGCATGAACTGAATAATCACCAGAAATGTTACCGATTAATGAAGTCATTTCATATGAATCATCAAGCTTAATTTGTTGATAAGATTTTAAGTCTTTATCAAAATAAGAGATCTGTGGTTTTTCAATTCGACCAATACCTTCTATTTTAGCAAATTCAATGTTCTCTTTTTGAGCTATCTCACGTATACTCTTAACTATTTCTTCTTGAGGGAATAGCTTTACTGCTATGATGTTTTTAAATCTTTTATATTTCACAAAGCCTCCTTGGATATTTATAAAATTATACAAAAAAAGATCCAAAGGATCTTTTTAGTGAATTAATAAATTAATTAAGCAATTTCTACTTCAGCTCCAGCTTCAACAAGTTTTGCTTTAATAGTTTCAGCTTCTTCTGGTTTAATGTTTTCTTTAATAGGTGAAGGTGCTCCGTCAACTAATTTCTTAGCATCCATAAGTCCTGCTCCTGTAATTTCTTTAACAGCTTTAATAACAGAAACTTTGTTTCCACCAATAGCTTTAAGAGTAACAGTTACTTCTGATGGTGCTTCATCAGCTGCAGCTGCTGGACCAACCGCAACAGCTACTGCTGTAGGGTCGATTCCAAATTCCTCTTTCATTGCTTCTACTAATTCCATCACTTCTTTAATGTTCATTTCTTTAAGTGATTCAATAAATGACTCTTTTGTTAATTTTGCCATAATTTTCCTTTCTAATTTGATTCTTCTGTTTGAGGAGCGGAATCATTTGCCGCTTCTTCTTTATTTTCTTCTTTTGGAGCCTCTGCATCTTGAGATGCTTCAGATTTTGCTTCCTCTGCTTGAGGAGCTTCAGCTTCTACTTCTTTAATTTCTTCACTACCCCAGATTCACTTTTTTCCAAGTGACCTTCAGTAGCTAACATATGCAATCCTGAACCAATATATTTGATTGGTGCAAGCATTGATGTTGCCAACATTGCCAACGCTTCTTCTAAGCTTGGTAATGTGGCTATTTCAACTACAGCAGCAGCGTCAATAATGTTTCCTTCATAAGTTCCGGCTTTAATTTTTAGTGCTTCATGTTCTTTAGCGAATTTAGCAACGATTTTGGCTGGAGAAATATCATCTTTATTACCAAAAACATATAGGTTAGGACCAGTTAGACTATCTTCTAATTCTGCTAAACCATTTTCTTTAGCAGCAATTTTGAATAATCTATTCTTATAAACTTTAGCTTCTACGCCGTGAGATGCCATTTCGTTTCTTAGTTCTTGTAATTCTTTAACTGATAAACCAGCATACTCGGCTATAACTAAAGCTTTAGCAGCGGAAATTTTTGAAGTAATTTCTTTAACTTGATTTGCTTTTGCTTGTCTTTCTGAATTCATTAGCTCTCCTTTCTTGTTAAGCAATACAATAAAAGTCTCTCTATGGAGACTTAAAGTGGAAAGATATAGTCTGTACACTCGGTAACTTATTAAGCTATTGCTGTTACTGTCTCTATGTATTGCTTAAATATTATATATTAAATTGATAAAAAGTAAATATATTTCCTCATTAATTCTTGAGAGGATAAATAGACTAGCTATTTCAGCTCTTAAAATTCTTTTTCCCAATGAAATTCCTTAAAATCCTTGCTCTTGAGCAAGCTTAGTCTCTTCAAGTGTAAATCAACCGTCTGGACCAACTAAAAAGACATAATTAACTGGAAATGAGTGTTTAACATTTGTTTGATTTTTGGTAAAAGCTATGACCTTATTAAGGTTAGATAAATCATATTTTTTAAACAGATTTTCAAATTCAATATGATGATCAATAATCGTTTTTTTTATTTCTAAAAGATTGTTCAGCAGCTCCCTAAACTATCTTATTTCAACGCTCCATTTCTTGAGATAGATCTATTTTGCGATTAATAACTACGTTTTTTGAATAAACAGGAATTAGTTTGGTAGCACCAACCTCAGTTGCTTTTTGAATCAATCATTCGAATCTTTTGAGTTCCATAATTGAAGCGGCAATAATGACTTCTCCGCTTCATTCATGGTTCTCAACTATTTCCTCAATAATTTTAACTCTACCCTCATCAAAACTACAAACATAAAACCTTTCTTCAAAAACACAAATAATCTGCTCGTTAAAAACCCGAGCAGATTTTAAATGCTTTAAAGCATTATTATCAATTTCAAAAGAATTACCTTCTTTTCTATTAACATGGAATCTAAACATAATCTAATTATATTAATCTATTAAAAATTTTTCATAAATTTATCATTGGTTTTGTCTTTAGCTTTTTTAGCTACCTTTAAAATTTCGGCTTTTTCCTTGTGGTTAAGCTTAGGTGAATAAATTTTTGGAATAATTATTAAATCTCCATAAGAACCAGTTCTTATTGAAACAAACCCTTTATCAAAAACTCTAATTTTATCTATTGAAGTGATGTTGTCATGTAATTGAACTTTCTCTTTACCATATGGTGTTGGAACTTCAATTTGATTTTCTTCAATAATATCAAAAATTGAAATTGGCATCTCTAAGATAATATCATTTTCTTGTCTAGCAAAGTATTTGTGTGGTTTGACTAATACTCTAACCATTAAGTCACCACTAGGACCACCATTATGACCAGGCCCTCCGTAACCTCTTAAGGCAATTGATTGACCATTGAAAATACCTGCTGGTATTTTAATTTCAACTTCTTTGGTTTCACTTTTACCGCCGTCAACATATTTGGTTAACTTTTTAATTATAGTTTTACCAAAAACAGAATCTAAAAATTCTATCTTTACTTCTAGTAAATAGTCATCTCCACGTCTAGGACGATTGTTTCTACCACCAAAGAAAGATGAAAAAATATCTTCAAAACCACCAAAACCTTCAAAGTTAAAGCCTCCAAAGCCTTGACCACGGCCCCCACCTTGTTCAAAGGCAGCATAACCAAACTGGTCATATTGTTTTCTTTTACTTTCATCCGAAAGCACTTCGTAAGCTTCATTAATTTCCTTAAACTTATCTTCTGCATCAGCTTTTTTGTTTCGATCGGGGTGGTGTTTCATTGCTAATTTACGAAATGCTTTTTTGATTTCTGTTTTATCAGCATTTTTAGAAATACCTAATACTTCATAATAGTCTCTTTTACTCATAAATATATTTTAGCACAAAGTATAAAAGAGTGCTAATGTTTTTAGATATATTGTTGTATAATTTATTTATGAAAAAATTAGCAATTATATTGGATTCCTTTTCAGGAAGAACTAAAGAAGAATTAAAAAATAAAACTGACTATTACTTTCTACCATTAAGAGTTATAGTTGATGGGGAAGAATATGAAGATGGCATTAGCCTATCAACAGAAACTATGTTAGATAAATTAGATTTAGCAAAAGATATTAAAACATCTCAACCATCGCCTGCAATAATGGATGATCTTTTTGAAAAATTATCTAAAGAATATGAAAATGTAGTTTATCTAGCATTAGGAAGTTGTTTATCAGGAACATATCAAACAGCAAATATTTTTGCTCAAAAATACTCAAATGTTCATGTTTTAAATACAAGATTTGTGGGCATTGACTTTATGAATGTTGCAGATTGAATGTTACAAAATACTGATATGGAAATATCTGAAATGATTGCGAAAGTACAAAAACATTCTGATGAAAACTTTACATATATTATCCCTAAAAATAATGATGCCTTCATCAGAAGTGGAAGATTAGGTAAAACTTTAGCCATAGTTTTAAATAAAGCAAAAGTTGTACCAATCATCTCTTATGAAGATAGTGAAAAACTGAAAAAGAAAATGATTAAAAGATCTGGTACTAATGCTATTAAATATGTTTTAGATAGATTAATTAATTTATCCAAAAGAGTTAATGGCAAATTTAATATACAAATTTGTAAGTCATTAGATGATTCTCTTGTAAAAATCGCTTTACAACTTTTAAAAGAAAGAGGAATTGATCAAAAAAATATTCATATTGAATTGGCTGCCTCTTTAACAATAGCCCATACTGGTGGTGGCGCAATTTCAATCGGTGTTATAAGAGGTATCGATGGAAAGTAAAATATTAATTGATTGTTTGATAATGCTTCAACACTAGAGGTAATAGATATAAGAAACCCTAACGAATTTGAAGAAGGACATTTGCTTAATGCCAAAATATTCCTATTTTTGCAACCATGTTTAATCCTGAAAAATATTTTCATAAGGATGAAACACACTATCTTTATTGTCATTCAGGGGGAAGAGTAACCAAAGTTATTGATGAAATTAGACCATTAGGTTATAAAGTAGTTAATTGTCAAGGCGTCATAAATCTAAAAGAAGAACGTAAATTAATAAAGGAAAATTAAATTAGAATTAAAAAAAATGTTAAGCAGCATCTTTTTTAATAATTAGTCTTGTGAATAATGGCTCACCCATTTTCACAAGAACATTGTCAAATTTATTAAAGTTTAAAGTTTGGTTAAAGTCAAGTGAATCCAAACCAAGCAATTTAAGGGCTACTTCACTTTTATTCGGAATAACTACCGATAACATAGCATTAACAGCGTATACACCGTTTAAAAGGTTGTTTAAGATATTATTTAACCTTTCTTTATCTTCAGTTAATTTTCAAGGTTTAGTAATATCAATATAACCATTAAGTTTTTTAGATAAAGCAATAGCTACATTCAAAGCTTTATTGATTTCATATTGATCAAATAATGTTTGATAAGTATGAAAATCTTTTGTAATATCTTTTAATATTTGCTTATCTTCTGCATAATCATTTTCTTTAAAGGTTGTACCATTTTCAAAGTTCTTTATTGTCATAGCAATAGTTCTTGATAGTAGGTTTCCAAAGTTATTAGCTAAATCAGCATTAATAGTTTCTTTAAAAGTATTAATGTCGAAGATACCATCTTGACCGATATTAATTTGTGAGGCAAAGTAATATTTGATTGGCTCATGTCCAAACTCTTTTAGCAAATCTAAAGGATTAATAACATTACCTTTTGATTTTGACATCTTTCCATCAGGCGTAATGATTCATCCATGAGAAAGGATGGTAGTGGGTTGCCGTAGTCCTGATGCTTTTAGGATGATTGGTCAGTAGATGCAATGGAATCTAGTTATTTCTTTGCCAACAATATGAACGATTTCAGCCCCATTTGTTCAAAACTTTTTAAAATCAGCATCATTATCGCTGTTATAACCTAATGCGGTGATGTAATTGTTTAAAGCATCTAATCAAACATAAATAACATGGTCATTATTTTCTTTTATGGGAATACCTCAACTGAATGTATTACGAGAAATTGATAAGTCTTCAATTCCTTTAGCAAAGAAATTGCTTTTTAATTCATTAACGATTTTATGTGGAACAATAAAACGATCATGTGCTTCATAATATTTAGAAAGTCATTCTTGATATAAAGACATTTTTAAGAAATATGATTCTTCGTGAATGTTCTCAAGCAAATGACCTGAAGTAGGGTGGTAAAATTTTCCGTCTTTTTCTTGTGCAGAAGAAAGAGTTATAAACTCTTCATCTTGAACTGAGTAAAGACCTTCATATTTTCCAAGATATATATCTTCATTTGCTTTTAATTGTAAAAATTGTTGTTGAACAGCATTAACATGTTTTGGGTCAGTTGTTCTAGAGAAGTGATCATAATCAATTCTTAACTCTTCTCAAAGGTGTTTAAATGATAGGATTGCTTCATCAACATACTTTTGAGGGTCCATTCCTTTTTCTTTAGCCTTTTGTTCTATCTTTTGTCCATGCTCGTCTGCTCCGGTTAGAAATTTAGTATCAAACCCTTGCATTCTTTTATAGTTTCTTAAAACTCATGCTAATGTTGTAGTATAAACGTGACCGATATGCAAATTTCCGGAGGGATAATAAATTGGCGTTGTGACGTAAAATGTTTTTGCTTTATTATTCATATTTCTTCCTTCCTTTATATTTTATGGGAATATATAACTTTTTCACAGCTTCTAAATACTCATGTTTCTTCTCATTTTCTGGGTGAAGATAAATATTTGGTAAAAAGTGTGTCCCTCATCATGCTTGAAATCTTGCTTCAACAAGAACTAAATTAGACCTTTGATTAACTCTTGGATGAATTATTTGAACTCTTTTGGGTTCAAAGTTATACTTACGCATTAATTCAAAGATATCTACTAAACGTTCGGTTGGTTCTACTATTGCTAAATAACCTTTTTGTTTAATTATTTTGGAAGAACCCTTAATAATTTGTTCTAAATTTAATTTTACCTCGTGTGTGTGTGTGGCCACAAAGAGGTCATCTAATCCTTTACGAGGGTTTGTCTTACCAACTTTATAAAAAGGAGGATTACAAATGATTGAATCATACTTGCGTTTTTGATTTCTGCAGTGATCTTTATAAAAATGATTAAAATCAACATTCATCAATTTGATTTGGTCTTCCTTTTTATTCAGTGAAACATTTTTAATTGCTAATTTGGTGGCTTTTTCATTGATCTCAATAGCATCAATTTTCATTTCATCTTTTCTGGCAGATAAAAAGATTGAAGGTGCTCCATTGTTAGTACCGATTTCTGGGATATGGTTGGTTGAACTGTTGATGGTTGCAAAATTACCTAATAAAATAGTATCAACAGAATAGTTAAACATTTTTTTATCTTGATAAACAAATAAGTCGGAATCAAATCATAAAGAATTTTTTACTAAATCATTCATTAATTTCTCCTTATTGTTTAACTATGTAAAATTATTATAAATATTATTCAAACTTAAAGTTTATATTCATTAAGCTATAGCTTTTCAATTTTATTTCTTGCAGCAATTGTGTTACTTTCTTCTGAAATAACACCTGGTTGCAGTTCAGAAATGTGACCCTTTTGTAAAATTGACATTAATAATCTTGGAATATTAATTCTAAACTCAATAATTTTATATTTTTGTTGCATCAGACTTTGGTAAAAACTATTTTGATTGAAATGATCTAATTCATACATTCTAAGTTGATCTTTCAATTGAACTCCATTAGATAAGATGGATACAAATAATGGCTTGGTAACAGATGTATTAATTGAATCAGCCAATACTAATTGGTAGAAATTTCTTAAATCATATATTTCGGGTGGAATATTAGTGTGGATGTGACCCGAAAACATTACTAACCCTGGTTGGGTTAAGAAATAAGAACTATGGTCAAGTGAATAATTAATTTCTCTTTCTTTATGAGTAGCATGAGGAATAGTGTTTTCTAGAAATTGACTAGAAATAAAAGTGATATCTTTTTTAAAGATATTTCTAATTTTATTTTTTGTTTCATATTCCTTGGCAAGGTTGAAAATGAATTCATAGAATTCTCCGGCAAGTGATTTACAAATTCGTTCGATTCTGTCGGGATTATTAATTCTTATTTGAACGATTATTTCATCTTTTACTGCTGTATTGTTTGGCGTTTCTTGTAAATCACGAAAAATAGATTTTGTTTCTGTAATTACTCCATGTTTATCCGGAAGGTCAATTCGATCAATTAAATCTCTTAATCAGTTAGAAGGTGAAATAACTACATTAGCAATTTTTCTTTCACAAGCAAGGTCAAATGTTATTGGACGAGTTACGGTATATAAGCCCACCAATCTTGCATCATTTTTCTCCAATAAAATTGGTGAAGAAACATCAAGTAATTTAAATCTAGAATGTAAATATTCTTTGATACTTCGTTTAATGTTTGCAATTTCTTGCAAAGTTTCATATAGATTCATGGAAGGAGTATATGTAGTGTTGAATTTCATATTAAACTTTGGCCTTTCTTCGTTTTATGTTTTCAAAAGTATTCTTTAAAGTTAATTGATCATGGATTTTAATTAAGTAATTAGCTTTACTTTTTTTGATATGCATTCCTTGATTGTCACAATAGGTTTTAGTATTGTTGTGATAAAAACTCAATAAATTATTTTCATATTCAAAAACAATTCGTTTATTTGTAATTAAGAGATTCCCTTCAAATATTTTTTCTTTATCAAATATCTTTGCATTAGCAAACTTAGCTCCAACTCTTTCGCGATTATCTAGTGGGGTTGATACTTGTAGTTCTTTAATGTGCCGATCAATTGAAAAGATTCTTTCATCAAGTAAGAGCAATTTCTCTTTTTCCAAAACTGTTAGAGATAGTTTAAATTTTCTAATATATCGCTTTAATTTATTGACAAAAGCTAATTTTTCTTTATAGTTTTTTTGAATTCAATCGTTTAATAAATTCATGAGAAAATCATCTACTAATTTTTTCTCTTCTAAGGAATATAATTTTCTCAATCTAAATCAATTTAATTTCTCTAATGCATACTTACTGGCATAAGTTTGATACATGTAAGTTTTATTGAAATAATTCATACTTCTTTTAAGTGATATCATATTTAAATTATAATAGATAATAAAAAATGCCTATTGGCATTGTTTAATTATTTAATGTTTGCTTTAGCTTCTTCTAAAATCATTTTAAAAGTTTCTAGTTGGTTGATTGCTAATTCAGATAACATTTTTCTGTTAACTTGAATGTTAGCTTTTTTAAGACCGTTGATAAATTTAGAATAAGTGAGACCTTCTGCTCTAACAGCAGCATTGATTCTAGCTATTCATAATTTTCTAAATTCTCTTTTTACTTGTTTTCTATCTCTAAATGCGTAAACTAATGATTTAGCTACTTGTTGCTTGGCAACTTTAAATCCGATAGATTTATGACCAAAATAACCTTTAGCCAACTTAAGCATTCTTTTTCTTCTTCGTCTAGTGACGGGACCTGTTTTAACTCTCATAGTTGAACCTCATTAATACATACCCTTGAATCTCTTCATATCTGAAGGAGACATTAGGTCGCTCTTTCTAGCTTGTCTTTTTTGCTTAGTTGTTTTATTTTGTGCCAAGTGAGATCTATAAGCTTGACCTCTTTTAACTTTTCCTGTACCTGTTACTTTAATTCTTTTGGTTAGAGCTGACTTTGTTTTCATCTTTGGCATTTTTGACCTCCATAGGTTTTTTATTCTTATCTTTTGATATATACATATCTAGGAAGTTTCTTCCATTCATTTGAGGATGTTTGTCAATTTTAGTAATATCCTCTAAATATTTAAAAAATTCTTTGTGCTTTTCGTACCCTAAATCTTTACGAGCCAATTCACGGCCTCTAAATTTTAGTGATATTTTTAGACGGTGTCCTTGCATAATGAATTCACGAGCTTTCTTAGCTTTAACTTTTAGATCGTGAATGCCAATCATTGGAGTAAGTCTAACTTCTTTGTTTTCAGTAACGTGTTGTTTAGACTTTACCTCTTTACGTTTTTTCTTTCTTTCATACTTAAACTTACCATAGTCCATTATTTTGGCAACCGGTTGTTTGGCTGAATTTGAAATAATAACAACATCTAAACCTTTTTCTTTTGCAATATTGATGGCATCAAATTTTGATTTCATACCAAGTTTTTCACCATCGGCTGACAATAAAAAAACTTGTCTGAAAGGTATATTCTCATTAATCATGTGCTCTGCTTTAGGTTTTCTTCTGTCGTATTTGTTAACTCTAGCGATAATAACTCCTTGTTTTTAAATATTAAAAGTGGGATTCCCCACTTCTCAAACTACTATATTGTTGTAGCTAGTACCCCTGAAATAATCAGCAGGTGAGAAGTGAATCTACTTTCTGCAACTATGTTGCTTTTTAAGTATAACAAAAAATATAAATTTACCCAAAAAATGAGAGTCTTATAGTAAAATAAATGTATGGAAAAAATTAAAGTAAATATAGAAATACCTACAGGTTCAAAAATTAAATATGAATATAATAGAAAGACAGACAAGATTGAAGTTGACAGAATTTTAAGAGACCCACATGTTTATCCAGCTAACTATGGATACGTTGCTGAAGCTCTAGATTGAGATGGAGATGAATTAGATGTATTAGTTTACTCACAAGAGAAATTCATCCCCGGTTGTTCTTTAGAAGCCAAAATCATTGGAGCTATGAAAATGATTGATGATGGAAAAACAGATACAAAACTAATAGCAGTACATGCTGATGATTATCGTTTATCTAGAATTAAAACTTTGGCAGATCTACCAAAAAAATGATTAAAAAATGTCGAAAGTTTCTTTACAACATATAAAAACTGAAAGAGACCAGGTATAACATCTGTTTCTGGATTTGAAAATTCAAACTGAGCATTGAAAGAATATGAAGAATGTGTTGAGTTGATGAATAATTACGGTAGCATGGGAAAAGATGAGTTCATTAAAAAAATGATGTTAGAACACCCTGAAAAATATACAAAATAAAAAAACGTCAATGCGGCGTTTTTTTTATTTGTTGTTTTTAAGTTCGCTTAGAAGTATTGTTTGTGTCATTTCAACATTGTGTTCTTTCAGGTTAAGTTTTTGGGTATATTCCAAAATTCTTTTTTGATCTTCTGATTTGAATTCTTCTACTTTTGCTAAATAGAATGTTTCAAGTTCGTTTTGAAGTTTCTCATCAATACTTTCAATGAAGTTGCATTTGTATTTAGGAAATCCTGAGCAAGTTTTAAATCAAGAAACTCTGCCTTTTCTTAAACCCCCTCTAAATATTGCTGGGTTGGTCTTACATTTTGGACATAACTCTAAACCAGAGTAATCTTTATTTTTAAAAAATTCTTCTACTTGATTTTTCTTGATTTTAAGATAAGCACCACGTTTTGGTAAAAGTGGCATCATAATTGGACCAACAAAAATTTCTTTTGCTTCTTTGATAAAACTGTCTCAGTCTACTGCCATTGTTTTTTTAACAATTGAAACGTATTTAGTAAAAGTTATTAATAAATCCAGATATGGTTTGCTATAAAAACCATAGTTTTCTGGAGCTCCACGATTTGGTTTTATTTCTTCTGATTTTTCGATTTTATTTACGTTAATGATTTGAATTTTATTGTCATTTTCTTCCTTGTATTTGATGTGAGCATGGTTAAGTTCATCTTGTAATCTAGCTCAAAACTTATTTAAAGTATCTTTGTAATCTTTATCCCCCACAGCAATTTTATCAAGCGTGTTCTCTAGTGATCTAGTGTAATCTTCTTTAATGATTCCGTTAAAAAAAATCATTAGCGATAAAGCAACGGCTTTCCCTAGCCTTGTTGCTATAAGAGCGTTACCAACTTTGTTAACATAACCTCTTGATTGTAAAATCCCTACTGTTGAAGAGAATGTTGAAGGTCTACCAACGCCAACTTCTTCCATTTTCTCAATTAAGGAACCTTCGTTAAATCTTGAAGGAGGAAGTGTTTGTCCAGGAGTGTAATTAATAGTTTTAGAATTTAACTTTTGCCCTTCTTCTAGAACAGGTAATTCTAATTCTTTGGCTTTATTGTCAATATTAATAACATCATAACCAGGGAAAATAGTTTTTGAAGAAGAAAGTTTAAATTCATAGTCACCATCTTCTAAAACATAAGTAAGAAGTTTTTTTAATGGCGGTTTCATTAATGTTCTTAAAGTATGCTGATAAATAAGTTTGTACATGTTAACTTCACTTTGACTAGTTAATTCAGCAGCAACTCTTGTAGGTGTTTTCTGGGGGTCAGTAATTCTTAGAGCCTCATGGGCATCTTGTTTACCTTTAGCTTGACCCTTTATAGAATCAATGACAAATTCAGGTCCAAATTTATTTTTGATAAACTCTTGGGTTTTTTTAATAAAAGAATTGGAGTATCTTGTTGAGTCAGTTCTGGGATAAGAAATAAAACCTTTTTCAAAAAGTGACTGCATGGCATTTCTAGAAACTGCTGCTGACATTCCAAAACGGTTTGAAGCCGCTCGATATACAACAGATTGCTTAAAAGGAACTTTTAAAGAGCCATTACGTTTTGTTTTTTTAATTGATTTAACTGTTAACTCTCCTGTTAGAGCTGATTTAACATTTTGAAGTTCTTTTGGATCTAATTGAGTTGATTTACCATCGATTTTATGATCCTTTAATACTATTGGTGCCACAAGCTCTTCCTTAATAACTTGTTCAATTTTAACAAAAGCTTCAGGCTTAAAAGATTCTATAGCAACTTCCCTTGCAACAACTAATTTTAAAGTTGGAGATTGAACACGACCAGCACTTCTAGGAGTTGCATTTCAAATTTTATTTTGGATTCATGAAGATAAGCGATATCCCATCATTCTATCTAAAATCAATCTTGCTTTTTGTGCCTTAACTAAATCGTCGTTAACTACTGATAAGTCATTAAGCGCTTCTAATATTGATTCTTTAGTGATTTCATTAAACACCATACGACGATGTTTGTCTTTAATTTCTAATTTATCAATTAAATCTTGGGCTATCGCTTCGCCCTCACGGTCCGGATCAGTTGCAACATAAACGATATCACATTTTTTAGCTTTAACTTTTAATTCTTTAATTACACTCGCTTTACCTCTGATCGGCTTCTTTACTGGATCTCATTCTTTTTCTTCTAAACTAGGCATTCAAGTTCTTGATAATTCTAGTATATGACCTACTGAGGCTGCTATGATATATTTATCTTCTTGGGGTATGCTTCCGTCTTGTTTTAGTTCCTCGATATAACGAGAAATGGAGTTAATTTTATTTCCAGATTCAACTATAATCATTATGTTTTTCATGGTTTATTTATACAACATTAGACAATTAAATCAAAATTTTAAAAAATTATATATAAATATATACAATTAATTTAAATCTTCAATTGAAGTTACTAAGTTAGCTTCTTGTTTAATCAACTCACTATTGCCATCATTCTCTTCTCCATCACCAGGGAATGCAAAAATTTCTTTGCCAGGATTAAGAAATTCACTTATTAAACTGTTCATTTTGCCATTTTTTGTGAAGTAAAAAGCAATAACGAATCAGCATAAGCTGCTATAAGTCTATTTCTATTTTTAAAATGCACTTTAATCGGATATGTTCCTATTGGGTATTCAGAAATAAAAATATCCTTATCATTTACAAAATTACATTTGTCAATTCCAGAAGCGAGTATATATAAAATTGACTTTGAAGTATTTTCAATACAATTTGGTCCACACCTAAAAAACCAGGTATTAAAATTGAATACTTCTTTTCAATTTGTGGAATCATGTTTTCGATACGTTTTAAAGCAAAACGATCGACCTGATTTCCAACCAAGCAAAGTGATTTGTCCTTAAAATTTTTTAAATCTCCTTTTATTCAGACACAAAAAGGTGGTTTGTAAATCGACTTAAATTTATCTGGATAATCATCATCTAAAATTGTTATTATTTTATATTTACTATTTTCCACTTCTTTTTTGGCAAGTTCAATTTCTTCCTCATTTAATTTTTCTTTTGTCTCTAAAGCTCTAAATATTTGATTTCAAAAAAATATATAATAAAATACCTTTTAAACATTAAAAGAAGTAAGAAATCTCAAAAAATCATTTGAAATAGACATTCATTTATTAAACACGGAGATAATATAAAAAAGAGTTTCTAAATTACTAAGACAGCTTAGAAACTTTAAAATTATAGCTTGTAAAAAAATAATAAAATAAAACAAAGAATTACCTTGTTTTTATTACAAAATAAATTTTAAAAAGCAATACTAAAGTATTGTTATGTAATATATCTTTAAAATAGTGTCTATTTAAAAGGAAAATAAAAGTCTTGAATTAGACTTTTTATATTATCTACGGTATGTGATTCTGCCTCTGTTTAAATCATAAGGAGATATTTCGATATCAACTTTGTCTCCTGGTAAAAGTCTAATATGATTAACTCTCATTTTGCCACTAACTGTTGCTTTTACTTTTAAACCATTTTCTAATTCAACATCATATTCTGTTGTTGAAAAAGAGTTTTTGATAGTTCCAATCATTTTAATTGCATCTTTAGCCATTATAATTTACCTCCTGTCAATATTCTTGCTCTTCCGTTTTCAATAACAATTGAATGTTCATAGTGAGAAGTGTTCTTTTTATTTTTGGACACAACAGTTCACTTGTCTTCTAGAATGATTACATCATTTGAATTTTGCAAGATCATTGGTTCAATAGCAAACACCATTCCATCTTTAATTAAAGCTCCTTGACCTTTTTGGCCATAATTAGGTATGTATGGTTCTTCATGAAGAGCAGTTCCAATACCATGACCAGTGAAATTTTGAGGAACAAAGTAATTTCCTTTTTCCTTGATAAACCTATTAATAGCATAACCAATATCGCCGATTCTTGCTCCGGGTTGAATTGCATCAATCCCAACATAAAATGCATCACGAGCAACATCAATTAATTTTTGGTCCTCTTGTGATATTTTACCAACACCTTTGGTAAATGCTGAATCAGAGTGGTATCCCTTATAAATTAGTCCTAAATCAACTGAGATAATGTCGCCTTCGGCAACAATTTTACCTTTTTTAGGAATACCATGAATCATTTCTTCATTAATAGAAATGCAAGCAACAGCTGGAAATCCGCCATAGCCTTTAAAGTTAGATTTACATCCTCTTTTTTTAATTTCTTTTTCAGATAGAAGAGACAATTCTAAAGTTGAAACACCTGGCTTGATAGCGTCAAAAATAATTTGTTTAACTTCTCACAAATATTCACCAGCTTTTTCAAGTTTAGCAATTTCATCTTTGTTTCTGATGTTAATCATTCAAACCTTCCTTTTTAAAAACCATATAGTTTTCTTCAATAGAGCCAGATACATCCACAGAAATTAATTGATTTTTATTTTTATAAAAATCAATTAATGGAGCTGTTTTTTGATGATAAACCTTAATTCTAGTAGCAATTACTTCGGGTGTGTCATCTTCTCTATTTTCTATTTTTGCTCTGTTTTCTAATCTTGATTGCACAACTTTTTCATCTGTTTCTAAAGAAACAGCAGCTGTTAAGTTAAAATTGATAGATTCTAAAAATTCCGCTTGATTGATTGTACGTGGATATCCGTCAAGGATAACGCTTTTATCTTTAACTACTTCAAGCGCTTGTTTTAACATTTCGTTAGTAACATCATCTGGTACATAATCTCCAGCTTCAAGCATTGATTTAACTTTTTGGCCCATGGGGGTATTATCTTGGATATTTTTTCTAAATAAATCTCCAGTTGAGATATGCACAAAACCATCTTTTTCAACGATTTTTTTAGCTAATGTACCTTTCCCAACTCCTGGTGCTCCAAGGAATATGTAATTTCTTATCATAGTAATCCTCCTACTGCCGTTTCACTACCGATTGAAGTAATTCTTTGTTTAGTCATTTTATGTGTTGTATCACGTGCTGTAATTTGGTTTAATGTTTCAACAGCAACTGAAACTAAAATGATAACTGTTGTCCCACCAAAGGAAATATTGGTTGGTAACCCAATAATTTCTTGCAAGTATTTAATCGAAGTAATAAATGCTAGATAAAACCCGGAAAACACCCCTAATCTTAAGATTACTGAAGATAGGTACTCTTCTGTTTCATCACCAGGCCTAATACCAGGTATAAATGTACCATTTTTCTTAAAGTTATCAGCAATGGTCGCTGGGTTAAAGGTAATGAATCCCATAGCGATAGAAAAGACAAATACCAAAGCAACCATAATTATTAGTCCAAGTCAGTCGGTAAATCTGAGATTGGATTCAATTCAAATTCTTGTTGGGTTTTGATGGTCAAAAAACTGAACCACTTGAAGTGGAATCGACATAATCATCAAACCAAAGATGATCGGCATCACTCCACCAGGATTAAGCTTAATAGGAAGCCTCGACATTTGTTTGGAGTTGGTTGTCATACCCGAACCTGTTTGCTGAATCGGTATCTGCCTTTGAGCATTGTAAATATAAAGAATTCCAAATAACAAGATTAAAAAGAAACCTGTATAAATAATAAAATTAACCACACCAACAAAAGTTTGCCCTTGTTCTTTAGTTCCGATGAAGTAAATTCAAGCATATTTGAACATTGAAGGCATACGAGCCGCAATACCAGAAAAAACAATTAATGAAGTCCCGTTACCAACTCCACGATTAGTAATTTGCTCTCCTAAAAATAATGTAAACATTGAACCACCAATTAAGATCATTGGTAAAACAAAATATTTATACAAAATAGTATTGTATTCAACATGTAAGGTAATAAAACCTCCAGTTGAACTACTAAATTGTTGCAACATAGTTATCGCTTGCAAAATAGCAAATCCTAAAGTTATAAATCTAGTTATAACATTAATTTTACGTTTTCCTTTTGGACCAGATTTAGCCAAATTATAAATTGGAGGGAAAACCTCTGATTGTAATAATGTCATGATAATAGAAGCGGTAATATAAGGTGAAATTCCCAAAGCTACAATTGAAAATTTAGAAAGAGTTCCTCCACCCATTAAGTTCATAATACCTAAAAATGAAGAGTCAGAAAAACTCGTTTTATTAACAGTAATTCCTGGAGTAGTGATAGAAGCTGCAACTCTAAATAGTAAAATTAATAAGATTGTGTAAAGTATTTTTTTAAGCAATTTTTTATCATTAAACCATAATAAGCCATGACCCGCTTTAGAAGCACTTCAAAAAAACGGCTTAGCTGCTTTGGTTCAAGTTTCTTTTTTTGATAAAAATTTATATGCTTTTTCTGAAGTTCTATTAAAAAAGTTAGTTTTCTTTGCTTTATCTTTTCTTGGATCTTTTTCAGATTTATCTTTAGAACCAGCATTTAAGTTTTTCTTAGATGCTTTTTGACTTTCTTTTTTATTAGAGTCAGAATTTTTTGTAAATCAATCATCATGCTTGTTATTCATTATGGATAAATTATACAAGAAAGTTCAAAAAATAAACTTTTTTTACTTATCCTTTGTATTCATTCATTAAAATTGAACCAGCTATTGCAGCATTCAATGATTCAAAATTAATTGGGATATAAACTTGATAATCTAGTTGCTTGATTATTTGACTAGAAATACCTTGACCTTCATTACCAATTACTAAAATAAAGTTATCTTCAAAAGGCATTTCTTTATAGTTTATAGCGTCTTTTGATAGTGTGGCTCCCACAACTTTTAAAGAGCTATTTTTAATGAAATTAGCTCCATCAGTTATATTTTGACATGATAATTTAAAAATTGCACCTTGTGATGAACTAATTGTTTTTTCATTATAAACATCTGCTCCATAATTGATAATTACAGCACCTCAACCAAAAGCAATAGCACTCCTAATTAAAGTTCCAACATTACCTGTATTTTGAACACGATCTAAAAATAAGATTTTGTTGCCGGTAATGTTGATTTTAGGTTTGTGACAAATCGCCACAGAATCTTGTGGCGATTTACTAAAAGCAAGTTTTTGGATAATTTCAGGAGTAACCAAAATTCCCTTTTTGTGTGGGCTTGAAGTAAAAATTTTGACAATCAAGTTAGCATTTTGTGCTTCAAATATCATGTTTTTGCCTTCAATTAAAAATAAGCTTTTTTCATCCCTATACTTTTTTTGTTTTAACTTCATAGCTTCTTTAATTTGAGAATTTGCTAAACTAGCGATTGTTTCTTTCATTATCTAATTATAAATAAAGAAGTATGATTATTAAAATAATAAAAAAATATAAAAAACAAAATTTAATTATTTCAATATAATTATATAATGTTTTTGAAATTATAAATTTCGAAAGAGAATACTCTTTATTCATATATAGGAGGAAAATATGAAAAAAAACATTATTAACACTGGGAGCAATAGCAGCTGTTATAACTCCGGTTGTTTCAGTTGTAGCTTTGTTGTCAACAAGTAAAAAAAACACACTTTTAAAGGTGAAATAAATTCAGCTGCTCAAAGTAGCTACTCTTTAAGCGAAGTTGCTAAATATGTCAATGGTGATAAAGCTAAACAAAGTGGAGTTGTTAACGAAGCAGAACTTGGTATTGGAGCATCTGTAAATAGTTGACATTTAAGAAATGATGAAAAATTAGTTATGAAAATGGCAGAAGATTGAGACGGAAAAAGTAAAACAATGAAAGTTAACGTCCAAATGAAATGAGAAAAGCACCTTACTAATCCAGTTTTAGTGACAATAACAATAAAATAATTATTTTATGTAAATATCAAACCCAAAATGGGTTTGATATTTTAGATATTTAAATTAAAAGGAAAAAATAAATTAAAAACAACTAACACCATATTGGTGTTAGTTGTTTTTAATAAGGAATTATTTGGTCCCAAATAAACGGTCTCCCGCATCGCCAAGACCTGGAATAATATATTTCTTTTCGTTTAATTTTTTATCCAAAGCAGCTAGGAAGATTTCAACATCTGGATGTTTTTGTTCAATAACTTCAACTCCTTCAGGAACTCCGACAAGACAAACTAATAAAATATTGTTGAATCCTGCTTTTTTTATTTGATTAATGGAGTCATCAGAAGAAACACCGGTTGCCAACATTGGGTCAACAATAATAATTGTTGCGTTTTTATCTACATCAGGCATCTTAAAGAAATAAGGAACAGCTTCAAAGGTTACATCATCACGATACATTCCTATATGTCCTATTTTTGCTTCAGGAACTAAGTCAGTAATTCCTTGAACCATACCTAAACCTGCTCTTAAGATTGGTACAATGACAATTTCGCGGTCAAATTCTTTACCAATCATTTTTGAACCTGTTGGTGTCTCAATTTCTTTATCTTTAGGTTGATACTCTCTCATAATTTCATAAACCATTAATGAAGCAATTTCATTTAAATTTTGTCTAAAAATGCTATGATTTGATCTTTCATCTCTCATTTTAGTTAATTTAATTTCAATTAATGGATGATTTAATACTTTAGCCATAATTTTCTCCTTGTTTTATATCTTTACACCAATAATGTTATTAATTATATATTTTTAAAGAAAATGAATAAATTAATATCCATTTCCTTTAACATCTTTTCCTTCAATTAGTTTGACTCCTGAAGAAGTACCGATTCTGGTTGCTCCCAGTTCAATCATCATGTCTAAATCTTCCGGTGTTTTTACTCCACCAGCTGCTTTGATACCTTTGGTACCTTGCATAACCTCTGCCATCATTTTAATATCTTCAACGCTTGCACCTCTAAATGAGAAACCAGTTGATGTTTTAATAAAGTCAGCTTTTGATTTTTTAACAACTTCAGCAGCTGCTCTAGCTTCTTTTGGTGTTAATAAAGCTGTTTCAATAATAACTTTTAGCGTGTGATTACCGATTGCTTCTTTAACTTTGTTAATATCATTTAAAACATATTCATATTCTTTGTCTTTAAGTTTTCCGATATGAATAACCATGTCGATTTCACTGGCTCCATGATCTATCGCTAATTTTGCTTCAAATGCTTTAACTTGAGTAATCATTGATCCTAGAGGAAAACCAATTACTGAAGTAATACCAACATTAGAATCTTTTAATTTACTAAATGCATATTTAACATATGAAGAGTTAACGCAGACAGTTTTAAAGTTGTATTCTAGTGCTTCTTTAATAATTTTATCAATATCTTTCTTACGCGCTTCGGGCTTAAGATATGTATGATCAATATATTGTGCTTTTTCCATTTTGCTCCTTTAAAAAATTATAATTTATTTAATATTGTTTTACTAATTATTTTTTCTTGTGAAATTTTAAATGCTTTTTCAATTTCTAAAGTTAAAATTTTGCTGATTTCTTGGCTTGAATAAAGCGTAAAAAGTTTTTCACCAGCTTTAACTTTATCGCCGGTTTTAAAATTTAATTGAATACCTGCTTCAAAATCTATTGAATCTTCTTTTTTAACCCTACCTGCACCCAATTTCATTGCGACAATACCAAATTCAACAGCGCTTATGATTTTAAAATAACCATCCTTTCGAGCCAAAACTTCATGTTTGTATTTTGGTCTTCAAAAATCTTTTGCCCACACTAAATCAAGATTTGTTCCCTGGGCAGTAGTTCACTCTTTGAACTTTTCAAAAGCTTTGCCATTTTCGATAACTTCTTTTATCGCTTCTTTAGCAATTTCTTCATTAGGGAATAATTTTGCCATTACTAGCATGGTTGAAGCGGATGAGTAAATTACATCTTGTAAATCTTGAGATATGAACTTACCTTTTAAAAAGTCAATAGCTTCTAAAATTTCGTTTTTATTTCCAATTGCTTTTCCTAAAGGAGTATCCATAGAGGTGATTTCAGCTTTAACGTGTTTCCCAAGCTTTTCTCCAAGAGCAATCATAACCTTAGCAAGCTCTTCTGCATCTTTTTGGTTTTTCATAAAAGCAGCATCGCCACATTTTACATCCAGTAAAATAGCATCAGCTCCTGTTGCTAATTTTTTAGACATAATAGAGGAAGCAATTAAAGGTAATGACTCAATTAAATTCGTTACATCTCTTAAAGCATAAATTTTTTTATCAGCTGGCACAATATTATTTGTTTGGCCAATTACGGCCACTTTATTTTTATGTAACAAATCAATAAACTCTTCATTGCTTTTACTAAAATCATAACCAGGCATAGATTCTAATTTATCCAGTGTTCCACCAGTAAAACCTAATCCACGACCCGACATTTTTGCAACAACACCACCTAAAGCAGCAACAATTGGAGCCACAATGATAGTAACCTTGTCTCCAACGCCTCCTGTGGAGTGTTTATCAACCTTAATGCCTTCTATCTCGCTAAGATCAATTACATCACCTGAATGCATCATAATATGCGTAAGATCGGCAACTCTTTCAATTGATAATCCTTTATCATAAATGCTTTTTAGGAATTCTGTCATTTCTTGATCAGAAATGTTGTCTTCTACATAACCTTTAATGATAAATGCTAATTCTTCTTTTGAATATTCAATTCCGTTTTTTAAATAATTATTTACAATATTTTTTACCTGCATTTCACTCCTTGGTATATAAATTATAACTTACTTATTAAGGCCAAAATAAGAAAAACGCTTTTAGGCGTTTTTTAAGCATAAACATGTGCTACATATATTAAAACTTCCATAATGCCAAAGGCAATCATTGCTAACGGACCTATATACCCAAGTGGCTCACCACTTTTGGTCTCAATATCCTCTTTTTTCATGTTGTGTTTAGCGCGGAATTTCTCACGTTTTTGTTGAGTTATCTTACAAGTTGCTTTAAAGAAACCTTTAAATGCCCCTCATTTAGCTAGTAATCACAATCCTGCTATTCCAAATTGAAGGACAATAGTTGCTGCAAAAGCATCGTTGACCTTTACAGGAGTTACTAATCCAACTAATAAAACAATAAGGGTAATTAACGATAAAATCGCAGCAGCCAATAATGATTTTCGATCAAACTTTAGTTTCATTTTTTAAATTGAGAATTGGTTGCTAATACAAAATGACCAGGTCTTACTTCAAAATATTTTGGCTGATTTGTTGGAGTATAACTCTCTAAATATTTTGATTTAAATTCGAAGACCTCAATTTTTTCTTTAGCTTTTTTAATTGTAGGCATTGATTTCATTAGGTTGACTGTATAAGGGTGAACAGGTTTTTTGAAGATTTTTTCTGTATCTCCATACTCAACAATTCTTCCTAGGTGCATAATTAATACACGATCAGAGTTAAATCTAACCATTGAAAGGTCATGGGCAATAAAGATCATTGCCAAGTCAAGACGATCTCTTTGGTCTAATAACATATTAACCACTTGTGCTTGAATAGAAAGGTCTAAAGCAGCAATTGGCTCATCGGCAATAATTAATTTAGGTTCACCAATAATTGCTCTAGCAATACCTACCCTTTGACGCATTCCTCCCGAAAATTCATGAGGATAACGGTAAGCATAAGATGTTTTAAGACCTGAGTGTCTTAAAGCATCAAACACTTTGTTTCTAATAATTAATTTTTTCAATGATTTGCCTAATGGGAAATATGATTTTTTAATATTGAATAATTTTTTAACTATCTCAATGTTTTTTTGAACATTTTTCAATTCGATTTCAAGAGCTTGATTTTTCTCTTCTTCTTTTTTAATAGCTAATTTTATTTTTTTATCTGAAAACTTATCTTTCGGAAACTCTTTTTTCAGATTTTCTAAGATATTCTTAAAAATTTTCTTATTTTCAGATTTGTATCTTTTATATTCATCAATATTTTGATCAATTTCAACATTTGCTTTTTCTAATTTTTCATCTTGTTCTACATTAAATTTTTCCAAGAAGCCCTTTGTTTCTTTTTCAAATACTGATACAGCTTCTTTATGTTTAGCCATTTTCTCTTCATAAAGTTCTTTGTACTTAACTATATCTTGATCTCTTTTTTTAGCAAGTTCAATCTTTATTTTTTTGGCTAATTGAACTTCTTTATTTTTTAAAGAAGTTTCTTTCTTTTTGAAACTACTTAATATTTTTTCATTACTTGCTTTAAATAAGTCAATAAATTTTTTGTTAGTTGTTTTTTTGCCAAATTGTTCATTGAAAAAATTAGAGGTTTCTTCCATATCTAATCAAATTTTTTCAATACTTTCTTTTCAAAGTTTTTGAAGGAAAGCAATCTTTTGACTAACAACTTTAGCTTTTTGACTGTAGAATTCATAAAGTTCTTGAGTTTCAGAAAGTTTCTTTTCTGTTATTTGAATCTTTAATTCATCTTTTAAAAATCCAACAATTTTTTTGTAATTATTTTTAGCACGTTTAATTTCTATTTCATGATTGGATTTTATTTCTTCCATTTCTTCATGTAATTCAGTAAGGTCTCCCTTGATTTTTAAAGTTTCTTTGGAAAATTTGATTAAAAGTTTAGTTTCTTTTATTTCTTTTTCAATTTTAATTAAAGCTTTTTCATCATAAGGAATACCTTTTAGATTAATAATATTTTCGTTGAATGTTTGTCATTTATCAAAAAGTTTTTCTTCTGTTGCCACTAATCTTTCTAAGATTCTCAAGTTAACAGTGTGTCTTTCACGATAGAAAAGTGATGAAAGAGCATTGTAATTAATTTCTTTTGTTTCTTTAGGATCAATCTTTAGCTTTAACAAACTTTTGTTAAGTTTTTTAGAGAAGTTCATTGCTTGCTTGTTAGCGTAGATACGATAATCATTGTATTTTGAGTGAAATCAAGCAATTAAAGAGAATTTGTAATATTTTAGAATTAGTTCTCTATTTTCTAATGTGTTTTTAACATCTTTCTTTCAAAGTTTATTCGAAATGATCGGTTCACTAACAATTGAAAGAACGTTTTTTTGACCATTCAGAGATGAATATGGGTCTTGAAAAATCATTTGAATGTTATTAACAACATTTTTTCTAACTTTACGAATTGAGTAGTTGGTAATATCTTGACCTTCTAACTCCATTATTCCTGATGTTGATTCATGTAAACCAATAACGGTACGACCAATTGTAGTTTTACCTGAACCAGATTCACCAATAAGACCAACAACCTCACCTTTTTTAACATCGAAAGAAACGTTGTTAATCGCTTTAACAACAAGACTTTTATTCTTGAAAACTTTATTTAAATTTCTAACCTTCAATAATGTTTCTTTTTCTTTCATTGTTATCCTTTACGCTTGTAAAGTGAAACTATTTTTTTCACTTTAAGAGGCATTTCTACTTTCTTAGAATTTGGGTGAAGCAATCATGTGGCTGCTCAGTGAGTTTTAGTTACTTCAAATAATGGTGGTTCTTTAACAAAGTCAATTTCCAGTGCGTATTTATTACGAACCGAAAAAGGGTCTCCAATTGGTAAATTATTGAAATCAGGAGGAGTACCTGGAATAGTCTCCAAACGATTTGTATTTTCGTTACCATCTGGCATAGCTGATAAAAGAGCTCATGTATATGGGTGACGAGGATCTGAGAAAATCTCGTGTTTTAACCCTTTTTCAATAACTCTTCCAGCATAGAAAACGTAAATGTAATCACAAATTGAAGAAATAACAGCAATATCGTGAGAAATAAAGATAATTGAAATTTCAAATTCATCTTTAATTTCTTGTAACAACTTCAACACTTCAGCTTGAACAGTAGGGTCTAAAGCAGTAGTTGGTTCATCGGCAATGATCAAGTCAGGCTGACAAGCCACAATCATTGCAATAATGGCTCTTTGGCGCATACCGCCTGAAAATTCATGCGGATATGAATCAAATCTTTCGGCTGCTTTTAGAACTTTAAAACGTTCAAGGTAAGTGATTCCTTTTTGTCTTAAAGCGCTTTTAGTGATTCCATCTTTTAATTCTTTATGTAAATCTTTAATTTTTTGTTCAGCCTTTTTATATTTACTTTTGTTTTTAGATATTTCTTCAATTTTAGCAAACATTTCAGCTTTAAATTTCGGAACATAATGAAGTTCAAGTGATTCGATAATTTGTGAAGATACTTTTTTTGTAGGGTTTAAAGATGTCATGGCATCTTGGGGAATATAAGCAATCTTTTTACCTCTGATTTTTTTTCAAATAGATTTTTTAGCTGTAATTGAGTTGTTGTTTAACATATCAATATCATTAACAGTAAATTCTTTAACGTAATTTTTAATTTCACCGTTAATATTTAATAGTGATTTCGCTGTAACTGATTTACCAGAACCAGATTCACCAATGAAACCAACGATTTCTTTGGCTCTAACATCAAAATCAATACCACGAATAACATCAAAAATTTTCTTTGTTTTTCCGTTTTTGAATGATACTTTTAAATCTCTAACTTTTATAAATTTTTCTGAATTCATTAGCCACTCACCTTCGCATCCAATGCATCTCTTAATCCATTTGCAACAATATGAAGTGAGACCGTGACGGTTAGAATAACAGCCGAGGCCGAGATAACATCTCATGGTTGCTCAATAACGTGAGCTCTAGCGGTGTTAATGATATTACCAAGTGTAATTCCATTTTCTCCACCAACTTGGAATCCAAGAAGTACTAATGAAGCTTCGAACAAGATAACAGCAGGAATTCTTAACACGAATCCAACCGCTAATCTACCTATAACGTTAGGGAAAATATGTTTATATAAAATACCTATGTTTGATGTACCAGAAACTCTAGCAGCTTTAATAAATTCAGCATCTTTAACTTTAATGGTAAACATTCTGGCTTGGAAAAGCGGTGCTACTCATCCAACAATTATCAGCACAATTGCTATCGAAAAGAAACTGGTACCAATAATCAGCGAAAATACAACCATTCAAATTAGTGGTGGTACAGAATTAAATATTTCAACCACACGCATCAATAATGTGTCAGCTGTTTTACCAACATGCATTCCTAAATAAATGCCAATAGAAATACCAATAACGGTTTCAACAAAAGCAACTAAGAAAGCTAATCCTAGAGATCAAAGTGTACCTTGTCATAATTTTGTTCAAACGTCTCTACCAATTAAGTCAGTTCCAAAAGGAAGAAATTGATGATATAAGCCAGGAACCGAAACTAATACTTTCCAGTTACCCGCGCCGACATACTCGGGCGTTGATAAAATCTTCAAAAGACCTAATTTGGCCTGAGCTTCAATAACGGCAATTTCTTGACCGTTGACATATCTTCACTCAGAGCCAAATCCACCTGCTCATGATGGTCTTGCTAATCCAATATCTCTACTTGAATATGAATTAATAGGGTTGGACGCTGAATATCTAGAAACTAAAGGAGCAATAATTGATAATAATAAAATAATTAAGAAGATTGTTAGAAAAATAACATTTCATTTATTTGAGAAGAAACGTTTTCCCACATCCTGTCAAGTTTTGGTAGGTTTACCAGCCAACTCTGTGGATTTGGCTTCTACATCGGTTTCAGCTTTATCGAAAAGATTTAGATTAATATCTTTTAATCCATATGTTTCATTAAATTCTGCAATCGCAACTTTACTAGCCATTTACCACCTCCTTGTTAACTTCTTTTGCTTCTGTTTTACGTTTTTTATAAGCTTTAAAGATATTTAATAGTGTTAATCTCTTTGCAGAAGCTAATTTAATTCTAGGGTCTAGGAATACATATAGAATATCTGCTATTAACATGGAAGAAAGTGTTAAGAAGGAGAAGAAAACAACGGAGAACATAACAATGTAGGTCTCTTTATTTTTAACCCCGGTAATAATAATTGTTGAAGTTCCAGGTACTGAGAAGAAAATCTCAACAATCATGGAACCAACTAATATAGCTACGAAAGATGGTAGCACAATTGATACAACAGGTATTGAAACATTTCTGATAACATGTTTGAACAAGATGCCTGATGGAGAAACCCCTTTAGCTCTTGCGATTAATATGTAATCTGTTTTTAATACTTCAACCACTTCATTACGAACATAGTAAGTTAGAACCGCAAATGACCCTAAAGTAAGTACTAAAATAGGTAAAATCAATGATAAGATTTGATATCCTAAGCCAAGGGAATCATTAAAGGCAATTGGCAAGCCTATTTTATTACCTAGTAAAATAAGGGCAATCGCTAAAACAAAGGACGGAACGGCGACAAATGTAACAACAAAAACATTGATTGCAATATCTTGTCATTTCCCCCTTTTGTATCCAGCAATAAAGCCAAAAATTATTCCGAAAATAGTCCCTATAATAAATGTTGGGACAGTAACTGTTAATGAATATTTCAATCCATTAAAGTAGATTGACGGAATAGTTGCTGCAGAAATCTGATAGTAAGTTCCTCACTGACCATGGAAAATCCCAGCAATGTATTTTCCAAATGAAACAAACGCTCCATCATTTAAGCCAAGTGAATTTAAATAATTTTCAACCTCTTGGTGTGTTTTCATATCTTTAGTATGTTCTACAACAGCAGCAGGAAGCCCTGGTTTTAAACGTAATAGGAAAAACGTAATAGTAACAATAATTACTAAAGCTAATAATAATAAGCCAATTCTTTTAAATATGTATCTTAACATTTTTCTTCCATTAGTAATCCACTCTATAATCTTCTAATAAGTAAGTACCATCATTTGACATTGCTGTTGTAAGTCATGGTTTCTTAACTATTTCTGCAGCTCCAACACCTTTAGTAGCACCGGTTGGTGCAATTCTTCTGGTACTTGTAACATTAACAATTTTTTGGTTTGAAGTTACAAAAGGATAAATAAATGCGTGATCTTGGTAATAAGTAGTTAAACCAACAACAGCTTTTTCTTTAGCTGATATTGAATAGAAAGGTTTTGAAATAACTGTTGTAAACTCTCATAATAATTTTTTCTCTGTATCATCCTTGATAACTTTATCTACATCATTTGGTTTTAACACAAATGTTCTAATGTCTGAAATACTGATTTTTTCAAATGCAGCTTTTAAAGTGTTGGTATCACCACCTAAAATAGGGAAATCATCTTTATCTGCTTTAATAGCATCGACTAAATTAGGAGTAAAAGGTTTTGTAATACCTTCCGGTGTGGCTAAGTCATGGTAAAGTAAACCCATAATTGAACCCACACCTATTCTAACTGAGTATAAACCTTGGTAGTTTGATGTTGCCAATGGATAATCAGCTCCTCAAGGTGTATAGTGGAACATTACACTTCTACCTGTTTGAACTCCAAGAGTAAACTCATTTTGGGGAGTTGTGTCTGCTTGTACAAACTTAACAACTCCTGGTTCTAATTGATTAAGAACATTTAAAATTCTTTCATAAACTTTCGCAATTTGCTCATTAAGCTTTGCATCTGAATATCTAAAGAAAGCTATAGGAATTTGAGCAGCATTAGAAGAAGTAATATTACTTTGTTGAACCAATTTGTCTAATTCAGTTTTGTAAGTGCTAAAAATCGGTGATTTCATAGCCACATCCACATTATTTGTGTTTTTTTGATATCAATCTTCCAATTGTTTTTCAGTCGGTGAACCAGTTGGACGAGCAAAAACTAAATTTTTATCTCCAGCTGGTGCATTAACATAATCACTTGCTAAATGCTTGCTATCTCATAACTGAGATTCAGGCTTTAAAATTCCCCTGTTAGCCGTTTGATTAGAAGCAGTGGTTGATTCTTGAACCATTGTAAAAGCATTAAAAGCATTATTAATAACATTTCTTAATTTCATGCCATTCCCATTCATAAATTGGTTTATTGATGTAAATCCACCTTTAAATACCTTGTCTGAATCTGATTTTCCATACATTAATTTATATCCTGAAGCATTGTATCCTGGTTGTCCATTCACTTTAATGTCAGCAGGGTTTGCAGTAATATCTCAACCCAAATTACTTGCATTACCAGTCTCTACCAATTTATGGTAAGTATAACCAGATTGGGCAGGATTTTTTTTGAATTGTTCAAATTGAGGTGATGAATAAACAGTTTGGTCAAGAAGAGATTCAATACCTTTGTTGTAGTTTGAAATCCTTTGCATAATTCTCGCACTAGGGTCTCCACCCGCTGGAAGAATATGATAAATAAACTTTTTAATTGTGTATGGGTCTTTAGATCAATTTAGTTTTCAGAAGTGTTGGTTTTGCACAACTTTGTATTCGTGCATAATATCAAACTTAGTAAATAAATATGGCGAAACAGAAAGATAGTCTTTGTAACCACTAAGGTTAATGCCGTGTAATCCATTATAACCGTAGTTAGAAATACCATATTTAATTCCAGGGTTATCTTCTAAGCTTTTCCCTGTCTTAGTATGTCAAGCATTTGCTAACTTATCGATCTTTTGCGATGGCTGAGGTGAAAAAGTTGAACTATCTGCAAAGAAACCTTCAAGCGAACTTTTTTGACCAGTTCCTTTTAATGGATCATTTTTATCCTTATTAAAAATAATTTGAAATTCATCAGTCTTAGCTGTTGTAGCTTCGTTAGCTGCAATAGTAGCATTAATATTAATATCAAAAAGATCAAATAGATATGAGTTGGTGTTATTCATAGCTTTAATCGCATCCCCATCATTTTCTTCTAAAATATTATAATCAGAATCACTAAATTTTTTTAGACCATTAATTACATTACCATTTATTTTGCCTTGATCACGTAATTCTGTCCCTGCATAAAGAGTTCTAATCATTCCGTATAAAAGGTCTTTACTTTGTAAAGTGTATTTTGTTTCTTCATTCTTATAGTTTACATAGTGAACATTTTTAGGAATCATAAAAGTAATTTTCTTTCATTTTGTAGTTGCTGTATCTGGAATACTTGAAATGTTTTGATAAATTGTTTTATCATCACCTATCCTAAGTCCACAAGCACCTTGGAATTCATATGTTTTAGTTTGAGTCTCAGAAAAAGTAACAGGGACATTATAAGGATTATCAGCAGTAGGTTGTTTATTATATTCAGGAACATCTTTACCAGTAACTCTTGTTTGCACTAGAGGCAGAACTGTTGCTGCATAGTCAAGTATTTTACCGTTAAACTTGTTCCCAGAATTAAAGTTAGGGTCAAAAGATCTTTGAGATTGAACCACTGATGAAGAAAGTTCTCCATATTGATTTATAACTCTATGATCAAATTGACCAGTTAAAGAAGAACAAGAAATAACAGCAGCAATAGGGGCTGCTCCAACACTCAATGTTCCTAAAGTAAGAACTGTATTCTTAAGTTTTTTATATGCCATTTAATATACCTCCCGATATTAGAAATAAATTTAAATAATAAAAAGCCATCTATAGATAGGTAGCTCTTTTAAAACGTTTATTAGTTTTAATAAGAACTATAGCGCCAAGGTCAAATTCAACCAAGAACGTGGAGCTTTTATGCGTCCCCGCCAGCAATTGTTATTACCACAACCAATTGCTTCGGCTCTTATCTCCTTTTGTCAGTTTCACTTGCTGCCACATCTGCTGACTACTTATAGTAAGAGCTCCTCCATAGTAAATTTTTATATTTAATATATTTCCATTTTTTGAAACAACTAATAAATTATACAATAAAAAATTGAAAATTTGATGCTTAAACCTGATTTAACCAATGTTAACCATAAACTTTTTTGATTAATTTTTCATAAACTTTAATTTGTTCTTCGTAGATTTTAAATCCTTCATTGAAGGTTTCAATATCTTCTAAATCAATGTTATTGTGTTTTAATAAATCCAATGGATTTAGGCTATCTCCTTTAGATAAAAACTCTTTTATAAAGTCTTGCAATGCTTTTGGCCCATGAGTTTTGTATCTATTAAAGAAAACACTGGCTACTATTTGGCCAATTGAATATTTATATACATAAAAACCATAATAATAGTGAGGCACTCTGATTGCATTAAAGCTAATTTTTTCTTTGTCTTTTTCTTTTAATGGGTTAGTTGCATATTTTTTAGCATTTTCAAAATAAAGACTTGAAAGAGATTCAAATGTTGACATTGGTTTACCAGTTTCAACTGCTTTGTATAAATCATATTCATAATTAGATCACATGGTTTGACGGAAAACTGTTCCATCAAAACCAGAAACTACTTGATGCATGATTTGTAATTTCAATTTATCATTTGTTGACACCTTAAGCATGTGGTCAAAAAACATTAGTTCATTAAATATAGATGCTATTTCCGCAACAAATATTTTGTATGCACTATGACGAAGATGTTGATTTGTATCAGAGAAATATGAGTGCATAGAGTGGCCTAATTCGTGTGCTAATGTTTCTGCTGAACGAATTGAACCATCATCATTCATTAGGACTAGTTTTTTATCTACTCCATATGAACCACCAATTGAGTAAGCACCTGTTCTTTTACCAGGATAATATTTATAATCAACTCAATTATCGGTATATGCTTGCTTGATAACATCAACATATTTTTTTCCAAAAGGTTTTAATGATTCTAAAACCAGATTTTTTTGTTCTGCAATTGTCATTTCTGATTTTGCACTTACAATTGGCATTAAACTATCAGAATCTAGCATTTTAAGTCCATATTTAGCTTTGAAGGCTTTGGCATGTAAAGCTTTAGCTTTCTTAAGTAAATGCACATGGTTTTGAACTGATTGATATTGCGCCAATAAAAGCTTTTCTGTACTACGATCATCATATAAAAGGTAACTAATTGTATCTTTAAACTTATGAAGTTTAGCTTCAACTGTAACATTTTTAAAATGCTGAAACAAAAAGTTAGAAAGTGTTTGTTTGACATTAAGGTAACCTTTCATGTATTCTTCTCTTGCAGCTTTACGTACTGCTTGATCTTTGTTTTTAAATAGTTTTGTAATAGTATCGTGACCAACTCTTAATTTTTTACCGGCCTTAGTAACAACATGGTTAAAAGATAACTCAGCATCAGTTAAAATTGAAAATGGTTCTGAAGTATTTGAATTTCCTCTTGAAGAAACATTACGATATTCCTGAATTTTTTTAGGTAATTGATGTTTTTTAAATTCAAAAATTCGATTGTATTCTCTTACATAAGGTTGTAGATCTTTTAATTTAAGATATTTTCTAATTTTTGTTTCATTAGCAAATATTCTAGGAAGCTCTGGGCCCATTTCTTGATTTAATTGATATAAAGAGAAATTGAATTTCTCTGACAATTGATTTGGTAAAGGGTTTACCACATTTTCACTAATTCAGTTAGAAAGATAGTTGCTGATTTTATTACCTAAAATGGTTAATTTATCTTCTAAAAGTAAAGCTTCTAAAAACGCTTTCTCTGATTCATATTTGCTATCTTTAAAAACAATTAATTTTTTAAATATTGTTTCATATTTACTAATTTGTTCTTCAACTGTTTTTCCATCAAGCAAAAAGTTTAAAGTTCATTTATATTTTGCTGGTACTTCTTTTCTATTTTTATAACTTTTCATTTTTCTCCTTTAAATTGCATCTTTTTTAATTTGTGACCAATTTCGTGGAATACCTTTTGGTGTCTTGCTTGTTTTTTTAATCCTAATTAAGTAAGTGTTGATGTCATCTCTTTGAATTTGCTCAATTTTTACATTCATGTTCAATTTCTTTAAAATGCTCTCTGCTTGCATAATTTCTTCTTTGTATTTAGAACCTTTTAAAAAGATCATTTCACCGCCTATTTTTAAAAGTGGGTGAGAAATCTCGATTAAAATTCTTAATGGTGCTACTGCTCTAGCAGTAACAAAATCAAAGGTTTGATATTCATTTGAATCTTCTGCTCTAATAATATTAATTTTAAAATTCAAATTTAGCTTTTTTTTGACTATTTTCAAAAAATTTGCTCGTTTAGCAATTGGTTCAAAAATAGTAAGATTAATCTTAGGATTAACGATGTGTCAAGGTACCGATGGGAAGCCTACTCCAGCTCCAATATCCAACAATTTTCCAGAATCTAATGATTCTAATGAAAGAATGGATTCGTAGATGCCTTCTTTTCATAATCTTTCACCGGAAAATCCGGTTAAATTCATTATCATGTTATATTCTTCAATTAAAGAAAAGTAATCATTTATCTCTTTAAAATTACTGTACTTATTTTCAATAAGTTTCTTATACATACTTCAATTATATGGGAACAATTACAAATTAATCATTATTTATATAAAAAAAACACGTATCTTAGAAAGATACGTGTTTATCAATGAATGAGAAATGTTAAGATTTCATTTGAGCTGCAACTTCAGCTGCAAAATCAGTTTCTTGTTTTTCAATTCCTTCTCCAACTTCAAATCTAATCATTGATGTAGCTTTAGCTCCATGAGATGAAAGGTATTTTGAAACTGGCATTTTTTCCATAACAAATTCTTGATCAACAAGTGTTATTTCTGAAAGGTGTTTACGTAGCATTCCTTTAGTGATGTTTTCTAAAACTTCAGGTGATACTTTATCTTTTTTAGCTTTTATAGCGTCTGATTCTGCTATTTCTTCTTTAAAAGATGCAACTTTTTCAGCTGGAACTTGTGATTCATCTAAGAATGATGGATTCATCGATGCAACGTGCATAGCTACATTTCTAGCTATATCGTTTGTTCCGCCTTCAGTAGTTACAATAGCGGCAACTCTATCATTTACGTGGGTATAAGCACCAATAACTTCGGCGTTTATTTTTGAAGCACGACGTAACTCAATCTTTTCACCAATAGTAGCTGTTGCTTCCTGACAAATTTCAGCAATTGTTGAATCTCCAACTTTAATATTTTGAGCTTCTTCAGCACTGTTAAAATCATTATTGATAAGAGCTTGCCCAATTTTGGCAACTAAATCTTTAAACTGTTGGTTAGAAGCTACAAAGTCAGTTTGAGAGTTAACTTCATAAATAACTGCTGTATTTCCTTCAACAAGTGTTTTTACAACACCTTCTGCAGCAATAGCTCCAGCTTTTTTAGCAGCTTTAGCAGCTCCTTTTTCTTGTAGGAAAACGATTGCTTTTTCAATGTCGTTATCAGAAGCTTCTAAAGCTTTTTTAACATCTAGAAAACCAACCCCTGTACGATCTCTTAATTCTTGGATTAATTTTGCGTTTGCCATTTTACTCTCCTTGAATTCTTTCGATTAATTCAGACTTTTTACCTGTTGTTGATAAATTTTTGCTTTTTAAAATTTCTTTTAATTCAACAACTGTTTTTGAGTTAAACTCAACTGCAGTACTTTTAGGCACTTCTTTAACAACTTCTTTTTTAACTATTGGTTCAACAGATTTAGGTACTTCAACAGATTTTGTTGGTGCAGTTGCTGCTGGAGCATTTGTTTTAGCATTACTTGGACGAGTGAAAGTTTTTCTTTCTCCACCTTCTCTTCTAAAAGAAGGGCGTGTTCCTCTAAAGTTAGAATTTCTTCTAAAGTTATTGTTTGGGAATCTTCTTTCTTTTTTAAGTTCTTCAGGAAGTGTAATTACTCCATCACCTTTAAAGGCTCACAATGGAGTTCCACCTTTTCCTTCAGCAACAGCATCAGCTAGAAGAGTCATAACTAATGAAATTGATTTAACAGAGTCGTTATTAGCAGGAATAGCAATATCAACAAATGATGGGTCATCATTAGAGTCAGCTAAAGCAATAACTTTAACTCCTAGACGTTTCGCTTCTTTAATAGCGATAGCATCAGAAGCCATATCAGCCACAATCATAACATTTGGCTTATATCTCATGGTTCTAATACCATTAAGGTTTCTTTGTAGTTTTAATAATTCTCTTTCAAGAAGTAATCCTTCTTTTTTAGTATATCCTTCATAGTTTTTAGCTTGTAGTCTTTCAAGCTTTTCCATACGTTTAACTCTTTGAAAAATAGTTCTTGAGTTAGTTAGAGTACCACCAAGTCATCTTTCTGTAACGTAATATGAATTTGTTCTTAAAGCATTTTCTTTAATAGTTGCTTTAGCTTGTTTTTTAGTTCCAATAAAAACAAATTTAGCACCTTTGTTAGCCAAGTTTCTTACTAAAGAGTAAGCAAACTCAAGAGTTCTTTTAGTTTTTTCCACATCTAAGATGTGTGTACCTTTTTTAACAGTAGCAATGTAAGGCTTCATTTTAGGATTTCATTTATCCTTTTTATGACCAAAGTAAATTGCAGCTTCTTGTAATTTAACTTTGGAAATTAATTCTTTTTGATCTGACATATTTTTTCCTTTTCGTTATTCGTCTCACAACTTCCAAATAAGAGACTTCGCATTGAAGCACGATCTTAAAATTCATTATGATGTTTTTTGTTTTGCGTTACTCAATGAGAGTGTATGCCTTTTAATTTTAACAAAAAATAGTAAAAAATCAGTATTTAATTATTATTTTATATTTATTAAATATATAATTTGACTCAAAAAATAGTGTGATAAAATTAGTATAGTAAGGGAGAGAATTATCATGAAAACAATTTTACTATACGCATCACCATTAAAAGGTAATCCAAATGGGTCTTATTCAACAACTATGGGAGATGCTTTCTTAGAAGAGCATATTAAACATTATCCAAATGCTGAAATCACAAAAATTGACTTAAATAAAGAAGAAGTAGGAAATACAAATATTAATTCAGAAGTTTTTGGTAAATATTTTACTGATGGTTTATCAGAAAAATACATTAATTTATTAAAAGAAGCTGATAACTTAATTATTGCGACTTCAATGATTAATTTCAATGTTCCAGCAACTCTTAAGAATTTCATAGACCGTATTGCTGTGGCTGGAAAAACATTTAAATATAAGTATGATAGATCTGGAGATTCAGAAGGTCTAATTACAAATCTAAAAGTACAAATTCTAGCAACACAAGGAGCAGTTAAGGGTTGATACCCATGAGGAAACCACGTTGCTTACTTGGCAGGAACATTTAACTTTTTAGGAGCTAAAGTACAAGAACCCATTTTGTTAGCTGGAACTAAAACACCGGAATTTAAGAAGGATTGAAAGCCAGAATTAATTCCTCAATTTGAAAAACTTTCAAAATTCATGTAATATTTCGAAAAATAAAACAAAGGCATTGCCTTTGTTTTATTAATTTTATTAATAAATTATTATTTGGAAGATAAAATTTTGCATCCTTTTTTAGTAACCAAAATGTCATCCTCAACTCTGATTCCACCAAGCCCTTCAATATAAATACCAGGTTCAACAGTTATAATCATTCCTGGCTCTAGTACAACCTTTAATTTTTCATTTGGTGTAACATTAGGTAATTCATGAACATCAATTCCTAATCCATGTCCTGTTGAGTGAACAAAGTATTCTCCGAAACCTTTTTCTGTAATGTAATCACGACAAACTTTATCAATATCTCAAGTTGTTTTACCGGGCTTTACAGCGGCAATACCCATTTTTTGAGCTTCTCTTAAAACGCTTTCAATTTCTAATAGTTTTTTATCAGTAACTTTGCCAACGTGGAATGTTCTAGTTATGTCTGAACAATAACCTTGGTAAAGAGCTCCAAAATCTATTGTAATCAATTCACCTTTTTTAAGTTTCTTGCTTGAAGGTTTACCATGAGGCAATGCTCCATTTTTACCTGAAACAACGATTGCGTCAAATGAACTTTTTTGAGCGCCTTTTTTTCTAAGTGCTATTTCTAAAGCATCATTAATTTCTAATTCAGTAACACCAGGCTTAATTAAATGTTGAATGCTTTCTAATGCTTTGATAGCAATAGATCCTGCTTTTTTTATAATTTTAATTTCGGCGTCATCTTTAACGGCTCTTAAAGCTTGACCATTAACATTAACTAATTTAGCTTTAGGGCATAACTTAGTTAAAATTGAAAGTTCATCTACAGTTATATAGTTTGATTCAATCCCAATTACTTTATATTTTTTCTTTTTAACAAATTCTTCTAGATCTTTAATTGATTTATAAAGCTTGACTTCAACATTTTGAGCATTTTTTGTCCCATATTCAATATATCTCCCATCTAAGAATAATGTTGATTTTTTTGATTTTTCAATAATTTCAATAAATAAAAAACCAGCAGAAGTATTTACACCGGCGTATCAAAGTCTTGTTTGAGGGCTTGTAGTGTAAATAGCATCGAGTTTTTTTTCATCAAATGTTTTATTTAGTATAGTTTTTTCCATGAGGAAATTATATAACTAAATAATTACAAAATAAAAATTAATTATTTAGTTATCATTTAATTATTTAAAATAAAAAAAATATAGCTTTAATAAGATTGTGATAAAATTATTTTGTTAATTAAGATTAATTGAAGGAGCACCAAATAATGACAGCTTGATGAATTGTAGTAATAACAACAGCTTTATTGGTTATATTAGGGATAATTGGTCTAGTATTATTTATAGCTATTCCTTAAAAATCATTTTAAAATCAATTGATTAAAATAAAAAAGACTTGAAGTCTTTTTTTATATTTTGTCTTCCTTAAATCTTTTTTTATATTTTATCTTCCTTAATTAGAATTTTGGTTTTGTTAATAGCTTTTTTGAAAATAATGTGTGGAAATCAAGGTGTAAAAATCGTGATTAAGGTGTAGATATAGATTAAAAATGCAAACAGGAATATCATGTGATATTTTAAAATTTGTTTTCTTAAAGTTCCACGATCAATTTCTGCCATTTCAATACCCATACGAACAATGTAAGCTATGGCACCAATAAACGGAATGTTTTCTCATTTTTTAGGTCTGTACTTTTGTTCAATTCTTTCGACATCATCTATTGTCGCCATTAGTTTATATGCTTCGTAATCAAAGTCTACTTTTTTATCCATTATTTCTCCTAAATAATAAAATAATTATACTATTTAATAATTACCCATGGGTAATTATTTTCTTTTTTCTTTATAAACTGTGTGTTTTCTTAAAACTGGATTATATTTTCTTAATTCTAAGCGGTCAGGTGAATTTTTTTTGTTCTTTTTAGTAATGTAAGACTCATGACCTGATTCAGTACACTTTAGAATAATTCCGTTTTTAACTTGTGCCATTTTAAATCTCCCCCGTTGCTTTGCTCATTAATTATACACAATAATAAAAATATTTAGAGTAAATGTTATTTCAAGATTTAAAAATTATAGAGATAAATTGTATAATTTACATGTATTAAAAATAATAAAACAGGAGGTTTTTTGAAAAAAATATTAATTTGTATCGGGGCTATTGGTGCAATAGCAACACTTGCTTTTTCACTTGTTTCTTGTTCAAAAACAAAACAAATAGATTTAGAGAATATGTCAAAAAAATAAGCAAACTAACCGCATCTGCTCAAGCACCAGTTATTAGAGAAGATTCTGGCGAAACATTTAATGAGAGTATTCTAAAACAGTTTGGTTTTGTTAATGGTGAATGACCAACAAACCCTTTTGGTTATTTATTGCATATGACTTATAAAATAGAAAGTATTGATGAAGGTCATTCTGGAGACCTAACATTTGATACTCAATTAAATGGCGAAAGTGTTCAAGGAAAAATTAAAGTTTATGTAGCTAGTGCTTTAAACCTAGATTTAGTTTACCAATATGCATAAAAAGTTGCTAACTTATATGTCAAATCTTTCAATCCTATAGAAGCATCACTTGAACCTAAGAAATTTGATCCTAAAATTTAATTAACTATGGTCAGGTTTTTGGTCGAATTCCAACTGAAAAAATGATTTTGAAATGACCTATACCATTCCAAAGAAAATAAATGTTAAAGAAAGTGGAGATATGATGATTAGAATAAGTTATCACCATGCTATTGCAGAATTTCCGTTAAGAATGTATGTATTGGGTAAGGATGAAGAGCAAGTAAATGCAGTTGCAAATCAATTGGATGCAATGTTTATAATTTCAACAAAGGAAATTCCCCAAGACTTTACAGTTCCCGATGTAGCTATGGACTTTTTAAAAAGATATGGGACTGTCCATGGCAATTTCCCAACTAATTTAGATGGGGTCAAAATTACTGGATTTATTTTTATAGCCGCCACTAAAGATAAAGATGGTTCAATGTTGCTTACTATAACCAAAAACAATGCTAGTACAATTGCAAGCATTTTAATAAACGTCGTTGATTTTTAAATTATAAAATATAAAAAAATAGCACTTAGTGCTATTTTTTTATATTTTATAATACCCTAACATTTACTGCTCTGGTTTTGTTGTTTTCTACATTTTCAATTTCAAATTCAACTTTATCGTTTTGTTGTAATGTTTTGAACCCGTCTGTTTTAATAGCTGAGTAATGAACAAAGATATCTTCTCCATGACCTTCAACACTAATAAAACCGAAGCCTTTTTGTTCATTAAAAAACTTAACTACTCCTGTCATTAATATCAACCTTTCCTTCATTGAGGAAACCCTTAATGAATAAAATAATTATATATTATTATGGTGCGTTTTTACTCCATCATTTACAAAAAATTTTAAAGCTCTTCAAATTAAGAGAAATCCTAATGAAATAATTGTGTATTTTATTATGTTTGAAACGATGTAAACTGTAAAAGTTCCACCTCAATAATTATGGATGCCAAAGAAGAAAACTCTGATTGCTCCATGTTGATTGTAATATTCGATTGCTTTCGGCAAGGAAATGGTATCAATATATTTAAAAGTTCATAGATAACCTGGCGTTAAAAAAACTGCATTTAATAATGAGCCTAATGTTGAAGTTATAAAGATTGCTAAAACTAAAGCTATAATGATTCTTAAATGTGACTTTTTGGGAGTTCAACAATTTGCTAATTTATAACCTGCAATGAAAGTCAATAAGAATAAAAGTCCAAAAACAAATAAAACTAATTGCGATCATATTCCACTAATATCATAACCCATCGTACCCAAAGCGGGACCCAACGCAAATCTAATAACTAATAAACACATTGCTCATCAAAAACCACAACTAAAAAAAGTGGCCATTATAAAAATAAACGAAATGTTTAGTTTAACAAAAGTATCCCCAAAGGGCATAAACTTTTCTAAATATTGAAACAAGATAACCAAGGAAAGCATAATGCCGGTAAGGGCGATTTTAAAATTAATATTTCTGCTGCTTTGCATAGTTTGATTAGTACTTTCTGCACTAAAACCTTGTTTAAATTAGAAAGAAAATAATTTCTATTCCTTCCGGACTTTACCGTTGGCTCAGGAATTTAATCTGATCTGCTTACGCTCGCGGGCTTTACCGCCAGTTAAGGAATTTCACCTTACCCCTAGAATTAGTGCATATAAATTATACATAATAATTTATATGCTTTTTAGAAAAATTATTTCTTCCCTATAAGGAGGTTTGCCATCTTCTCAAGGTGTTTCTAATACCTTGATAACATCTTGAAGTTCATGATTATTAACAATAAACTTGAGAGCTTCAGGATTGATATGTCCTTTAACAATTTGTTCATGACGATCCTTATGAGCTCCGATTGGTTTTTTTGAATTGTTAATATGTCATGCTTTAATATGATTTCATACTTTCTTTTCTTTAAGTAACTCAAAGAATTCTTTAGGTTTATTAATATCATAACCAGCTTCTCATAGATGGCATGTATCGGCACAAACACCAAGCCTTTTGTTGTCAACTTTTTCAATAATTCAAGCAATTTCATCTAAAGTTATACCTATTTCTGTTCCTTTACCGGCCATTGTTTCAATTAAAATTTCAACCTCACTAGTTTTTTCGAAAATGGTTTTCAAAGAAAACACTACTTTTTCTAAAGCTTCTTCACGAGTTCATTTTGTATGAGCTCCAGGGTGTAAAACAATTTGTCTTAAACCCAATTGATTCATAATGTTGATTTCTCGAATGAGAAAATCAATTGCAAATTGATATTTTTCCACAGAAGCGGGATTAATAATATAAGGAGCATGAACTAAAATATTTTCTTTTGGTATTTTAGAAACATAGTTTTTTTCATATTCTTCTAGATTCATTTTCTCTACTGCCACTCTACGAGTATTTTGTGGCGCGCCTAAATAAATCATTAAAGCATCTCCCCCATAATTCAATTGTTCTTTTACAGCACCAACTAAATAGTCGGGGCTGGAAAAACTAACATGTGATCCTAATTTTTTCATGATTAAATTATATAATTTTTACATGAATAAAATTATATTTCATTTAGACAATGACTCTTATTTTGCTTCAGCTCACGCTACAATTGATCCAACGATTAAAGGAAAACCAACTGTGGTTTCAACCAATTGCAAAAGATCAATTGTTACAGCGGCGTCATATGAAGCCAAAAAATTGGGAATTAAAGTTCCGATGCCGGTTTATAAAGCAAAAAAAATCTGTCCAGATTTAATTATTTTGCAACCAAACTTTAATCTATATACTGTTTTATCAACTCAATTATTTGAGTTTATTTCTGAAAAATACACCAAAGAAATTGAAGTTCTTTCAATTGATGAATGTTTTATTGATGTAACAAAAATTTGAAAAAAATGAGGTTCACCAAGAAAACTATCTCTTGATATGCAGCAACAAATTATGAAAAGGTTTTCTTTGTCTGTTTCAATTGGTATTTCAACAAATAAATTTGTTGCAAAAATGTCAACCAGTATTAATAAACCTTTTGGCATTACTATTACTAAGCCAAATGATTTTCTTAAAACCTTTGGTGATTGAGATGTTGTTAGATATTATGGTGTTGGACAACCAACAGCCATTAAACTTAATAAAATTGGTATTAAAACCATTAAAGATTTAGCTGAAGCAGATGAAAGAAATGCGCAAGAAGCAATTGGTAAGGTAGCCAAAACTTATATTGAGCAAGCAAAAGGTAATGGTGATAATAATATTAATATTGAGCATAATGAATTAAAAGGAATCGGTAATTCCATTACTTTTTTAAGTGATGATAAAATCTTTAGACAAGATATCTTATTAATATTAAAAGATCTTTGTTTTAAAGTTTCTAATCGGGCACAAAATAGAAACTTAGTTGGTGTTGTAATTCAAGTTAGCATTAAAGAAGCATTAAGAGGAAAAACAAGAGCCAAAAGTAAACAAAAAACTTTAAAAATACCAATTTCTAAAGCAATTGATATTTTTAAAGAAGCAACCGCTATTTTCGACAAGCTTTGAAATGAAGAGAATTTAAAATTTATTGGTGTGAGTTTGATGAAACTTGAAAACATGTTTAAAGTTACTTATCAAGATTCTATATTCAATGAAAATAAAGAAAAAAGTAAAATAGATTCTATTTTAGATGATGTGAATCGAAAATTTAAAAATAAAGTTATTTTTACTGGTACAGAAGGCAAAAGAAATGCTGTAAAAAAACAAAATCAATCTCGTTACATGGAGAATGATTTAATAATTAAACATTATGATGACTAATTTAAATAAGACTTATTAATTTATCCAGAGCTATTTCCCGTGCCGTTTTAATTCGTAAATTAATGTCTTCTCTAGGCTTATGATTAGATCCAACAATATCTGAAACACATTTAATTATATTAAGTGGTATATTGTTTTTATGACAAACTTGAACAATTGCTGCTGCTTCCATATCAAAAATATCAGTATTTATTTCCGTTTTAATAACTTCAATTAATTCCGCATCATTTAAAAATGATGATCCAGAAGCTAAATAATTATTCATAACATTTTTATCTTTTAAATGATTAACAAAGTATTTAACTTCTCCTGGAGTTTGCCCCCTTTGATATCAAGGAGTTGTGACATCGTGGAAATAAATTCTTTCTGGATAAATAAAATCTTTATATTCAACATGTTTATTTCCACCAACTGCACCATAATTTCAAACTTCTTCAATTTCAAAATTATCAATTAAAAATTGAATGGCAACAGCTGCATTTACAATTCCAATTCCCGAATGAATAAAGATAATATTGTCTTCAAAAATAGTTACCTTAAAATTTTTAATGATAACTTGTTTTTTATTTTAAAAGGTGGTTTAAATAATTCATTTTCATCTGCAACTATATAGCTTTCATTAATGTATTTTAAAATAAATATTTTATTTAAGGTCTTTTATTAAATCATCAATTGAAATCTGATCCAATTCTTTAATTGTATCTTCAGCTTTATCGAATTTTTCATCATCTGTTAAATTATTATTAACGATTTTAAGAAATTCATTATCTTTATTGACTCTATTGAAAACAAAAATTCTGGCAGAGAATGTTTGCGGTTGCCCAATTAGTGAAAAACCTTCATGAGTATTAGAAATGTCTGCTTCTTTAAAGGTTTTGGGGTGAATTTTGCTTGAGAAGAATAAGGCTTGTGTTTTGGTGTCAACAATACCCATGTCAACAACAACATGAGGGTTACCTTTGATTTCTCTAAACAGTGTTTTACCTTGAGTTGATTTACTCATAGGTAAAATGGAAAGCATTTTGATTCTCTTCATTCCTCCCCTTTGAGAAACTAAACCTAAAATGTCTTTAGGATTTGCTAAAGCAAAATTGCATACCTCGTTGCCTCTTAAAGTAATACCACGAGATCCAGAAGCTCCAGTTCCCTGTACTGAAATTTCACTTGAGTTGTAACGAACAGCTTTGCCGTTAGAAGTGACAATTACCAGATCATTGAAACCATTTGAAACTTTAGCTCCAACAACCTCATCATCACTTGCTAATTTAAATGAACGATAGGTCTTGGTGAATCTAGTTATTTCAAAAGATTTAATTGGTGTAACTTTGACTCTTCCTTTTTTTGTAACTTGAACTACCATGGCTCTAAGATTAAAGTCAGATACTGAAATGGCACTAATGATTTTCTCTTCAATTGGAATTGCTGCAAAATCATTAATATGTCTTCCAATTTCTTTAAATTTAGTTTCTGCTATTTTATGGATTGGGAGAGAATAGTAGTTACCTTTGTTGGTAAAAACTAATAAACGATCACTGGTATTGGTAAATTGTAAAGAAGTCAATAAATCATTTTCCTTTAAAACGTAAGACTCAAGTTTATTAGATTCAAATGAACGGTTAGAAAATCTTTTTAAGTAACCATCACGTGAAATACCTACTCAAACATTTTCATGTTTAATGAAATCTTGCATATTAATTGAAATACTTTCAATTTGCCCATCCAAAACAACAGTTTTCCTAGGAGTAGCGTAAGTTTTTTTAAGTTCTCTTAATAATGAAATTAAATGATTATTAAGATTTGATTCCGAAGAAATAATGTTTCTAAGGTAATCAATTTTTTCTTGTAAATTATCTGCTTCTTGAGTGTAAAAAGACTGATCTGTTCTTGATAAACGATACAATCTTAACTCTGAAATAGCTTGAGCTTGTAATTCGGTGAAGTTAAAGTTACTAATCAATGACTGAATTACACCAGCTTTTGAACCTTCAGCACTTTTAATAACTTCAATAACTTGATCTGTAATGGTTGAAACTTTAATAAATCCTTGAATAATTTCAAGTCTTTTTTGAGATTTTTTCAAATCAAATTCAATACTATTACTTTGAATTTCAAGTTGATGAATTAAATAAACATCAATTAATTCAATTAAACCCAAGGTTTCAGGAGCTCTATTTTTAATAGCAACGTTGTTATAGTTATAGTAAATTTGTAAATCAGTTTTTGCCAATAAATATTTCTCAATTAAATGAGGATCTGTGTCACCAGTTAATTCAATAGCTATACACATCCCATTTCTATCGGTTTCATCTCTAACTTCTTTGATTCCAGATATTTTGTTATTAAATCTAATTTCATCAATATCTCTAACTAATTTAGATTTTATAACTCCATAAGGAATCTCAGTAATCATAATTGCAGGTTTAATTTTTGAATTAATAATTTGATATTTTGATCTAATTAAAATTCTTCCTCTACCTCTTTCAAAAGCTTGGTAGATTCCATCTTTTCCTTGAATACTTCCTCCAGTAGGAAAATCAGGGCCTTTAATATGATTTAGCAAAGTATCTAAACGAATGTTTGATGATTTAATCTTAGCAATAATTGCATCAATTACTTCTCCTAAGTTATGAGGAGGCATTTCAGTTGCATAACCAGCGGCTATTCCTTTAGCACCATTTACTAGTAAATTAGGTAAAAGCGCAGGGAAAACAGTAGGTTCTTTTTCTGAATCATCAAAGTTAGGAGCAAAAGGAACTGTGTTTTTAGTGATGTTTTTAAAAAGTTCGCTTGATATTTTTGATAAACGAGCTTCAGTATAACGCATGGCAGCGGCTGGGTCATCATCAACAGAACCATTATTACCGTGCATTTCGATCAATGGGATGTTCATTTTTCATGATTGTGACAGCCTAACCATGGCATCATAAATGGAACTATCACCATGGGGATGATATTTACCCAAAACATCTCCTACCACTTTAGCAGATTTTTTAAAAGGTTTGTTATGAATTAAATTTAAATCATGCATCGCATAAAGAATTCTTCTTTGGACGGGTTTTAAACCATCACGAGCATCAGGAATGGCACGATCTTGAATAATATATTTTGAATAACGTCCAAAACGATCAGACATCACAATGTCTAATGATTGGTTTAAAAACTTTTCAATTTTTTGTTTGTCGTCCATGTTACCTCTTCTAATCTAATTGATAGTCGTCTTCTAATGTAAATTCAACATTTTTATTAATTCAATCTCTTCTTGGTTTAACTTTGTCACCCATTAGGGTTGAAACTCTACGTTCAGCTCTAGCTGCATCTTCAATCGAAACTTTTATCAATGTTCTGGTTTCAGGATCCATAGTTGTTTCTCACAGTTGGTCAGCATTCATCTCTCCCAATCCTTTGTACCGTTGAATATCAAGGCCACGATTTTGAGAAAGAATTTCTTCTAATTCTTGTTCATCTCAAGCATATTTCAAAAAATCTTTTTTAAAGATCTTATAAAGCGGAGGCATTGCTATGTAGACTTTACCGGCCTCAAAGAGAGGTCGCATGTATCTTCATAAAAATGTTAGTAGTAAGACTTGAATGTGAGCACCATCGGTATCCGCATCGGTCATGATAACTATTTTTCCATATTGTGCTTCTTTAATATCAAAGTCTTTACCAATGCCAGCACCAATGGTATTCATAATTGTGGAAATTTCTTCATTTTTTAAGATGTCTAATAAATTAGCTTTTTCAGTATTAATTACTTTACCTCTCAAAGGCAAAATAGCTTGAAAACGTCTATCTCTTCCTAATTTTGCCGATCCACCAGCGGAATCTCCTTCGACTAAAAACAATTCTTTTTTTAGTGGGTCTTTAATTTGAGCGGGAGTTAATTTTCCTGAAAGAATTTTTTTAGCTCTTTTAACTTTTTTAACTTTACGAGATTCGCTTCTAGCTTTTTTAGCAGCTTCACGCGCATGTGAAGCTCCTATAGCTTGTGAAATAACTTTATAAGCTAATTTCTTGTTCTCTTGCAGTCAAAATATAAGTTCTCTTTCTAAAAGTGACATAACAGCTAAACGAGCTTCTGGTGTTCTCAATGAGTCTTTAGTTTGGGAAACAAAACCCAAAATCTTTTCCGGAACTTTTACAGACACTACAGCTGTTAACCCTTCACGAACATCATCACCTGAAAGATTTTTTTCTTTTGTTCTTAAAAGACCTTGATCTCTAGCATATTGATTAATAATTTTTGTTCAAGAGTCTTTAAGTCCATTTAGGTGTGCTCCACCATTTTGAGTCTTGATGTTATTAACAAAAGATAACAATGTTTCATTGTAATCTTGAGTATATTGGAATGCAATTTCAACATCAACTGAATTAAGCGTACCTTTAAAACTATAAGCAGCCGTATTTGTAGATTTGTTTTCATTAATAAATGCAACAAATTCTTTAATCCCATCATTAGCTTTATAGGTTTCGGTTTTACCGTTTTCACCTTCTTGTTTTAGAATAATTTCTACACCGCTTAGTAAATAAGAGGTTTCTCTAAGACGTTCAGAAATTAAATCAAAATTAAAACTATTACCATGGAAAATAGAGTAATCAGGTAAAAATTTAATTTTGGTACCACGTTTTGAACTTGAGCCAATTTCTTGGGTTGAAGTAACAATGTTTCCACCGTCTTCAAAAGCTGTAAAATATTCTTTACCGTGACGGTAAACTCAAACTTCTAATCTTGTCGAAAGAGCATTAACAACAGAAGACCCAACTCCATTAAGTCCTCCAGAAACTTTATAAGCTCCTGAGGCGTCTCCGAATTTTCCTCCGGCATGTAATTCTGTAAAAATAAGTTCAATAGCTGTTTTTGTTTGTCCGGTAGACTTACCAACTGGAATTCCACGACCATTGTCTTCAACAATCAGAGAACCATCAGCCTTCATTGTAACTTTGACTTTAGAAGCATAGCCTGCTAAGACTTCATCCATAGCGTTGTCAACGATTTCTCAAACTAAATGATGTAATCCATTGATATCGGTTGATCCAATGTACATTCCCGATCTTTTTCTTACCGGTTCTAAACCTTTTAAAACCTTAATGCTGTCAGATGTATACTTTATCTTATCAAAATTCATGATTCAATTATACCAAATTGAAAATAAGGGAAACCTTATTTAAATCTTAAAAACTATTTTCATCACCTTGTAAGAGCCTTTTAATATTTTCTCTATGTTTAAATATTACTAAAGCATGGGCTGCAACAAGTGCTATGAACGAAATATATCATCTTGAACCTGCTAAAATTGGCATCGCCCATTGGTGGGCAAGCTCTGTTACAGAAGCAACCGTGGCTGCAAAAATAATAATTAGAAGAATCGGCACTAAAATGGAACCAATTGAAACGGTTTTAGTAACTTTAAGTAATAATAAGAAGACTACCACTCCTATTAAAGCGATTACTCAATTAATACTTAAGAATAGACCAAATAAACAAGCTGCACCTTTTCCGCCTTTAAAATCAAAGAAAATAGGGTATACATGGCCAACCACTACAGCAAACCCAACTAGAGGAATAATTACAAACTCTTTTACTGAAAAAGCCAGAAGACATGCAACGACTGTTTTCATAAAATCAAGAAAGAAAACAATGGCTCCGATTTTTTTGCCATAACTTCTTAATGTGTTTGTAGCTCCGGCATTCCCTGAGCCTCGTTCACGCACATCTTTAAAACCTAAAAATTTGGTAATCATAATAGCATTTGATCATGAACCTATTAGATATCCAATAACCATAAAACTAATTGTTACAATAAAAACTGTTCAATCCATAGAGAAATTATATTATAATTGTAAGTGAATAATAAATTTTAATTTATTTTTAAGTTTTTAATATGATCAGCAATTGATTCACCAATATTTTTATCTACTAAAGCGTAATCAATTTGAGCTTTAACAAAACCCTCAACAGAACCTAAATCATATCTGGTTCCTTCAAATTCAAAAGCATAAACTTTTTGACCTTGTTTAATAAGTTTAGGTAAAGCATCAACAACGTTGATTTCATTACCGATTCCTGGTTTTAAATCTCTTAATAAAGGAATTAGTTCTGGTGTAAAAACATATCTTCCGAGAATAGCTTTATTAGAAGGCGCTTCTTCGAATGATGGCTTTTCAACCGCTTCACTTATCTCAAATAGTTTTTGATTTTTTTCACTATCAATCATTGGTTTTACTACACCATATTTATGGATAGCTTCTTCAGGAATTGATTGAACACCTAAAATTGATGAACCAGTTTGGTTATAAGCATCAATTAATTGTTTAATGGCAGGGATGGCGGAATTAATTAAATCATCACCCAAAATAACCGCAAACGGCTCATCTTGAGTTTGATCCTGACCCATTAAGATTGCATGACCTAAACCCAATTGTTCATTTTGAATTGCAATTGTTACTTTAATTAATTGACTAGTTTGTTGTACTTGATGTAATAGTTCTATTTTTCCTTTATGTTTTAATTCACTTTCAAGCGAAGCATCAACAGTAAAGTATCTTAAGATGTCTAATTTTCTTGATGAAATAATCAAAACAATTTCTTCAATATCTGAAGCTGCTGCTTCTTCTGCTAAATAATGAATAATGGGTTTATTTAAAACAGGCACAAGTTCTTTATGTACTACTTTTGTTAGAGGCAAAAAACGAGTTCCTCATCCTGCTGCTGGAATAATTACTTTTTTAATTTTTTTCATTATTTTATTATACTATCAAACACTTATACTTAAAAAATATCTTTTACTAATTTAACATTTATGATTGTCATATTTTGAAAAATAAAATTTGCAACCTTAAAAAAATTATTCATTTCACATTTTTTACATTCTTTTTGGTTATTCTTTTCCATAAAATTCCTCTTTATGATATTTTTATCCTAATAGAATTGCGTCTTTATTTTACAATAAAAAAAGAAAAAACAATCCTAATGATTGTTTGGTGTAAAAACATATGGTACGAACGAATGGAATTGAACCATCGACCTCACGATTATCAGTCGTGTGCTCTAACCAACTGAGCTACGCTCGCATGAAGATGTGGCTCTTATTTGCCACATATAAATTAACGTTTTGAGAATTGTCTTGAACGACGAGCTTTTCTCAATCCGGGCTTTTTACGTTCTTTGCTACGAGCATCTCTTGTTACTAAACCCGCTGCTTTTAAAGTTGATTTGTAATCTGCTGAAGCTTGTAATAAGGCTCTAGTAATTCCTAAACGGATTGCTCCCGCTTGTCCAGAAAGACCTCCACCTCTTACATTAACTCTGATATCAAAAGTCCCTTTTGTTTCAGTAATTGCTAATGCTTGTTCTGCATCTTGAATTAATAGATCTGACATAAGGTAGTCTTTAGCATCACGATTATTAATTTTAAATTCACCTTTTCCAGGTTTAATAATTACTCTTGCAGTTGAAGATTTTCTTCTACCTAATCCTCTGTAACTAATTTCTGCCATGACTATATTACCTCTAATCTTTCTGGTTTTTGTGCTTCTTGTTTATGATCAGGTCCTGCATAAACAAATAAGTTTTTAAATTGTTTACGACCTAATTTAGTGTGAGGTAACATTCCTTTGATAGCTTTTTCTACTAAAGCTGTTGGTCTTCTTTTTCTTAAAGTAGCAGCATTTATAGATTTAAGTCCACCAGGGAAGCCTGAGTGTGAATAATACATTTTATCTTCTTCTTTGTTAGCGGTTAAAAATACTTTTTCGGCATTAACAATAACGATATAATTACCCATATCAACGTTTGGTGTAAAAGTTGGTTTAACTTTACCACGTAGATAATTAGCTGCTAAAGCTGCTAATTTTCCTAACGTCTGACCTGAGGCATCAATTATATATCATTTTTTGTCAACTTCTTGATGTTTTACAATTGTTGTTTGTCTCATGACATAATCCTCTCATAATAATTGATTTCTATTATATTTACTTAAAACGGGACTTTTTAAGTGCTAAATAATTATACACAAAAAAAATAAATAAAATAAATTTTGTAAGCATATTAAGCATATAATGTTTTAAAATAAAACAAATTCCCGTTTAGGAGTTTGTTTGTATTACTTTGAACTTTCATCGAATAGGTCGTCAATATCATAGTCATCTTCAAGTAAGATGGTTTTTGCTAACTCTTCTTCTCTTAATCTAGTGTAATCATCTTTATATGAATCACTATAATGACGTTCTGCTTCCGCTTCTATTTTAGCTCTTTTAACTTCTTCTTCACCTTCTTCGTCAATAGGTTCGTGAACATTGTATTCATGGTTGGAATCCTCTGAAACAATATTGTTTTTGGCATTATGCTCAACTTTAGCTTTAGAAATATCTTTAACAATTTCAGATGCTTCTTTTGAGGAAATGTCTGTGGTATTTTGGTCTAAAGCAAGTTCCTGAGCATCTGCTTTTTCGGTAATATCTTTTAGCTTCTTAATTGCTTCTCTACCTTTTTTTGGATCAATTGCATCGTTCTTAATTTCGTTAGAAACTTTTACGGTTTCTTGAATAGTTTCATTTTTAAATTTATCTAACTCTTCCTTAACAGCATCTTGTTTTTGACTAGAATTACCTTTTTGGGCATTTCTAGCTCTAAGAACCATAACTGCCTCTTCTTGTTGGGCTCTAGCGATTTTTTCTTCAATAGCTTTGGTTTTAGCTTCTTTTTCAGTTTGAGTTCTCTTCAATTCCATAGTCTTTGAAAGTTCCTTTTCTTTAATAGATTTTGCTTTTAAGGATTGAGCTTCTTTAAGTTTTTGAGCATCTGCTTTTGATTTTTGTTTTTTTTGTTCCGCTTCTTCATTAGCCTTTAACTTAGCGATTTTTTGAGCTTCTCTTTCTAATCTAATATTATCCTTTGTTTCAGATAATTTGACTGAGTTTAACTCTCCAAATAAATCGCTGTTTAGATCAGCTATTAAAACACTTTCATAAGCATCAAGAGAACTTGGCAGTTCTGAATAATTTTTACTAGAATATGATGAAAAAATCACTCTACCTTCTTTAAGTTTTTTAATACTTTTAGTTTTATTTGTTAGGTTGAGAAAAAGAATTAGTTCTCTTTGTTTTTTGGCGTCTTTTAAAGAATATTTAATAATTCCATGTGTAGTAACAGAAACGCTAATACGACCTGTTTTAATAACATCTAAATAGTTATCTTGTTGACATAGTCTTAACAGTTCTCTATTGAAGTTTAAAACTGAGTTTTTGAAAGGGTATTGGTTTTTAACATTAATTAGTTTGTGATTAGCTGATGGAGGCGTGATTGTTTTTTCTGCACTAGAAAAACCACCATCTTTGGAATCATCTCAAGCCATTAATGAACGAGCATTAATGGATCCTTGTAGAACTTGCGCTTCCATAAATTCTATTTCACTAACTTTAGAAGCCATTATGTCGCGTTTTCTTTCAGCTATTGTTTGATCTTGAAAATCATCTAAGTGAGTTAGGCCAATATTGGTAGAACCAAGTTCTTGTCCTTGATAAATAATTGAAGAAGAGCCTGACATTTGAAGTAATAAGGAAAGACTCTTTGCCGTTTCTTCAACATATTGAATATCATTTCCTCAACGAGAAACAGCTTTTCCAATATGCTCAGTGTTAAAAGTTAATATGTTGTGTGGATTATTAGCAATTGTTTTAATATCTTTGGCTAATTTTTTGATACTAAATTTACCAATTATATCATGTCCGAATTTAGGGTGAACGCCGTTTTCAGAAATATTTTCCGGTAAGAAATAATCAAAGACTTTTGTGGGTCCAGATGTATAGTGATTAATTGATTTTAACCCTATTTTTAGAGAACGTCCCACAACTAAAAGTTGATCATTCATTTCTTTGATTCCTCTATAAAATTTGCGAAGCTCTTTTAGAGTGGGAGCAGACATTAACTCCGTCTTACCAGCATCTTTTAAATATTCAAAGCCTTTGAAAACAAAACCACTTATACCAAGATTGATTCAATGTCTGATTACCTCTAAGAATTTTTGTGAAACTTTTTCACTACCTCAATTAAGAGGTATTTCCATTGTGTTTTTATCTTGAGCAAAGTATTTTTTGTTTTCTTCTGCAAAACCATAGTTTTCATAATCATTTGGTTTTTCAACTTTAAATTCAACGACATCTTTGTATTCCTGATTGGCTTCTGATTTTGCTGATTTAAATCAATCATGGTTTTCTTTAATATAACCAATTGGAATATCAATCAAAACTTTAATATTAGATGACTTGGCTAAAGACATGACTTTTATCAAATCTTCGTTTTTACCAATTTCAGGTGCAACAGATGTAAAATTTGAATCAACATTTTGCAGTGAATCAATAGCCGTAAAGTTTTTTAGAATTATTGCATCCACTCCTAAATATTTAAAATAATCAAATTTACTTGCTAAACCTGATAGGTCTCCAATTCCATTTCCAGAATTATCTTTAAAATATCTGGGGTCAAGTTCATAAAAATTATATTTTTTTTCACGCATATTTTCTCCTTATTTATTAGCTTCAATGAATAAATTATACTATCTTATTTTGGCAATTACTTAACATTTATATACGTAGAAGCTTTTTTAACGTAATTGAAGCCACTGTAAATTGACAAAATAAGAGCAAAATAAAGCGGAATATTGACTAAAGCAACATTCAATGTTAAATGTTGAAGTGTACCTGGGGTAATTTCCATGGCTGGCACAATAATAAAAACAAAAATTATCCCAATACTTTGTAGCATTGTTTTCGCTTTACCAGCAAAGGAAGCTTCAACTTTTGCATTGTTCTGAGCCAATAGATTACGACAACCATCAACCAAGATGTCCCTTATAATCATTAAAATAACTAATCAAATTGGCACAAGTTGGGCAAAAGCTAGAATAATTAAAGCTGATGAAGTCATTATTTTATCGGCCAAAGGATCAAATAATTTGCCGTAAGAAGTTACAATATTACGCTTCCTTGCTATTCTTCCATCCAATCAATCTGTAAACATAGCAACAGTAAAAATAACCAAGGAAATAATAAAATAAATTGTTTTTAAATTTAAATTAGGAAAAGAATATGTCCCATTAGAGGATAGAAAAAGAATACCAAAAGTTAAAAAAGGTATTATTAAGAAAATTCTAATTGTAGTTAATTTATTCGGTAAATTCATATTCTTCATATATTATTTATTATATATTATCTTTTTAATTTTAATGATTAATAAAATGAATGAAAAAGTAAGTAAAACAATCTAAATAGATTGTTTTTTAGAAAAGATTTTTTTAATTAAAGATTTCTTAGCTTCTTCTTCATTAACTTCATCTTTGTAAGCTAAAAAAATTTTTTCATCCTTTAATAATTGTTTAAAAAATTCAATGTTCTTTTTGCTTTTTGAATGTCATAGGTTTGAGTTGGTTCTTTTTAATTCGTCAAAATTCTCAAAAAGATCTTGATTATTTTTTTCATCTTCTCGTGCTAATTTAAAAGAACGAGAATGTTCAACTTCTTTTAATAAATTTTTAGCATGTTTTCGAATATCAGCCATCTTTACAGAACCAACAGAAGGAACAAAGTCATTCAATTTTGCTTGATTTTCTTCAAAAACATTAATTACTTCTGAAGCAATTTTAAATCTAGCTTCATTGATATTTTTGGTAAGCTCCATTTGCTCAGATCTTGCTCTTTTTGCTTTCTTACGATCAAGAACTGACATCACAATAATGATTGCAAAAACAATTGCTGCCAAAACCCCCAAAATTATTCACATTAACATTACTAATTTACCGCCTTTTAAAAAGTCTATTTTAATTATAGCAAACTAATAAATAATATCAACCCATAGAAGGGTTGATATATGCACCAGTAAGCCGCGTTTTGTTTTTTCCAATCATTTATCTATGCCGAAGCATCCCTAGCTTAGTTCAATTCCCTTGCTAAGGTTCCCCTACCAAATTTGGGTTTCTGACTCGTGGAGTTTACCGCGTTTCACATTTCTCGTCTCTGTGGCACTGGTCGTCTAAGCTTAAGCTTATTAGGCTTAACACGATCACTACTTACATCTCAGTAAGTGCCAGCGCGGACTTTCCTCTTGTATACAAGCGATTGGTCAGTGCTAAATAATTATACTATTTTAATCTTCAAAAAACTAAATTTTTATTAGAATCAATAATTATTTTAATGAAGATTTGGTTAATTTTGTTAATTCTTCTATTTTTTTCACTAACTCATAATTAGTATTCTTGTTTGCTTCTGCAACTTGATCTTTTAAATTGGCAATTTCAATTCTTAATTTTTCAATTTGATCATCTTTATCTTCGATCAAAGCTTTCTTTTCATCAACTAAAAAACTTAGTTTTTTAACTTCATTTAAATACAACTTGTAATCTTCTATAACGAGGTCAAAATATTGATCAACATCTGCAGCACGATAACCAGAAAGTTCAATTTTAAATTTCTTATTTAATAACTTTTCTGGGGTTAATTTCGGATCTTTCATATTCTTATTATAGTCAAAAGACTATTTAAAATAAGGAATACATTTAATGTAATTTGTGATATATATAAAACATAGTCATAGTATATATAATTTATAAAACATAGTATAATATTTAATATTGAAAGGAAATCAATGATTAAATTAACAGGAAAAAGCGCAAGCGCTACAACAATTATCGCAGTTGATGCTAAATCAATGAGTAAACAAACAATTAAAAAAGATGGTCAAATGACAGAATATGCTGGAAATGCTAAGATTGAAGTTTACTTTTCAAAAAGTAAAATGGAAACTTTAGAGTGTGCTCTTAAAAAGATCATGGAAATGAAAAGAAACCTTCAATTAGATGTTTTTTCTTTTGTAAAACTAGGCTTTAAAGAAGAAGATGTTATTTGATTGGTTTACGAAAAGGACCTTGAAATAAATAAAGAAATTTACAATGTAAAAACTAAAAAGATTGAAAAAGGTCAAACAACTTTATTGAACTTATCAGCAATTGGCAAGAAAGCGACTAAAAAAGTTATTTCACTTACAAAGGCAAGAGAAGTTACAATGAACTTCCAAATGACGCCTCCTAACGTTCAAAACTCGGTTTCATATGCAGAAGAAGTTAAAAAACTTTTTGAAAAAGTTAAAAATGTTAGAGTTAAAGTTTTAACTAAAAAAGAAATAGTAGCTCAAAAAATGGGATTACTATTATCAGTAAATGCTGGTTCAGCATATGAACCAAGAATTGTAATTATCGAATATAAGGGTGATGTTAAGAGTAAGCAAAAAACTGCTTTTGTAGGTAAGGGTGTTACCTTTGACGCAGGTGGATACAACATTAAAACCGGAAGTTACATGCGTAATATGAAATTCGATATGTCAGGTTCTGCATCGGTTGCAGGAGCTATGTTGGCTATTTCGGAATTAAAACCAAAAGCAAACATCGCAGGTATTTTAGTAATGACAGACAATATGATTAATTCAGTTGCTTCTACGCCAGATTCTGTTTGAACAGCTTCAAATGGTAAGACAGTGGAAATTAATAATACAGATGCTGAAGGTAGATTAGCCATGGCCGATGGAATGGTTTATGCAGCTAGAAAACTTAAAGCTACAAGAATTATTACAATCGCTACTTTAACAGGAGCTATGTTAGTGGCTTTAGGTCACACTTACACAGGAGTTTGATCAACTACAGAAAAAGGTTGACATGACGTTGAACTGGCTGGTAAAAAAGCTAATGAAAATGTTTGAAGAATGCCTTTCCATAAAGATTACTTTAAATATATGTCTTCTTCAAAAGTGGCAGATATGTTTAACACAGATCTTTCTGGAGGCGGAGGTTCTGTCTCAGCTGCTATGTTCCTATCTAACTTTGCAGAAGGCCAAGAATATCTGCACTTTGACATCGCTGGAACAGCTGACGTAAACGGAGACCCTAAAGGCGTTGCTGTTAAAACATTATTTGAGGTTGTAAATGGCTAATTTTGTGATCTTTATGATCTTTGTCCTTGCGTTAGTATTTACCATTTCAATTGCTATTTCAAGCTATTTGGTAATCAATAAAGGCTTATCATTTAAAACCGGTGTTATCTTTGGTCTTGTACCTATCTTTGGCCAAATAGCCATTTCACTTAAATCAAAAAAAGATTCAAAAATTGTTCAGGAGATGTATGAAAGAAATCTTCTAACTCTTGCTGATTATAAAAAAACTATGGAAGTAGTTATTAAAAAAGAAACTCAAGAAGTTAAGGTTAAAAATAAAAAGTACTAATAAGTGCTTTTTTAAATGTTAAAAAAGGTTTTTGTTGTTATGACAATATCTTTTAATTTTGAAATATAATACAATAATTAAAAAACTATAAGGGCACATATTTCAAATGCTTTTAATATTTGATTAAATTCAGTTCAAGCAACCCACCACTTTATTTCAGAAAATGAAATTGAATCATGAGTTCCAGATATTAAGCGTATGCTTAGTAAAAAACTTATGGTGTATTCGAAGATAAAACTCTTCTTGGTTTTGCAAATCTTGCTGAAGGAGAAATAGAAATGCTATTTGTTCCCCCCAAACCACTTCAACAAAGGTTATGGTTCGCAATTATTAAATTACTTAATTGAGTCCCATAACGCTTTTAAAGTTGATGTTAATGAAGAAAATAAAAGCGCTTATAATTTTTACCTCAAAAACAACTTTGAAGTTGTTAGTAGAAATGAAACTGATCATCATGGTAACAATTAGTATTTAGTAAATAAACTATAAGGATTTTTAATATCAAACTTACCTTTTAGAGCATAACTAGCATTTGTTCCCGCCGGAATTTTATGTCCTAAAATGATGTTTTCTTTTAGCCCTTTCAATTTATCTTCTTTATCAGAAATTGAAGAGTGAACTAATACTTTGGCAGTTTCTTGGTAAGAGGCGGCAGCTAGGAATGAATCTGATAATAATGGAATGTTTTTAACACCATTAATTTGGATTTGCCCTAGAGCAGGTTTTTTACCTTTGGCTAATAATTTAGTATTAACTTCACGATAAGTCGATTTATCAACGATTGATCCTGCAAATAATGCTGAATCACCTGGGTTTTGAATTAATACTTTAGAGAACATTTGTCCTAAAATAACTTCAATATACTTATCGGCAACTTTAATACCTTGCATACGGTAAAGTCTTTGTAGCTCTTTTAGCATATAGTTTTGAACTGAGACTACACCAGCAATTCTTAATAATTCATATAAGTTAATTGGTCCTTCAGTAATTTTACTTCCTGGAGAAACGTTGTAATTACGCTTAACTCTTATACGAGAATTAGCTGGAGCAATATACTTAAATTCTTTACCAAGGTCGGAAGTGACTGTTACTACAGTTTTATCATCTTCTTTAACCATTGAAGTAATTTTACCAGCAACTTCTGAAATAACAGCTTTAGTTTCTCAAGTATCTTGAGTCGCATCAATCAATTGTTTCAGACGATCAAAACCACCAGTAATATCAGCAACACCAGCAACACCACCGGTATGGAAAGTACGCATAGTAAGCTGAGTACCAGGTTCTCCGATCGATTGAGCAGCAACAATACCAACTGGCTCACCAACTTGAACAAGACGGTTAGATGCAAGATCTTTTCCGTAACATTTGGCACAAAGTCCAGCGTGAGTTTGACATCCTAAGACTGATCTGATTTCGATTTTTTTAACAATAGTAGCTATTTTCTTAGCTATTTCACTATTAATGAATGTTCCTTCATGAATAATGGTTCCATCTTTTAATTCCACGTTTTCTGCTAAGAAACGTCCTTCTGCTCTTTCAGCTAATGAAACAATTAATGAATTAGTCTTAGTATCAATAATATCTTTAACAGTAAAGCCAATGTCAGTTCCACAGTCTTCTTCACGAATAACGATGTTTTGAGCAGCATCAACTAGTTTTCTAGTCAAGTAACCAGCATTAGCTGTATTTAAGGCAGTATCAGTAAGGCCTTTACGTGCTCCAGGGGTTGATGAATAGAATTCGTAAGCTGTTAGTCCATCCAAAAATGAAGACTTAATAGGAACTTCAATTGTTGAACGAACAATAATGTTGTTGGCAGCTAGGGCTTTAAAGGTCTTTTTATTGTTAGACATAAGTCCACGAAGACCAGCTAGTTGAACAAAGTTTGAAATGTTACCTCTGGCTCCAGATGCCATCATCATAAAGATTGGATTATCAACGTAATTTTGATCTTTAGTTAATTCTTTTAAGTCTTCTTGGACTTCATCTTTAACTTTAGCTCATTTAGCAATTACTAATTTATATCTTTCGTTATCAGTAATTAATCCTTCATGGTAAGCTTTTTTAAGGTTAGCAACGTATGCCTCCCCTTCTTTAACAGCTTTACCTTTTCTTTTTGATTGAACAATATCAGCAATTGACATTGTTGTTCCAGATTGAGTTGAATAAACAAAACCTAAGTGTTTAATATTATCAAGTGATTCAGCAACAATGTTTGTATATTTGAATCAAACTTTTTCTAATAGCTCAACTCTTTCTTCAACTTCAAGAGGTCTTTCAACACCTTCGTTAGATAGAGAAACCTTTTTGTTAATTGAGGCAAAGTTGTGTGTTAATGATTTGTATATTGCAATAACGTGAATATCGTTAAGTGGTTCTCCATCAAGATTTTTCATTCCACGAATTTCCGCTTCTTTGCTAGAAACATTATCAGAATTAATGTTTGTAATAATGTTGGCCAAGTCTTCTTTAGCAATTTGAGTAACATATTGATCAAAGATTGATCTCGCAATAGCGGCAATATGTTTTTTACCTAAGGGATTATTTAATGGTAATTCAGAAATGAATTCTCTAATGTTTGTTCCTGGTTTAACATTATATTTTTTATATTTTTTAGTTAATGATTTGCTTGTATTATCGAAGATAAATGGGAATGTTGAGGGGAATGATTGGTTAAAAATAAACTTACCAACTGTAGCAATGATGTAGCCACTATTTCCTTGTAGATATTCCTTACCTGAATTACGAGCTGGCATTGCAACTCTAGCATGTAAGCTTACTTTTTTATTAAAGTAAGCTTTTTCAACCTCTTTAATATTACGGTAAACTGAACCCTCTCCTAAAGCACCTTGTTTTTCTTTTGTAAGGTAGTAAAGTCCTAAGATCATATCCTGTGTAGGGTTAATGATAGGTTCACCATCTTTAGGTCCCAGAATGTTCTTGTTAGCAAGCATTAATTCACGAGCTTCAATAATCGCTTTACGTGATATTGGAACGTGAACAGCCATTTGATCACCATCAAAGTCGGCATTAAAGGCTGCAGTTACAAGTGGGTGAAGTCTAACAGCTTTACCCCTAACTAGAACTGGCTCAAAGGCTTGAATGGAAAGACGGTGAAGTGTAGGCGCACGGTTAAGTAGGACAATTTTACCTTTAATTGCTTTTTCAACAAAAGGTCAAATTTTCACATCTTGCTCTTCAATTAGCTTTTTAGCTAATTTAATTGAACCTACAATTTCTTCTTTAATTAGTTCACGAATAATTCATGGTTCAAATAGCTTAGCTGCCATACTACGAGGTATTCCAGCTTGGTGCATTTTTAAGTAAGGCCCAACAACAATAACAGATCTACCTGAGTAGTCAACACGCTTACCTAGTAAGTTTTGTCTAAAACGACCTTTTTTCCCTGAAAGAGAATCAGAAATTGATTTTAAAGGACGATTATCTTTAGACATAACTGGTGAAGGCTTTTTACGTGAGTTATCAATTAAAGCATCAACTGCTTCTTGAAGCATACGCAGTTCATTTTGAACAATAAGAACTGGTGCATCAAGTTCGATTCATTTTTTCAAACGATCATTTCTAATAATAATTCTACGATAAAGTTCATTAACATCAGTAGTTGAGTGACGACCACCATCAATTTGAATAAGTGGACGAAGATCAGCTGGAATAACTGGTAAGTTATAAATTAACATTGAGTTTAAATCTTGACCAGATTTAATAAAACCATTAATTACTTCTAGACGTTTGTAAAGTTTTTTACGTTGTTGGATCTTAGTAGCAACCGCTTTTTGTTGTTCAAGTTCAGTATTAAGTTTTGTAATACTTCTCTTAACTCTTGATGCTTCTTTTTTAAGATCAAAGTTTTCTAATAGGTATTCAACAGCTTTAGCTCCTGTACCAATTTTAGCATCAGAGTAAGCTTCGATAATGTCATTTAATTCGTAGAAATCAATTCCGTAATCTTTACCAATTTTAGATGTAGCGGTTTCTTCTAATTCTTCAATCGCTAATTTAATTTCTTCATAAGCATCTGAATCTTTTTCTTGCTTATTCATGATTTCTTTTAAAGCATTACGATAAATAATAGGGGCTGTATTTAAATCTAAAATAGTATTTTGAGGTAATGATTTTAATTCACCTGATTCTAATACTAAGTGTGATTTAAAGTAAACAACATTTTCTAAGTCAGCACGAGAGTGATTTTTTGAAGAACCCTCTGCTTTTAAACCTAAAAGCTTTGCAATAATTGAGTGGTCAACTTTAATAAATCAGAAGTGAACCACAGGTGAAGCAAGTTCAATGTGACCCATTCTTGTTCTTCTTGAAGAAGAAGGAAGAATTTCTGGCTGGAAAATTTTACATTCATCAGTCTTTTCACAAATTTGACCTTCATTTGAACGTTTGTATTTTGTAGCACAAATAGGACATTTAAAATCAGTTTGAGGTCCAAAAATAACTTCATCAAATAATCCGGCTCTTTCTGGTTTATATGATTTATAGTTAATTGTTTCTGGTTTAGTAACTTCTCCGTGAGATCATTCTTGAACATCTTCAGAAGTAGCTAATGATAAAGAAACAGAACTAATTTCATTCATTTTAATAGTATTGTATTTACGGTTTTGAATTTCGATTTGTTTTTTAGCCATTACTCTTCCTCCTCAATTCTAGATTTTGTTTTCGCGACTTCAAGTTTCATACCAAGACCCCTTAATTCATAAGCAAGAACATTAAATGATTCTGGCGTATGAGGTGTAGGTAGTGGTGCACCATTTGCAAGTGCTGAGTAAACTTTATTACGACCTTGAATATCATCAGATTTATAAGTTAACAATTCTTGAAGAACATTTGTTGCTCCATAAGCTTCAATAGCTCATGTTTCCATTTCTCCAAATCTTTGTCCACCATTTTGTGATTTACCACCAAGAGGTTGTTGAGTAATTAATGAATATGGTCCAACTGAACGAGCATGCATCTTATCATCAACCATGTGGGCAAGTTTTAGCATGTACATTACACCAACTGAAATATCTTCATCGAACTTTTCACCTGTTCTTGGATCGTATAAAGTGAATTTACCTGATTTAGGTAGTTTAGCTTCCTCTAAGACATCATTAATATTGTCGTATTTAATACCATCAAAAACAGGAGTCACAAATTTGGCAGCTAATTTTTTACCAGCCATTCCAAGGTGTAATTCCAACACTTGACCAATGTTCATACGTGAAGGAACACCCTGAGGGTTTAGCATAATATCAACTGGTGTACCATCTTCTAGGTGAGGCATATCTTCAACAGGCAATACGTTTGAAATAACACCTTTGTTACCATGACGACCAGCCATCTTATCTCCAACTTTAATCTTTCTCTTTTGAGCGATTAAAACTTTAACAATTTTTGAAACATCATCTTGTAATTTGTCACCGTTTTCTCTAGAAAGAATTTCAATATCAATAACGGTTCCACCATGACCATGGGCAACTTTTAATGAACTATCTTTAATGTTTTTTGATTTTTGAGAAAAGATAGCAGCAATCAGTTTTTCTTCAGGTGTAGGGTTATCTTCACCTTTTGGTGAAACTCTTCCTACTAAGACATCTCCCGCTTGAACTTCTGATCCAACACGAATAATTCCGCTTGCATCTAAGTTTCTTAATGAGAACTTAGAAACATTAGGAATTTCAGCAGTAAGTTCATCATCACCTAATTTTTGTTTTCTAAACTCAATAGTTTTTTCTTCGATATGAATTGAAGTATAAACATCATCTTTAACTAATTTTTCAGAAATAATAATCGCATCCTCATAGTTAAATCCATTTCAAGTTGAAAAGGCTACAACAACATTTTTACCAATAGCTAGTTCTCCGTCTTTAAATGAAGGACCATCAGTTAGAACATCTCCAGTCTTAATTTTTTGACCAACTTTAACCAAAGGTCTTTGAGTAATAACGGTTCCTTGGTTTGATCTTTCAAAAGTTCTTAATTTATAAACACGTTTAGCTTTCTTGCTATTTTTAACTTCGATAACTTCAGAATCAACAAATGTTACTTCTCCATTTTCTAGAGCTTTCACATTTGATGCTGAGTATTTAGCAATGTCAGCTTCAATACCAGTACCAACTAAAGGAGCTTCTGCACTTAGAAGCGGCACAGCTTGACGTTGCATGTTGGCACCCATCAAGGCTCTGTTTGCATCATCGTTTTCCAAGAATGGAATTGCTGAAGATGCTACTGAAGTCATTTGTTTTGAAGAAACATCAATGTAATCAATTTCTTTAACTGATCTAACTTGGTATTCACCATCTTTACGTGTAATCACTTCACGATCAACAATAACATCATCTTTAATGTTGATTGATGATTGAGCAAAGACATTTCCAAGCTCTTCCGCTGCAGAAAGATAAACAGGTTTTGAAGAATCAACGATTCCCTTGTCAACTTTTCAATATGGGGTTTCAATGAACCCAAGACTATTAACTCTTGCATAGTTAGCAAAGTTAAGGATAAGTCCGATATTTTGCCCCTCTGGAGTTTCAATTGGACAAATTCTTCCGTAGTGAGTAGTCTGCACATCACGAACTTCAAATTTCGCTGTTTCACGGTTAAGACCACCAGGCCCTAGAGATGTAACTCTTCTTTTATTAGAAATTTCAGCTAATGGATTAGATTGATCCATAAATTGAGAAAGTTGAGATGAGTTGAAGAATACTTTAAATTGGTCATAAACTGATTTGTTATTTGTAACGTTTTTAGGTGTTACTTTTTCAGGCTCACGAGCTGACATTCTTTCCTTGGCATTTCTTTCCAATTTGGTTAAAGCGATTTGGAATTGGTTTTGTAAAAGTTCACCAATAGGCACAACTCTTTTGTTTTCAAGAGAATCTTTATCATCTGCAGATCCTAAACCATGTTCTAAGTTAAAGTAGTAAGAAAACACGGAAATAATGTCTGGAATTAGTAAGTGTTCTTCTTTTGCAATAGGATCGTTACCAATAACTCTAATTGGGTCTTTATTATCTTTTTGTCATTTTTCATTTGGATAAATTGAAACTGAAATCACATCTAATCTTTTGTTCAGATTAGGGAATTCAGCAATTTGGTCTCCATATATTTCTGGACCAATTGATGGCACAGGAGTATATTCAAATGATCCTTCTTCAAATCCTGCTTGAATTTTCTTAGCAATTTTAAGATCGATTAAAGTTCCTTGAGCAAAAATCACTTTTCCGTCTTTGTTTTCTAAGTCTTCAGCCAAAATGGTATCGGTAATTCTTTCAGTAACTACAAGCTTTTTGTTAAGCATGTATCTACCTGTTTTAGAAAGATCATATCTTCTTTTGTTAAAAAGAATGTTTGCATATAGATTACGTTTAGAATCGATAGTTACCCTATCTCCCTTACGTAAAATACCGTGTACAAACTCTAAAGCATCATTTTCAGTTGGTTGCTTATCTTTTTTGATGGTTTCTTGAATTAGTGGGGTGTTTCCAAATAAATCAAAAATATCATCTTTAGTAAGACCAAAAGATCTTAAAAACACTGACAATGAAATCAATTTACGTTTGTTAATTGAAATTTTTACATCTGGATTAGACACAGTTGTTTTGTGCAAGATATCCATTCAAACACCTAGACGAGGAATAACCTCTAGGTAATTAAAAAGAGCGTTGTTAGCTGCCAATTTACCACCAGGTCTAACGTTTAACCCGAAATATGGGCCAGCCGCTCTGATCAATTGTGAAACAATAACTTTTTCTGAACCATTGATGATAAATGAAGCTCCGGAAGTCATGTAAGGGATTGCTCCAAACAGAACTTCTTGTTCCTTTACTTCTCCTGATTCATTATCTATTTTTCTTAAAGTAGCGTAAATATTCGCAGAATATGTTGTACCTTTTGTTTTAGCTAGTTTAACAGCTTGATATTCGTCTTTTGCCGGTTCTACTCTCAAAGTTTTGGGTAAAAACTCGATCATGATTCTACCATTGGTAGAAACAATAGGATAAATACTTTCGAAAGTTTTTTTAAGACCTTCTTTTATGAATCACTCAAATGATTCTTTCTGTACTGCTGCAAGATCAGTAACAGGTAAGTTATTAACTGTGTTCGAATAGTCACGTCTTTTAGTGACTGGCCCAAATTGTTTTAACTTGTATTCTTTAGCCATGCATCCTCTTTCTGAATTTTGTCCACTTTTTGTATAAAGCGCTTTTTAAGTATACCATATTAATTAATTTTTTTAACTAAATAAAATAAGTAAAAAACACAAAAAATAGCAAAACACAAAAAATAGCAAGAATTTATCAATTTTTACCATTTTTGATGTGCTGACACTTTAATGACTTCATATGTTTTGTAGACTCCAAAAACAATAAAAATATGAATTGGCAATGAGATTGGAAGCTTAATTATTCTAATTAAAACAAATGGATTATAAAGCTTTCAATAGTAACCTGAGTTTGGGTTATTGTGTTGAACACCACCAATTTGATTTAGTCAAACAATAACGGCAATTGGACCAACCACTAAAGAAGCAATAATATAAACAAAAGTTACAATTATTGCGATATTTATTAATTTTTTTAAAGTTTTTGTATTTTTTCCTTTTTTAGTTAAAATATAAAAGGTAAGTTGAAGTGAAAAGAAAATAGCAGCAAAAATACCAAAGCAAGTTCACACTAAAACTTTAGTTGCTAGTGCTGAAAAATCTAAAACTTTACCCCCATCACTATGTGAAAAATCACGATTTATTAATAGAATTACCAAAATGGAAGAAAGCGTAATTATTCAAGTAAAAGAACTAAAAATGAATCATTTTTTTTGATTTTTAATCTTAAAAATAAATTTCACCAAGAAAGTAGAAATAATTATGATGATTGGCAGAAGAGCGAATAACCAACTCCAAACATTACCAGATAATAACAATTGAAGGTTATCCGAGATAAGTGCAATTACGATTGCCACAAAGGGTTTAAAGATTAATCCTGTCAAAATAGCAAAAGCTAAATATATCCCTGCCCTCATTGGACCAAAGTCAATTTTAATATAGGCAGCCGAAACTGTTCAAAGTGCAATAAAAAGCCCAGCTAGTGCTATTTCTTGGATTGAAACTTTAAATACCTTTCTAATTATTTCATTTTTCATACAACCCCCATAAAGTAAAAGGAACCAATAAATAATGTGTTTTCATGGGGCTTAAATTCTTCCATTTTTTCAATTGGAATAGCATCTAACTCTTCATAACTATAAAATGACTCATCCAATTGAAATACATAAACTTTTTTATCATTTCAAAGTGATTTCACCCCGGTTATGTCCTTTGACCTTGAAAAACATATGACTACATTATCAAAATCTATATTACAATAATTAAGTTCTGAACTCGAAGCCTTCATTCCATCATAGTTATGTGCAACATCATAGATGTAATGGTAATCTCCATGATCCACAACTTCACTTCTGGCGGGCAAATCAATGAATGAAGCTAAATCATACTTAATTTTAAAAGCTTTTTGTAAAATGATTTGAGCTAATATCTTATTACTTAGAGCATAACTCAAATTTTCATTTTCTACCAATACATACTTTGATTTAGGGGTATTATTGGCTTTGTCAATAAATATTGACTGTAATTCTTGATTCATATTATTGGGAATGAAGAATTGCATACCCTTATTAATAATACCTGCTTTATCTTGAGCTATGCTTTCTAATGTATTACCTAAAATATGTTCATGATCCTTACCAATTGAAGTTACAACTCCAATATCACTATCAATGATATTAGTACTATCATTTTGGCCGCCAATACCAGCTTCTAAAATGACAACGTCTATATCTTGTTTAGAAAAATAAACCAAGGCGATTAAAAGCATTTTTTCAAAAAAATGCAAATTGGTTAGAACTGGATAATCTTTTAAAATCTTTTCAACCTCAATATCTTTAATCATTTGATTGTTAAATCTAATCCTCTCATTGGGAGCCTCAATATGGGGCGATGTGAAAAGTCCAACGTTTAGTTTGGCTCCAATTAGACCTTGGGCCATAAAATTGGCCACAGAACCTTTTCCATTGGTTCCAACTACCGAAATAAACTTAACACCATCAAAATCAAGTTTTAAAGCTTTAAAAATGGTAGTTAATTTATTAAGATTAGTTTTTCCCTTACTTTTAAATATTTCATTTCAATTCATGAGTGACAAAACCTCTCCGTCACATAAAAAAACCATAAGCGGATGAAAAATAAGACAGCGTGAGATCACTTCGTTTATTGGCTATACTCCCGTCCAACAACACTTAACTTCTTAAATCGGCTCTTATAATGACTTATTAATTATAAATAAAAAAACAAGCCTTTAGCTTGTTTTTTTAAATTAATAGGGATTATCTAACGATTTCTACTGAACCACCGGCTTTTTCAACAGCAACTTTAGCTGTTGCAGAAATAGCATTAACTTTTAAATTTAGCTTTTTAGTTAATTTACCATTAGCTAAAACTTTAACTGGTAATGTGTTAGATCTGATTGATTTATTAGCTTTTAGAGAAGCAATATCAACTGTAGCACCAGCTTCATATTTCTCTTCTAATCTAGCTAAAGAAACAGTTTGGTATTCAACGTGAGTATAGTTGTTGAATCCAACTTTTGGCAATCTTCTGAACCATGGATTTTGTCCACCTTCAAATCCTGCTCTATGTCCTTTACGTTTGTTTTGACCTGATTGACCTTTTCCAGCTTGTTTACCTCTACCTTGGGCCATACCTCTACCAGCACGATATTTTTCTGGTCTTGAGCCTTTAGTCGGTTTTAGATTATGTAATTTCATGATTAATTCCTCCTATTGGTTGTCAGCTTCGATACCACGAGATTGGTGAATCTCTTCAGCTGTTCTTAATTGAGATAGTGCTTTTAGTGTTGCTTTAACAGTATTGGTTTTGTTATTTGATCCTAAAGATTTTGTAACAATATCAGTGTACCCTGCTAATTCAACAACGGCACGTACTGAACCAGAGGCAATAATACCTTTACCTTTAGGTGCTGGTTTTAGTAAAACATTTGATGAAACAAATTTAGCTTGAGTAATATGCGGCACTGTTCCATTGACTACTGGCGTTTTAATAAGGTTTCTTCTGGCGTCTTTAATAGCTTTTTTAATTGAATCAGGAACCTCTTTAGCTTTACCGTATCCGTAAGCTACTCTTCCTTTTTTGTCTCCAATAACAACTAATGTAGAGAATGAGAATCTTCTTCCACCCTTAACAACGTTAACAACACGAGCAATATTAACTACACGTTCTTCAAATTCATTTTGTCTACGGTTGTTACGACGGTTGTTATTACGACGACCATTTCTTTGAGGTCCTCTACTATTGTTATTACGGTTGAACCTTGGTTTTTTATTTTGTTCCTCTGCAGGTTTTTCAACAACAATTTGTTTAGTTGGAGTTGCTTGAGGAGTTTCTACTTTTTTGATTTCTTCGTTCATTAGAATTTTACCCCTCCTTCTCTTATAACTTCGGCAAATGCCTTAACTCTACCATGATAGATGTAACCTGATCTATCAAAGACGATTTTTTCAACTTTTAGAGCAGCTATTTTTTTAGACATATCTTTTCCAACTAATTTAGCAGCTTCGATGTTTCCGCCTTTAGCGATTTTTAATTCTAAAGTTGAAGATTGTGCTAATGTTTTTCCAGCCACATCATCAATTAGTTGTGCCTCGAAATTTTTCAAAGATTTAAAGACGTTTAATCTGGGAACTGATGCTGTACCAGAAATTTTGTTTCTAATTCTTAGTTGTTTACGTTTTCTAGCTTGATTTCTTGATTTCATATGATTTACCTACAAACTACTTCGCAGCAGATTTCCCTTCTTTTCTTCTAATTTGTTCACCTTTGTACATAATTCCTTTTCCGGAATATACTGATGGACGTCTTACATCTCTGATTTGAGCAGCCATTTGCCCAACTTTTTGTTTATCAGGTCCTGTGATGATTAATTCAATTGGTTTTGGAGCTTCAACTTTAACTCCTTCAATTATGTTTAATACAATAGGGTGAGAATAACCTGCACTGATAGTAATAGTGTTGCCCGAAACGGCAGCTCTATAACCAACACCTTTGATTTCAATTTCTTTTTTAAAGCCTTCAGTCACACCTTGAACCATACCTGAAATTAATGAATTGGTTGTTCCGTGTAATTGTTTGGTGTGTTTTTCTTCATTTGCACGAGTTGTGCTTACTTCTGTTCCATTGACGTTAATCGCAATTAAAGGTGAAAATGTTTTTACAAGTGTTCCATGTTTACCTTTAACTTCAACTTGACTTCCGTTTACAGAGACAGTAGTTCCATCGGGGATAGTGATAATTCTTTTTCCTACTCTTGACATATATCTCCTATCACACATAGGCGATTATTTCGCCGCCTATTCCTAATTCTCTGGCTTTTTTATCAGTAATCATGCCATTAGATGTTGAGATGATTGCTGTTCCGAATCCCGATAATACAGAAGGAATTTCGTCTGCTGCTGAGTAAACTCTTAGACCAGGCTTAGAAATTCTTTTTACTCCTGTAATAACTCTTTGATTACCTTTATATTTTAGAGCGATAACTATTTTCTTTTCAATACCTGCTCCTTCAATATCAACTTTAAGAACGTATCCTTCAGCTAATAAAATTTGAGCAATAGTTTCTTTAATTTTTGAAAATGGAATAGAAACTGTCTTTGTCTTTCTTTGGTTGGCATTTTTAATTCTAACCAACATATCTGCGATTGGATCTGTTACAAACATTTTATCAACTCGCTTTCTTTACTCCAGGCACTTTGCCTTCATGAGCTAAATTTCTAAAGGTAATACGTGAAACGCCAAATTTACGCATGTAACCTCTTGGACGTCCATCGATAGCATCTCTATTTCTAACTCTAATGTAAGATGTATCTCTTCTCATTCTTTGTAATTTTAATTGAGCTTCACTATCACCTTTTTTAGCGGCTTTTCTTAGCTCTGCTCTTTTCTCTTCATTAAGAGCAACCATATTTGCTCTTTTATTATTTTTTTCTATAAGTGCTTTTCTTGCCATAATTGCTCCTCCTATGATTTCTTACCTTTAAAAGGCATTTCTAATAATGTTAATAATTCTCTTGCTTCTTCATCAGTTTTTGCTGAAGTTACAATGATTACATCTAATCCTTTGATTTTTCTAACTTTGTCAAAATCAATTTCTGGGAAAATGATGTGTTCTTTAACACCTAATGAAAAATTGCCTCTTCCATCAAATGCTTTGCTATTTACTCCTCTAAAGTCTCTAATACGAGGAATAACCACGTCGATTAGTTTACTTAAGAAGTTTCACATGTAGTCTCTTCTTAGAGTAACTTTACCACCCATTGGCATACCTTCTCTTAGTTTCCATGAAGCTAATGATTTTTTAGCAACAGTTATAGCGGGTTTTTGACCTGAAATAGCTGCTAAATCATTCATTACTTCTTCAATAGCTTTTGAGTTAGTAACTTCTTTACCAGCAGTCATGTTTAAAACAATTTTTTCAATTCTAGGAACTTCCATGATTGATTTGTATTTAAACTTTTCAAAGAGAGCTTTTTTAACTTCGTTATTAAATTTATTTTGTAACTGAGTCATTTTCTCCCCCTTCTTTTACTGCAGCCGGTTTAGCTATAGCTTCTTTAGCTGGTGCTTCAACAACTTTTGCTTCCGGTTTAACTTCTGCTTTTACTTCTTCTGCTGCTGGTTTAGCTTGTTCTTTTTTAGAAGCTGCTATTGCATTTTTCTTAATTTCTTTGATCTTAGCTTTTTTGGCTGAACGATCTGTATATTTAACATTTGAGATGTGAATTGGAGCTTCAAACTCTTGAATTCCACCTTCAGGGTTTTGTTGAGTTGGTTTAACATGCTTTTTAACAACATTAACTTTATCAACTGTTACTCTGTTTTTCTTTTTATCGACTTTTAGAACTCTACCACTTGTGCCCTTAAATTTTCCGGCAATAATTAGAACTTCATCATTCTTTTTAATTTTTGCTTTTGCCATAATTCTCCTAAAGTACCTCAGGAGCAAGAGATGCTATCTTTTGGAATCCAGCTTCTCTGACTTCTCTAGGTATAGGGCCGAAAATACGAGTCCCTCTTGGTGTTTTGTCATCTCTAATTATTACAACGGCATTGTCGTCAAACTTGATGTGAGTTCCATCAGGTCTTTTAAGTCCATATTTTGTTCTAACAATAACAGCTTTAACAACTTGTCCTTCTTTAACAGCTCCGTTAGGAATTGCTTTTTTAACTGAACAAATTACGATGTCTCCTATGTTTGAACTTCTACGTGTTGAGCCTCCAAGAAGTTTGAAAATTCCAACTTCTTTTGCTCCTGAGTTATCTGCTACAGCAGCTCTAGTCATATCTTGTAACATTATTGATCACCTCCGTCAACAACAGCTTCGTCTGATGAAAGAACTTGGATTAATCTAAAATTTTTTGTTTTAGACAAAGGTCTTGTTTCGATAATTTTAACTGTATCTCCTAGTTTTGCTTCACCTTTTTCATCATGAACAGCGAATTTTTTTGAAGATTTAAAACGCTTTGAATAAAGAGGGTGTTTTTTATATGCATCAACAACTACAGTGATTGTTGTTGACCTCTTAGTTGAAACAACTTTGCCAACTAGTGTTTTTTTGTTAGTCATGTCTCGCTCCCTCCTTCTTTATGTTTTTATCATTAATAACTTTAACTTCAGCAGTACCTTGTTTTTTGCTTAAAATTGTGAAAACTCTAGCGATATCTTTTTTAACCAATGAAATTTTGTGTGGTTGTTCCAATTGACCTGTTGAATTTTGAAATCTAAGTGTAAATAATTCAGCTTTAAGGTCAGAAATTAATTGATTAAGTTCTTTTGTTGATTTTGTTCTTAAATCTTTAACTAACATCTTTCCTCCCCTTTAGCCACGATTTTAAATTTAACTGGCAATTTGTTTCCGCCTAATCTTAAGGCATCTTTAGCAATGTCCAATGGAACACCTGATACTTCAAACATCATTGTGTTTTCTCTAACAACTGCCACTCATTTTTCAGGATTTCCTTTACCTTTACCCATTCTGACACCAATTGGCTTTGATGTTTTGGCTAAGTGTGGGAATATCCTGATAATAACTTGTCCTTCACGACCCATTCTTCTAGTAATCGCGATACGTGCTGCTTCAATTTGACGAGCTGTTACTCAAGCTGATTCAATTGATTGCAATCCTAATTCTCCAAAAGATACTTTGTTTCCTTTTGTGGCTTTTTTCTTATCAGGGTAAATATTGTGTGGTTTACGATATTTAGTTCTCTTTGGTTGTAACATTATTTATTACCTCCTTCAAGAATCTCCCCTTTAGAAATTCAAACCTTAACACCAATAACTCCATAAGTAGTATTAGCTCTTGCTTTCGCATAGTCAACATTTTGTCTCAGGGTGTGGAGTTTCATTTCACCTTCGGTATAACCTTCGGTTCTAGCCATATCAACACCGTTTAAACGCCCGGCAACAGCTGTTTTAACTCCTTTAGCTCCAGCATAAAATGCTGATCTAATAGCTTGTCTTTGTGCGATTCTGAAAGAACCACGATTTTCTAATTTAATTGCAATTTCTTCAGCAACTAATCTAGCGTTTAATTCAGGTTTTTCAATTGCTTCAACTTGAATCGAAACTTTTAAGCTTCTGTTTTTAGCAATTTTTTGGATTTCTTTAACCAAGGCTTTAACGTTGGCGCCTTCTTGGCCTAATACTACACCTGGTCTTGACGAATATACTTTAACAACAATTTTTTCAGATTGTGTTCTTGTAATTTCAACATTACCAATACCGTATTCTCTAACTTTTTTCTCAAAGAAGGCTCTGATTTTTTGGTCTTCAAGTAAGATAGTTGAAAATTTGTCTTTTTCTACAAATCATTTTGCATTATGTTTTTTGGTTATTCCGTAACGGAACCCATTTGGATTTACTTTTTGTCCCATGTTTGCCTCCTTATGCCTCTGCCACTTCTAAAATAAAGTTTGATGTTCTCTTTAAAATAGCATATGCAGTTCCTTTTGATCTTGGTTGAAATCTTTTTAAAGTTGGTCCTTGCTCAACTTGAATTTTAGAAATTATTAATTTTTCAGCATTTAATCCATTGTTATTAACGGCGTTTGCAATAGCTGAGTTTAATAATTTAATAATGATTGGTGAACTTTTCTTAGGTGTATTTTTTAAAATGGCAAGAGCGTCAGCGACTTTTTTACCTCTAACTAAAGCAACTACTAAGTTGGCTTTACGAGAGGATACTCTTTGCATCCTTACAGATGCTAGCCCTACTTGTTTATTAACTTGTGCCATTATTTTTTACCTTTGTCCTCTCCGTGACCTGAATATGTTCTTGTTGGAGCAAATTCACCTAGTTTGTATCCAACCATGTCTTCAGTTACAAATACGTCCATAAATTTTCTACCATTATGAACTTGGAAGGTAAGACCAATAAATGAAGGATAAATTGTGCTTCTTCTTGATCAAGTCTTAATTGGTTTTTTAGGAGCTTTGCCTTGGGCAATAGCTTCTACTTTTTTTGCTAAGTGCTCATCGATAAATGCGCCTCTTGATAGTGATCTAGCCATTATTTTTTACCTCCACTTCTTCTTCTTAAAATAAGTTTATTTGATGCTTTCTTTGAATTTCTTGTTTTTACACCAAGGGCTTTTTTACCTCAAGGTGTTAATGGAGCTTTACGTCCAATAGGTTGTCTACCTTCACCACCACCATGGGGGTGATCGTTAGGGTTCATGACAGAACCCCTAACTGTAGGACGAATTCCACGATATCTATTTCTTCCGGCTTTACCTCAAGTAACTAATGAGTGTTCTTCATTACCAACTTCACCAACTGTGGCACGGCAAACTCCTAGAATTCTTCTTACTTCTCCAGATTTTAATTTTAGAACAACATATCTTTGATTTTCTGATTGTCCTAAGATTTGTGCTGATTGTCCGGCACTTCTGGCGATTTGTCCACCAGCTCCTGGTAACATTTCAATGTTATGAACCACTGTTCCTTCAGGCATGTTAATTAAAGGCATTGCATTTCCGGCTTTAATATCAAGATTTTGTCCGGAAACAACTTCATTACCAACTGCAGTACCTTTTGGAGTAAGAATATATCTTTTTTCTCCATCTTTATATACTAACAGTGAGATGTTTGCTGAACGGTTTGGATCGTATTCAATTGTTTTAATAGTTGCAGGAACATCGTCCTTATTACGTTTAAAATCAATGATACGGTATTTCTTAGTTGCTCCTCCACCTTTATGTCTAACGGTGATTGAACCAGTGTTGTTACGTCCTGAGTGTTTTTTGATGGTCTTAATTAAAGATTTTTCAGGACGATGACCAGTTAAATTGGCTTTATAATCAAGTGATGTCATATGCCTTCTACCATTTGTGGTGGGCTTAAATTTTTTGATTGCCATTTTTTTCTCCTATTCTCTATAGATATAATCAAGCGATTTTATCATCTATAGGTATACGCTTTTCGCGTTCGCTTATTTATTTTGTTTTAATTTCTTCTAATGATTCAGCTTTAACTTCAGCTTGCTTTTCATCTACTTTTATTTCTGTTTCAACTTTTGCTTCTTTTTCAGATGCTTTAGCAGCTATTTTAGCGGCTGCCTTTTTCTCAGCTTCTGACATTTCAACTTTTTTGTCTTCTTTAGCTTTTGATGAATTTTTAGCATCGTAACTTACTTCGTTACTTGCAGCTGCTTCATCTGGGAATATATTAATAACTCCATCACTTAAGTAAACAATTGCTTTTTTAACACGATTAGTAAAACCTTTTGATCTTCCTAATTTTGTTGATTTCTTTTCAATTTTGATGATGTTTACTTTTCTAACTTTAACATCAAAAATAAATTTAACAGTTTTTTTAACTTCTGCTCTGTTAGTTCTAGGATCTACAGCGAATGTGTATACTCCTTCAGACATTTGCGCATAAGTTTTTTCCGATAGGATAGGGTATTTGATTACTTCATTAACATTCATTATTTTTCCCTCCTAATCTTTTGATCGATGCTTCATCAAAGATGATTGCATCAGCATTAATAATAGCTTCAACAGTTAAGTTAGCTAATCTTGTAGCGAATACTTTTGGTAAATTAGATGCAGACTTTCAAATTTTATCGTCACTTGAGATAATGATAATTTTTTTGAATTCTGGTTTTAAGCTTAAAGCTACTATTTGTTTTTGTAAATCTTTTGTGTTTGGTTTTTCACCAGCTTTGAAAGTGTTTACAATCACAGCATCTTCTTTAGCTTTTAGAGTAAGAGCCGATGCAAATGCTGCTCTTTTAACTTTTTTATTAACTTTTAAAGTGTAATTACGATTAGGTTTTGGTCCAAATACAACACCACCACCTACTCATTGAGGAGCTCTTGTAGATCCAGCACGGGCATTACCTGTACCTTTTTGTCTAAAAGGTTTTTTACCACCTCCAGAAACTTCACCTCTGGTTTTAGTTGAATGAGTCCCTTGTCTACGAGAAGCTCTTTCAGACATAATGACATCGAAGATCGCTTGTTCTTTAACACTTACTTCAAATACTGATTTTGGTAAATTAGCATTCATTATTTATCTCCTTTCGCTTCCTTAGCAAAGTTTTCATCTGCTTCTGGCTCTGTTTCAACTTGCAGCTTAGCAGCTTCAGCTTCCGCTTTAGCTTGCTCCGCATTGGCTTCTTTGGCAGCGGCTTCTGCTTCTTTAGCTTTTGCTTTTTCAGCTTCAGCTTGCTTAGCAAGCGCTTCTGCTTTAGCTGTGGCTTCTGCTTGAGCTTCAGCGTCTCCTGAAGATTTAGCTTTTTCGGCTTCTTCAGCGGCTTTTTCGGCAGCTTTTTCAACAGCTTCTGCTTTTTTGTTTTCTTCAGCAGCTACAGCTTCGGCCTCTTTAGCTTTTGCTTCAGCTTCTTTAGCTTCATTAGCGGCATTAATAGCAGCTGTCATTTCTTCAACTGACATTTCTGTGTTAACATCTGCTCCTGCTGATTTTGCATCTTCAAGCAATTTATTCTTAATGCTTGCTTCTTTTACATCAACTAGTTTAATAGCTTCTTTTGAAGGAAGACCTTTTACAGCCTCTTCAACAATAACATAACCTTTATTTGGTCCAGGTATAGAACCTTTAACCAAAATTGTGTTGTTTTGTTTATCAATTGAAACAATTTCTAGGTTTTGAACAGTAACTCTAACGTGTCCCATGTGTCCGGGCATTGTCATACCTTTGTTAACTTTGTTTGAAGAAACATCTCCAAGTGATCCGGTTTGACGAGTTGGTTTTGAACCACCACCTCCACCGTGGGATTTAGGACCAATACTTTGATTATGTCTTTTAATGTTACCTTGAAATCCTTTACCTTTAGAAGTTCCTGTTACATCAATTAATTCACCTGAGTTAAATTGATTAATAGTAACTTCTTGTCCTAATTCAAATCCATCCATGTTTCTGATTTCTTTAGTAAAATATTTAGGGTTTGTTTTAGCTTTTTTAAAGTGTCCCAGTTCTGGCTTTCTAGTTGTTTTTTTTCTTCTGTCAAATACTGATAATTGAGTTGCGACGTAACCATTCTTATCTTCTGATAATACGGCTGTAACAACGTTAGGAATAGCTTCAATTACAGTAACTGGAATATTTTTACCATCGTCTGTAAAGACAGATGTCATTCCAACTTTTCTTCCTAATATACCTTTCATAATATATATCCTTTCATAGGCTCATTCTCTTTGAGCGTAAATTTGCAACTACTTAGTAATAACTTCGACGTTGACACCAGAAGGAAGTTCCATTCTTTTTAGTGTTTCCATCAACATATCACTTACTTCTTGTAAAACGATTAATCTCTTGTGAGTTCTTTGTTCGAATTGTTCACGAGATTTCTTGTTAACGTGTACTGACCTTAGAATTGTAAAAATTTCTTTTTTAGTAGGCAATGGTACAGGCCCTGATACCTTAGCTCCCTCTGAGATGACTGCTTCTACAATTTTCTTGGCAGTTTGATCTACAAGTGCTGCTTCGTAAGATTTAACTTTAATATTTAATTTCATATTCGTTGTTTTCCTTTCGTTCTTGTTGAACAGTCTCCACATTAATAACCCATTTACACATCCAAACAACTAATTTTGGTGTATCGGCAACCTAATGCTTCTTTGACTTAGTTGCTTTTCAATTATACACATTTTTTAAATAAATAAGATATGTTTTAAATATAAAAAATAAAAAGGCAAGTTTGCCTTTAAAAATTAACTTCTTTGTAGTAACCATCAACTTTCATCAATTCATTGTGTTTACCTTCTTGAATAATCTTGCCATATTTTCCTAAAACGATGATTCTATCAGCGTTTTTGATGGTTGTTAATCTATGAGCAACTGTGATTGTGGTTTTATTTGCTGAAAGCTTTTCAACTGCGTCTTTAATGTGTTTTTCAGTTTCGTTATCAAGAGCAGAAGTAGCTTCATCAAATAACATAAAGTCCGAAATACCAGCAAAGGTTCTTGCGATTGAAATACGTTGTTTTTGTCCACCAGAAAGTTTTGCTCCGCGTGGCCCAACAACTGTTTCAAATCCCTCTGATAAAGTGTAAATGAATTTATCAATTGCCGCTTCATGTGTGGCATTTTTAACTTCTTCATCAGTTGCGTTTGGATTACCATATAAAATATTATTTTTAATAGTGTCATTGAACAAGGTTGTTTGTTGTTGGATGTACCCAATTCTTTTACGATAATCTCCATTCTTGAATTTATTGATGTTAACACCGTCCACAAGAATTTCACCATTTTGAATATCATAATACTTCATTAATAGTTTTAAAATAGTAGATTTTCCAATACCTGTTTCACCAATGATGGCAACTCTTTCACCTGGTTTTATTTTTAGATTAAAGTTTTTAAAAACCTTTACTAATTTATCATCTTGATCCAAGTATGAAAAACTAACGTTTTTAAATTCAATATTCCCTTTAAACTTTGATGGTACAAGATTCCCTGAGTTTTCTTCTTCTGGAAGATTCATGAATTCAAAAAATCTTTCAACAGAAGAAGAACCTCTTGAAATCATGGTGTAAACATTTACAAATTTTTGTATCGGTTGTGAAAGTGTTGCAGCTACTGCTGTTAGCCCAGTTAATTGAGGGAAAGTAATGGTGTTATTCGCGACCAAATACGCCCCAATTATTAAAGTACCAGTTGAGGTAAAGGTCATGACCAGAATATTGGTTACTGTAAAGCTAGCCTCAAAGGAGTAGAATCGTTTCCAAGCTTTTTTATAACCTTCTTGATATTGGGAGAATCTTTTGTGTTCAAATTCTTCTGAGTGATATGATTTAATTTCACTCATTCCTTCAACTTGAAAACCAACAGAAGCAGACATGTCTGAGTTTCATTCACGAATTTTAGTTCAAATGATTCTTCATTTTGAACGAATTAATAAAATAATTACAAAACCAAAGATAAACATTCCCAATAAAGATGTTCCAACTACTCATGATTGTAAGAAAGCGTAAGTAAATCCTCCAACTGATGTCACAATAGCGATAATTAAGTCTTCAGGCCCATGGTGAGCAAATTCTGGAATATCTTTTAAATCGGTAACGATTCTAGAAATATAAGTTCCTGTCGGGGTTTTATCAAAGTGAAATGTTTTTAAGGAGTGGAGTTTATCAATTGCTTCATTACGCATTTGCAATTCCATTCTTACACCCATTATGTGTCCTCATCTGGTGACAATGAATGTTGCAACCAACTTAACGATTGTGATTGAAGCTAAAAACAAAACCGCTAAAGCTAGATCATAATAGTCAGTTGACTTAGCAGCTGAGAACATAAATTGAACCACAAAAGGTAAACCAACAGAGGTTCCAGCAAGAACAATTGCAAAAAATGAATCAAGCAAAAAATAGCCCTTTACTGGTCTAAAATATTTTAAAAATTTTTTAAAATTACTTTTTTGTTTAGTCATACTATTTAAAATTATATATTAAAAATTACAAAATTGTGAATAAAAGACAATTTTTGTAACTTATTCCTCTTCATCATTAAATTCAATTGCTTGAATATCGGCTTTTTTCTCACCCAAATTAGGCAGATACTTTAACTTCTCATGCTTAGCAAAAGCATTAAGCACATTGTTGTGATGATTGATTAATGCAGGATAGTGCCTATTCATTGCTTTTGACATGCTGATAAATGAAGCCTTAAGCTGATTAGCCAATTGAGCTGTTGATTTCATCATTGCTAGAATCTTTTGATAAATTTGCTCCTCACGGTGAACCTTATCGTATATTTCTAAGATATGAGATATCGATCAAGCAAATTGGATAAAGCTTGATGGCGAAGCAACATACACTTTATGTGAACGAATAATATCCTGAAAGAAGTGGGGGTTATAATCGTGCACTTGCATATAAATATTATCGTTTTGTAAAACCAGCAAACCATAATTAGCGGTTTCTGATTTACCTAAGTATTCGGTAATTTTCTTAGCTTGAGTTTCAATAACACGTAAATATTTATCGTCAATAATAGCTACGTTATCCTCGTCATAATTAGGCTCTAAAACTTTTGAATCAACGGGAATTCATTTATCGGTATGCCCTGATTTAATGGCAAACTCAACATTTTTAGTGCCAACCTTTAAGTTGTTAATTCAAAACTCAGACTCCAGCCCTGATTGAATTAATAGTTTTTCTAGTTGTAACTCACCCAATTCACCTTTGCCTTTGTTTCCGGCTGAACCAAAGAATGTTTTATCAATTTTACTAAGAGTGCTTAGTTTTTCAGAAATTGATGTTTGAAGATTTTCTTTTTCTTTTCTAGAAGCAAATAATTTTTGTTCCAATTCTTTAATTGCTAATTCATTATTGTGAATTTTGCTTCTTAGTTCACTGTTATGTTTTTCATGACTAGCACTTTCCATACTAACTTGTTTTAAATCATTTAATCTCTGACTTAAAATATTATCTTTTTCAATTACTTGCTTTTGTAGATCTTGAAGATGGCTTTCTTTATCTATTAGTTGCTGTTTAACTCCTTGAAGTGCAGTTTTTAATCTAATAGTTTCTTCTTTAGAGGTGTCATTTCTCTGAAAATGTTCTTCTAAAGCTTGATATGACATAAAGAGTCTAGCGAATCAATTTATTTTTTTCATATATCAATTATACATATTCAAATTAATATTAATTATTTTTATCTGAACACCTTTATTATAGGATTTTTAAAAACTTTCGGTGTTATAATCTAATTAAACTATACTAATTGTATTCAAAAATGCTTAAGCATTTTGAAAGGAAGTTATACATGGAAGAATTGATATGTTTAAGAAAAATACGGATGAAACATTCGCACGACCGTCGTTATATCGATAGTTGTGCTTGTGAAGAAAATGAATTGTTCTTAACAATTGCAGATGGTGATTTTGCTTTTTCAAAAGTGATTGAAAATGAAGTTATTGACTCAGTCAAAACAAGATCTTTAGCTTATTCTTTTTTAGAAGAAGATAGCAAAAGAGAAATTATTAAATACTATGAAAAGCATTATGGACTTACCATAAATGGTAATCACATTCTTTTTGGGAATGGTGTACTTTATTGAATTCAACTTATTATTAAAGCTTTTTCAAAAAAAGGAGATAATATTTTATCGTTAGCACCTGTCTATGATTCTTTTAAAGATATCGTCGAAGATGCTGGAAGAGTTGATTTAAAAAGCCATTTAGTTTTTGATGGCAAAGACTATAAAATTAATTTTGAAGATTTAGAAATTCAAATGCAAAAAGCTAAAGTCTTTATTTTATGCTCACCTCATAACCCTACTGGTAATGTTTGAACAAAAGAAGAATTAACTAAAGTTTTCAGCTTAGCTAAAAAATATAATGTTATTGTAGCTGCAGATGAAATATGACAAGACATTATTATTGAGGGTGATTTTGTATCTTCACTTGCGTTTGAAGAATTCAAAGACCTTGTAATCCACATTTCAAGTCCAGCCAAAACATTTAACTTGGGTGGTATTCAAATGGGAATATGCGTGATTAAAAACCATCAAATTCTTGACCAAGTCAAGAAAGAGCATGTTTCAACCATTCACTACTCCTCATCTAATCACTGAACCTCCCACGCTATTCAAGCTGCATACGGTAGTTCTGATGCTTGAGCATGATTTGAAAAATACATGAGTAAGATTAAAGAAAATGCCATAAAAATCAAAGATTGCTTTGGTAGACTAAATCTTAAATATTCACAACCTAATGCTACATACTTAATTTTTGTTAATTTGGGCGATAAGCACGATCATGATCAAATTCATAAAATCTTAATTGATAATGGATTACATCTTGGTGATGGCATTGCCTATGGAGAACAATACGCTAACTGAGTTAGAATCAATATTGCTATTTGTGATAAATCCATAGAATTATTAATTGGAAAATTAAAAAAAGTTGGTGCTGAATTAAACAAGTAAACTAATTTAAATAAAAAAACAACTCGCAAGAGTTGTTTACAATTATAGTTTTTGTTTAATTACTAGTTAATTTTAGTAACTGAACCAGCACCAACTGTTCTACCACCTTCTCTAATTGAGAATTTAGTACCTTCTTCAACAGCGATAGGAGCGATTAGTTCAACTGTAAGTTCAACGTTATCTCCAGGCATAACCATTTCTGTTCCTGAAGGAAGTTCGATTCCACCAGTAACGTCTGTAGTTCTAAAGTAGAACTGAGGTTTATAGTTTTTGAAGAATGGAGTATGTCTTCCACCTTCTTCTTTAGTTAGAGCATAAACTTGAGCTAAGAATTTAGTGTGTGTGTTAATTGAACCAGGTTTTGCTAACACTTGGCCTCTTTCAATATCTTTTCTATCTACACCTCTAAGTAATAGACCCGCGTTATCACCAGCCATCGCTTGGTCTAGAAGTTTTCTAAACATTTCGATTCCTGTAACAACTGTTTTAGCAGTATCTTTTAATCCAACGATTTCAACTTCTTCGTTAAGATTAATTTGACCTCTTTCAACTCTACCTGTAGCGACTGTTCCACGACCCGTAATTGTAAACACGTCTTCAACAGCCATTAGGAATGGTTTGTCAAGTTCTTTTTCAGGAGCTTCAATTCATGAATCACAAGCATTCATTAATTCCATGATTGCGTCTTCATATTTCGCGTCACCTTCGAGAGCTTTAAGAGCTGAACCTTTAATAACTGGAGTATTGGCTCCATCAAAGTCGTATGAAGATAGAAGTTCTCTCACTTCCATTTCCACAAGTTCGATCATCTCGTCTTCACCTTCAAGCATATCTACTTTATTTAGGAAAACAACCATTTTAGGAACTCCAACTTGTCTTGAAAGCAAGATGTGTTCTCTAGTTTGAGGCATTGGTCCATCAGTTGCCGCAACAACTAAGATTCCTCCATCCATTTGAGCTGCACCAGTAATCATGTTTTTAACATAATCGGCGTGACCAGGACAATCTACGTGAGCGTAGTGTCTTTTTTCTGTTTCATACTCGATATGAGAAGTATTAATAGTAATACCTCTTTCTTTTTCTTCAGGAGCGTTATCGATAGATGCATAGTCTTTAGCTTCTGATAAGCCTTTTTTAGCTAGGACAGTTGCAATCGCAGCTGTTAGCGTAGTTTTACCGTGGTCAACGTGACCAATAGTACCAATATTAACGTGTTCTTTTGATCTGTCAAATTGTTCTTTTGCCATTTTAAATCCTTTCTTTTATTTTGACGTAAGTCATTATTTTTTTCTTTAATTTTTAATTTAATTTGCAAATTTAAATTTTATTTATGCATGCATAGTTATATGCTAAATAATTATACATAAAAAAGCATTTGCACTAAAAAACAATTATTTTTATCATCTCTTTTGATGTAATTAAAGCCTTAATTAAAATACTTACAATTTAGGGTGTATTCTTGCTTTGTAAGTTATAATTAAGATATGAATGAAATTACATTACATGGTAAAAAACTGAATTTAATAGGAAACTTGATTGAAAAGGGTGAAGAGCTTATTTTCACCGCTTTAGATCGTGAGGGAAAGGAAAGAAGTAATGAAGAGCTTAAAGGTAAATACATTATTTCTGTCTTCCCAGATATCGAAACAAGCGTCTGTGATAAACAAACAATGGAAATCGCAAAACTAGCGACAGAATACCCTAAAACAAAGTTCTTGTCAATCTCTACCGACAAAGTTAAAAAAATTAATAAATGATGTGCCGCTAAAGAAATTGAAAATATTGATATTTGAAGTGATAAGCATCTTGATTTTGGCCACAAAACCAATGCATTACTTGAAGGTAAAACTTTTTTAGCTCGTGGATTCATTATTATGGATGGCACAAAAGTTGTTGAAATCTCTTTTAAAGAAGAACTTGCAGAAACGCCTGATTTTGATTTGATTAAAAAGCATATATAGCAGAATCAAAAATAAGAAAAGCGCCATGAGCGCTTTTCTTATACAATGATTTTGAATTTTAAAATAAAAAAAACCTATTAAGGGCTATTAGTTCTCTCAAAACTGAATATTAACGTAGATCTAAAATTCTCTAAAAGAAATTAAACCGTTCAATCATTAGTACTGGTCAGCTTAATGTATCGCTACACTTATACCTCCAGCCTATCAACCACATAGTCTATATGGGATCTATAGGGAGTGCTATTCTTGAAGGAGGCTTCCTGCTTAGATGCTTTCAGCAGTTATCCGTTCCGCACTTGGCTACCCAGCTATGCCCTTGGCAGGACAACTGGCACACCAGTGGTACGTCCACTTCGGTCCTCTCGTACTAGAAGCAGCTCTTCTCAACACTCCAACGCCCACAGCAGATAGGGACCGAACTGTCTCACGACGTTCTGAACCCAGCTCACGTGCCGCTTTAAATGGCGAACAGCCATACCCTTGGAACCGACTCCAGCTCCAGGATGCGATGAGCCGACATCGAGGTGCCAAACTCCCCCGTCGATGTGATCTCTTGGGAGGAATTAGCCTGTTATCCCCGGGGTAGCTTTTATCCGTTGAGCGACGACCCTTCCATACAGAATCGCCGGATCACTAAGTCCTACTTTCGTACCTGCTCGACATGTACGTCTCACAGTCAAGCCCACTTTTACCTTTACGCTCTAAATACGGTTTCTGACCGTACTGAGTGGACCTTTGAACGCCTCCGTTACCTTTTAGGAGGCGACCGCCCCAGTCAAACTACCCACCACGCACTGTCCCTCTACCGGATAACGGTAGCAGGTTAGAGAACCAAATATTCAAGGGTGGTATTTCAAGGATGACTCCACAAATCCTAGCGGTTTTGCTTCAAAGTCTCCCACCTATCCTACACGTGAATATTCAATTCCCAATACGAAGCTATAGTAAAGCTCCACGGGGTCTTTTCGTCTTGCTGCGGGTAGACAGCGTTCTCACTGTCACCATAATTTCACCGAATCCATTGTTGAGACAGCGGGGAGATCGTTACACCTTTCGTGCAGGTCTACAATTAATAGACAAGGAATTTCGCTACCTTAGGACCGTTATAGTTACGGCCGCCGTTCACCCGGGCTTCACATCAAAGCTTCGTTACTAATGTTACTAACAAATCAGTTTAACCTTCGGGCACTGGGCAGGTGTCACCCCCTATACATCATCTTACGATTTAGCAGAGAGTTGTGTTTTTGATAAACAGTCGCCACCCCCGATTCGTGCCGCTCGCCGAAACGAGCACCCTTTATCGCTAACTTACAGGGTCATTTTGCAGAGTTCCTTAACAATGGTTATTTCGCTCGCCTTAGAATACTCATCTGGGGGACGTGTGTTCGTTCTCGGTACGGGCCGCAATAAGATTAACGCTAGAACCTTTTCTTGGAAGCATGGAATCGCTCAATTTACTACTCGCCGAAGCTTTCGCTATGCATCGCGCATCACAGTATTAGCATGCGGATTTACCTACATGCACCACTAAACGCTTACCCCTGAATCCGATAACAGGTAGAGGTATCCTTCTCCGTCAGTCCTTCACTCTTATTGCAGGTACAGGAATATCAACCTGTTGTCCATCGACTACGCCTTTCGGCCTCATCTTAGGTCCCGACTAACCCTGGGTGGACGAACCTAGCCCAGGAAACCTTCCCCAATAGGCGTCAGAGATTCTCACTCTGAATCGTTACTCATACCGGCATTCTCACTTCCAAGCGCTCCAGCAGTCCTTACGGTCTACCTTCAATGCCCTTGGAACGCTCCCCTAACATACAGATGTATCCGTAGCTTCGGTTTTATGCTTAGTCCCGTTAAATTTTCGGCGCGGAATCTCTTGACTAGTGAGCTGTTACGCACTCTTTAAACGATGGCTACTTCTAAGCCAACATCCTAGCTGTCTAAGAAATCCTACAACCTTTTTCACTTAGCATAAATTTGGGACCTTAGCTGACGATCTGGGTTGTTTCCCTCGCGACTACGGGTCTTATCATCCGTAGTCCGACTGCATAAACATTCATAATGGCATTCGGAGTTTGATTGTAGTCAGTACGCCTAGACGACGCCATTCCACATTCAGTGCTCTACCTCCACTACTTAAGTTTACACGCTAGCCCTAAAGCTATTTCGGGGAGAAACAGCTATCACGTAGTTCGATTGGAATTTCACCGCTATCCACAAGTCATCCAAGCACTTTTTAGCGTACCCTGGTTCGGTCCTCCATGATGTTTTACCATCACTTCAACCTGCTCATGGATAGATCACCACGTTTCGGTTATATACCAACTAACTAAACGCCCTATTAAGACTCGATTTCTCTACGGCTCCGCTTTTTTCCGCTTAGCCTTGCTAGTTAATATAACTCGCCGGTCCGTCCTGCAAGACGTACGCCATCACCCATTAACGGGCTCTGACTAATTGTAAGCTATAAGTTTAAGATTCTATTTCACTCCCCTCCCGGGGTTCTTTTCACCTTTCCCTCACGGTACTAGTTCACTATCGGTGATTGGTTAGTATTTAGCCTTGCCAGATGGTCCTGGCAGATTCAGACAGGGTTTCGCGTGCCCCGCCCTACTCAGGATACAGTCAAGAGATTAATACATTTCGCTTACGGGGGTATCACCCTCTACGCCCAAGCTTTCCAACTTGTTCTGCTATGTATTAATTTTGTAACTCTAAAAGTCTGTCCTACAACCCCGGCATAAGCCGGTTTGGGCTGTTCCGCATTCGCTCGCCGCTACTAACGGAATCATTTTTATTTTCTGTTCCTCCAGTTACTAAGATGTTTCAATTCACTGGGTTTGCTCCACATAACCTATGTATTCAGTTATGGGTAACAAGAGATTAATCTTGTTGAGTTTCCTCATTCGGAAATCCTCGATTCATAGTGTATTTCCAACTAATCGAGGCTTATCGCAGGTTATCACGTCCTTCATCGCCTTCCAATCCCAAGGCATCCACTTATAGCTCTTAAATATTTAATTTCTTTTTAAAGAGAAATTTGCAGTAATGTTTCCTAAATTTAATAAATTGAATTTTGGTATTTACTTTTTTTCCTATTGTGTTTTAAAGTATTTTAAGATCTATTTGAAATTATATGTTTAGACGAAAATATTTTATTGTAATTGGCCGTAGCCAATTGGGAAATAACATTAATAATGTCATTCATCATATTTTCTGCTGTTATTTATTGAAATAACAGTTTGTTTATTAACTATAAAGTTAATAAAAACATATGTGTTAATATTCAGTTTTCAAAGAACTACCTGAGAGATAGAACTCTCAAAACTGGATATGAGTAAATGTGTCCTGACATTCCATGTCGTGCCTATATTCATTAGGGAAATAGGCCTTTAGTTAATAGGACAAAACGTGTTTGTACTTGTATGTGAACTTGTACTAGATTGTACTCCGTAGAAAGGAGGTGATCCATCCCCACGTTCTCGTAGGGATACCTTGTTACGACTTCACCCCAGTCAACAGTCCCACCTTAGGCGTACGCTTCCGAAGTTAGCTATACGACTTTGGGTGTTACCATCTCCCGTGGTGTGACGGGCGGTGTGTACAAGACCCGAGAACGTATTCACCGTAGTGTAGCTGACCTACGATTACTAGCGATTCCAACTTCATGGAGTCGAGTTGCAGACTCCAATCCGAACTGAGATTGATTTTTAGTGGTTGGCTTGGTCTCGCGACTTAGCATCACATTGTATCAACCATTGTAGCACGTGTGTAGCCCCTCCTGTAAGAGGCATGATGATTTGACGTCATCCCAACCTTCCTCCCGGTTGCCCGGGCAGTCTCCTAAGAGTCCTCAACTTAATGTTAGCAACAAAGGATAAGGGTTGCGCTCGTTATGGGACTTAACCATACATCTCACGACACGAGCTGACGACAACCATGCACCATCTGTCTTTCCGTTAACCTCCAACTTGTCTCCAAGTCTTTGCGGAAGATGTCAAAAGAGGGTAAGGTTCTCCGCGTATCTTCAAATTAAACCACATGCTCCACCGCTTGTGCGGGTCCCCGTCAATTCCTTTAAGTTTCACTCTTGCGAGCATACTACTCAGGCGGATCATTTAATGCGTTAGCTGTTCCAGTGAGTCTCCCACCAGATAATGATCAACGTTTACGGCGTGGACTACCAGGGTATCTAATCCTGTTTGCTCCCCACGCTTTCGTCTCTGAGTGTCAGTAAGTGCCCAGTTGATTGCCTTCGCCATTGGTGTTCTTCCATATATCTACGCATTCCACCGCTTCACATGGAGTTCCATCAACCTCTACACTACTCTAGTCAAGGAGTTTCCAAAGCGGGCCGGGGTTGAGCCCCGGGCTTTAACTTCAGACTTTCTTGACCACCTACAGACGCTTTACGCCCAATAATTCCGGATAACGCTTGCACCCTATGTATTACCGCGGCTGCTGGCACATAGTTTGCCGGTGCTTTCTGATAAGGTACCGTCAAGCCACTATCATTTTCCTATAATGGTTTTTCTTCCCTTACAACAGCAGTTTACAACCCTAAGGCCTTCTTCCTGCACGGTGTGTCGCTTCATCAAGCTTTCGCTCATTGTGAAATATTCCCTACTGCTGCCTCCCGTAGGAGTCTGGGCCGTATCTCAGTCCCAGTGTGGCGGTTCAGCCTCTCGACCCCGCTAAACATCATCGACTTGGTAGGCTTTTACCCTACCAACTATCTAATGTTGCGCACTCTCATCCTTAAGCGATCCAAACGGATCTTTTACTACGACTTCTTGTGAAGTCAAGAATATTTGGCATTAGCTACCGTTTCCAGCAGTTATTCCAAACTCAAGGGTAGATTAAGTACGTGTTACTCACCCATTCGCCGCTAAGAACCAAAGTTCTTCGCACGACATGCATGTATTAGGCACACACCCAGCGTTCATCCTGAGCCAGGATCAAACTCTCAAAAAAAGAATTGATCGACATGGTCTCATATCCAGTTTTCAAAGAACTATTTACACCCACCTTAATTGGGGTGCTTTATTAGTATAACATAAAAAAAAATATTTCAAAAATTTGTTGGAAAAAACATTTTATTTAGTGAAAGGGGGTAATTATTCGGCCGAAAAACCTTATACATATATAAAGATAAGGGCTAAATTAGAGCAATTCCTTCTTCACGCAATTTTACAATCTTAACATCTGAACCAATTTTGTTCTTAATACGATGTAAATATTGACTTAAAATTCTGGTTGTATCTTCTTTATATAACCTCATATTTTTTGAAAAAGTTCTGTTTTAGTCATAAACTTACCTTGATTTTTAACAAGTTCCTTTAATAATTTGTATTCTTTATTAGTTGTTTCGATGAATTTATCACTTACTCTCACTTCTCTTTGTAATTGATCAATGACAATGTTTTTGTAAACTATTTCACTATTATGTTGATATTTTGAAGATTGTCTTTTAAAAATTGCTTTAAGTTTAGCAATGAAATATTTATCTTCAAAATTACTATCCAAAATGTAATCTATATGAGAGTCATAATGTAGTCTATATGAGAGTCATAGATTTGAATAGCTTGCTTTTCTGAGTATTTTTTAGTAATCATAGCTGTAAAAAGATTTTTATTAGTAGATTGAATACTTTCTAAGATGGCATAAGAAATATTTTGAACGGAAATGTCCTCAAAAATGATTAAATGGACTTTTTTGCCAATGAAAGCATAGAGGCCCTCTAATTTATCGGGTAAAAGTTCAAAATCAAAGTATTTATTAATACTTTTTTGATGTTTTCATTTAAACGATGGGTTTTTCCATTTGGTACGTACAAAACTTGAATTTTATTATTCATATTTTGTATTATATCAATCTATTTAAAAGTTTGATAATGTCCAGAATTAATATATGAAACCAACTCTAGGATACCAACTATCCTGTCAGCTCCTCTTTCTAAAGCATTGATGATTGAAAAGACAAAGATACGTTCTTTAACTTTTGCTTCATCTTTTTTAGTTGAAACAGAAGAAATGATTGATCTTCTAATTTTATTATTGGCTGCAACAATTTCTTCTTCTAAATCAGCAATTGCTTTAGCTTGTAATAAATTTTCTGATTCAATTACACCGTGTACACTTCCTAACATTTTTCTAAAAATGTGATGGATTTTATGAATACGGTTAATTGAAGATTTTGAAAGCTCTTTATTTTTAATAATAAACTTAGCAATATCTTTAGCATAATCACCAATTCTAGCAATTTCTCTAGCGATATGAATATCAGCTAAAGTTCTTCTCAAGTTTTTGTTTACTGGGGCTTTCGAAATTAAAAATTCTAAATCAGAGTCAATTTCACTGTAAAGTGCATCGATGACGTGATCGTCGTCAATGACTTTCAAAGCTAAAGCTTGATCATTGTTTTTTAAAGCTTTTTTGGCTTGATCATGGTTTTTGGTTACTAATTCAATTAGTTTTTGTAATGCATTATTTATTTTCTTTGTTTCTAAACTTAAAAGTGTTGTTGTCATAATTACCCCATTTTTCCCGAAATATAATCTGCAGTTAATTTGTGTTTTGGTGTAGTAAAGATTTTTTTTGTTGTATCAAATTCAATTAATTCACCTAAATAGAAAAAGGCGGTATTATGACTTATTCTAGCGGCTTGTTGCATTGAATGAGTAACAATTAAGATTGTGTATTTTTTACTTAAACGATTAATTAATGTTTCTATTTTTGATGTTGCAATTGGATCTAAAGCAGAGGTTGGTTCATCCATTAGTAAAACTTCTGGTTCCATTGCGATAGCTCTGGCAATGCAAAGTCTTTGTTGTTGTCCACCAGAAAGATCAGAACCTAAGTTATGTAGGTTCTCCTTCACTTCATCCCATAGAGCTGCATCTTTTAAAGAATCTTCAACAATCTTGTCTAATTTTTTCTTATCTTTTATTCCTGAAGATTTAGGTCCATAAGCAACATTTTCATAAATGCTCATTGGGAAAGGATTCGGTTTCTGGAAGACCATACCAACTCTTGTACGTAGTTCCAGAGGTGATATTGTTTGGTCTTTCTTCTTAAATAATTTGAATTTCTTTTGGGTTTGAGAACCAATAAGTTCAAATTCGTTATCAAACATAATGCTACCTTCAACAAAGACACCCTCAATTAAATCATTCATTTTATTAAAGCATCTTAAGAAAGTTGACTTTCCACATCCAGAAGGCCCAATTAAAGCGGTTACTCTTTTTTGAGGAACATTTATTGAGATATCTTTGAGGGCATGTTTTCTCATTTTGTTGTATCAAAGATTAACTTTTTCTGCTTTAAAAATTGTCTTACTTTTTGCCATGAACTACTCCTTTTTTACTTTTTACTAATTTTGTTGCGTCTTTTATTTTTCTAACTAATGGTTTATAAATATGTTTAATTTGTCAAGGAATTGTTTCAGTCAACAAAATTAATAATGAAATTAATAAGATTGAGGCTGCTGCTATTCCATATGATGCATTAGTATTATCTACTAAATTACCTGGAGATCAAATTTGATTGTATAAAATTCTTGTTGTCATAGTTCAACCTTGGCCAAATAGGTCAATTGAATTACTACCCAACATACCGATTAATAGATAAACTGGCGCAGTTTCAGCAATGATTCTTGCAGCTGATAAAATTGTTCCTGATAAGATTCCTCTAGTTGATTGAGGGATGATAACTTTTCTAATGGTTTCAAATTTTGAAGCCCCAAGAGCATAAGAAGCTTCAACTGTAGCACGAGGAACTTTAATTAATACTTGTTCAATTGCTCTAGTAAAAGTTGGAATAACTACTAACACCATGGTTAGGGCAGCTGCGAGCAATGAAAGCCCGCCACCTGCAATATTTAGTGTTTCCCGGAAGAAGACTAAACCGAAGGCTCCAAAAAGAATTGATGGGGTTCCATTAAGTGAATCAATGAAGAACTTAATGACTTTTCCAGTCTTTTTATCTCTTGAATATTCGGATAAGAAAATGGCTGTGAAAAGAGCAAAAGGTAATGAAAGTGCTAAGGTCAATAGGACTAATACTAATGTAAATACCATTGTGTTTCCAATGTAAGTCGGCCTTACTAATTTATTGTGGAAAATATCATCTTGATATGTATATGTAAATCCTCATTCTTTTAAATCTCAGTTTCCAATCCCTCTGGTTAAAACATTTAATAATATTCAAAGTGAACTACCTACAACAATGAACATTGAAGATAACTCTCAGAATAAACGAGAACCATCAGAAAACTTCCGCATTCAACCTTGTTTAACTTTAATAAAGTAATTAACGTTACCCATTTTGGCATTATATTTTGGTAATACTAAATGGCCAATGCCGGCTGAAGCATAATTTTTTGTAGAATAAATAATTTGTGAAAAATAACTTAAGACATAAACAAAACCAAATCTGATTAATTTAAATAGAAGTAAAACAAAATGTCAAGTAACCATGAATCAATAAATGATCAATAATGGATATCTTTTCTTTTTAATTATTTCTTTATATTTTAAAGGGTTTTTGTTTTCAACTCTTTTGGTTGAAGATATTTTACTAGTTCCCGCGACCAACAACATAACAATAATAAATAGAGCAATACCTGCTGCAAACATTGCACTCCTTGTGTATTTATCAGCATCAGAGTATAGAAGTCTTGCCATTTGTACACCAAGAGTACCAAAACCAGAACCAAGAAAATCTCTTAAACCATCCAGGAAAGGATTACCTGGAGCTGAGTTGGTTAAAATCATAGAAAGAGCCATGGTTTCACCAATTGCTCTGCCCATAGAAACAATAATAGCTATTCAAATACCACTTCTTATTGATTTTTTAACCACTTTATAGATGGTGTGAGATTTCGAATTACCCAAAGCAATTGAAGCATCAATAAGTGTTCGATCAATATTTTTTAATTGATTGATCATCAATGCAATCGAAGTAGGTAAAATCATAATTACCAAAATTAAAACACCATTAATGATGGTAAGCGAGGAGTTGTAACCAAATAACCCTTTGGACAAATCACCAAAAATGTTCATGGCGAAAAGACCAAATACAACAGAGGGTATTCCAGCTAAGATATTAATAATAAATCTAATAATTTTTTTACCATGCTTTAATCTAAATACTATAAAAACAGATGTTCTTAAAGCGATTGGCGTGGCTATTATGGTAGCAAATATCGCTGTAAAAAGCGTGATTGTCATGGTACCTCAAATACCCCAATTACCTTTTGGTGAAAAATCAGCAGTGAAATACATATGGAAAAATCCAAACTTTGAATATGCAGGCACTGCTGCTTTAATAATCATAAAAAACATTAATAATAAAATTACCACAGTGGTTGCAGCAAATAATACCGTTAGAATTCTAAAAATAAAATTATTTTTATTTTTGTTTCTCATAATTTTTTTTGTCATTCTACACCTGTAATCCTAAATTTTTATTGTATATGCCATTTGAACCAACTATATCAATGTCGGTTCTATCTTTTAAATCATCCATAACTAATTGACGAGTGAACGGAGCTTGACTTCCCGGTTTTACAAACTCAGCTTTCATTTGATCTTCTGAAAGAGGAATAAACCCTTGCTCTGCAACTACTTGTTGTCCTTCTGTCGATAATAATAAACTTGCAAATCTCCGTGCTTTTTCATTTTTAACAGAATACAACATATTAAATGGTCTTCTTCATAAGTATTTATCACTTTTAACATTAGCAATTGAAGGAGCTCAATCAACGGTTTGACCAGGGTTGCTGGCATCTGGAACTTGAATTGTAGCTAAAACCATATTCTTACTTTGGTTTTGCACGGCATAACCAAGTGATAAATATGTGATTGCCCCGGGTTTATAATTAATAGCATTTAAAGCAGCGGCATTAGCTTCAGCAGTAGTTTGGCCACCTTTTTCCTTTATATTATCGTGATTTAGATCTGGTGTTAGGTGTTCTGCAATAGTATATTTAGAAAGAGTGTGTCAAAAACCATCTGCTGTTCCTGATGCAGATTTTCCGCCTTGTCTACCAAATATAATTGGTGTTTTAGCTAGAGCAGCTGGTTCTGTTTTAGTTTTGTCAACATTCACCAATAATTTTCCTCAAGTTGAAGTTACAGTAATTTCTTTAGCGTACAGCTTTGCTAATTCACTCATTTTAATAATTGGTCTATCATTATTAGTTGTATAAACCCCTAAAGGTAAATTTAAAGCAATTCCAATAGCATCAACTGCTCAAGTTACCGTACGAACATTGTCTCATTTCTTACCTTGTGGTGGGTTTTTCATTGAAGAAGTCATTCCAAAATCATTACTTGTTTTTATACCGGGATTACCACCTAAAGCAAGTGCGGTATCTAAACCTTCTCCAGAACCTGTTCCTTCATATTGAAAAGTAGGAATGGCGGGCATAATTCTACTCATAGCAGGTAGAACTGATGAGGAGCCATTTCCTTTAATGTTTGCTAGCTTAGCTAAACTATCATAATCTTCAAACTTACCAATAGGAGATTTTACATTTAAGTATTTAATCTTTTCGTTTAAGACTCCTCAGTCATAACCTTGTCTTTCTAAACTACAAGATAATGTGGCTAATGGTGCAAGAGTTGCACTTATTACACCTAATGAACAAAAAGCTTTTATAATTTTTTTCATTTATATTAACCACCTTTAATAAAGATATTATAGATAAGAAGTTACAATATTATTTTAATAATTATTAACAATTGTTAATTTTTTTTTTTAATAAAAATAATAATCATTTATAAAAGCTCATCTTAGATTTTGCTTTACATTGGTAATAATGTTATAATTTAATCAATTATTAAAAGGAGAATATATGAGAAAAATTGGACCATTCATAGTTATTATTAACGGACTTTTCGCTATTGTTTTTGGACTACTAGGAATATTAGCAGCACAAAACGTTTTTGAGATGCCTAGTTTCTTAATTGATTTTGACAAACAAGTAAAATCACTCGCAAGAGATGCAAAACTAGTCTCATCATTGTTATACGGAATCTCAATCGCCATCGGTGTTGTTGAAATACTATTCAGCTACTGAGTTTTAAAACATCCAAAAGGATTTTTATCATTCATACTTATAATTATTATCACAGCTTCAATCGGTTTAACTGTTTGAAACTCAGTTCAAGCTAAAGACTGACCAATTGGTACAATTATTACGTTGTCCATCAATGGTATAGCTCTGCTTGGTTTAGCAATTGGCTTGTTTAGCAGTTCTAAAGAAAAAGCTAAAGCCTAAAAAAACAACCCAAGTTGTTTTTTTTTTTTTTATATATTTTTAACCCTTAACTTTTTGAGAAAGCAAATGTTTAACCACAATTGCTGTAATAGCTTCTTGATGCTCTGATCAATTTTTATAAGTATCAATTGCATAATTGATACCAGAAAAGATTTTATTAATTGTGGGTCTAGCTTTTATTTTTTGTTTCTGTCCGGGCCTTTTACGACCATTTTTAATATAGTCATAATATTTGACATTAGGTCAATCCATTTGGAAAGCGAATTCAACAATAGTAAGATTCAATAATTTTCGAATCTCTTCAAGCATTTCGCTTTCATTTATTTTTTTATTCATAACAATAATATTTTAGAACTATGGTTGAAAATAAAAACCAACTATTGTTGGTTTTTATTTATTTCAGTGACATTCTCTTTTGTTTCAGCGGTTTTCTCTTTTTTATTTAAAACTCTTTTCAAGCCTTTGTTGTAAAGCAAATATCCATAATAAGGAGTAATGTTTTGAACTGATCCTATTGCAAGACCAAGTCAGAAGAATCAAGGTCAAGAACCGTAGTATCCGGTATCTCTAAGAACAAAGAATGGAACAAGGAAGGCAATAGCTATAAGTAGACTCGCTATGTTTGAAGTTGATTTTCAAAGTTTTATTCCTCGATAAATCTTGTGCTCAGGATGTTTTGGATCTAAGACAAGTTTATTGATAAAAAATTCAAATCTAATTGCGTAAATAATTGCGCCAATTACAGGTATGTGAAATCATCATTTGTTTACTTTTAATTTATCTTTTATTTGGTTTAACATAAAATAATTATATATTAATTGAATAAATTAATATATCCATAAAAACCCTGCATTGTTTCCCCAAATTGATATAATTAAACAAATACAATGTAAGAAGAGACATGGAAATTCAAAATTTAAGTAAAACCTTTACCAATAAAAAAGGCAATATTAAAGCAGTAGCTGATGTAAATCTAAATTTTAAAGTTGGAGAAATAGCCGGTCTGATAGGATACAACGGATTAGGTAAAACCACAATTTTTAATTTGATTTTAAATTTTATTGATAAAGATCAAGGAATAATTAAAATAGACGGTAAAGAGATTGACCATAATAATTTAATTGAATTTGGTTATGTTGCTAGAAGCGATGAATTCAATCGTAACGAAACAATTTTAAATAACATAAAAAACATCGGGTATTTATATGGCTTAAAAACAGGTGAAATAGTTAAGAAGGCATATGAATTGGCAAAGTTTTTTGAGTTAAAAGCAAATATGAAAAAAGACACTTTTAAAAAGGTTTCCAAGGGTAACGCTCAAAAAATTGCGTTTATCCAACTGTTTATGAATTCTTTTTTAAAATATTTATTTTTAGACGAACCTTTTGATGGACTTGATCCGATGATAACAAGTAAAATTGTTCAATATCTACAAGCAAGGAAAAAGGAATTTGCCACAATTGTTACATCACACAGGTTAGATGTGGTGGAAGAAATGGTTGATAACTTTTATGTTATTAAAGAAGGTAAAATTGTTTTCAATTCTCGTGAAAATGAATTAATCAAAACTTTTAGAGTATTAGTTAATCCCGAAATTAATATTGACAAAATAAAAGGTGACTTTATTAAAAAAATTACTAAAAACACCAATGGTAGTATTATTGAATTAGAATCTAAAAAAGATTTTGCCAAATTAACAAAATTGTTAATAAAAGATGAAAATTATGAATTACATAAAATCATGGAAGAAAAACTTACAAACAGAGTTTTTGAGGAATATAAAGACGCAAAATAAAACAAAAACCAGGACTTAAGACATTATTTGTTTCAGAATTAAAATATCAGTTCATTTCTCCAACTGGTGTTTTTTCAAAATTAATTTGTATTTTGATCGGTACGCTATTACTAGCAATCCAAATTGTCTTTCAAAAAGATCAAAGTGTACTTTTATCAATGGCAACAATGTCAATCATAATTTCTATTTTCAGTGTTGAAATGGGTAGCTTGGTGCAAAACATTCAATCTATTGACCGTTTAAAAAACCAATTTTTAATTTATCGTAGTAAGCAAGTTGTTTTGATTAGATTTTTAAACGAAATAATCTCAATCTTATTAACAACCTTAGTTATGTTTGTAATGATTTCTATATCCTTTGCAGTAAAAATGGATCAAAAAAATATTGGCGATGGATTAAAAATGGTTGCAAAATTTGCTATTGCAATAATATCTTTCGGAATATTAATAGCTTATCTAGGAACATGAGCAAGCCCTGTTGGTGGCTCTGCCAAAAAAAAAGAAAAATTGTTGGTGTATTTATAGCTGGTATTATTTATTTGATTGTTTTAGTAGTTAGTATAGTATTCCCTACAAATACAAATATTAGCAAATGATTCAACAATAACAATTGAATTTTATCCCTGCCAATTTTTGGAACATTATTAAGTGGAATGTTTATCACCACAACTTCAATTGCTTGAATATTTGCCTTTTTAAACATTATTTATATTTTAGCTATAGTCGTGATTACTTTCAAACCTTATAGCAAGAGAATTAAGCTATCTATCACTCAAAATTAATAATATATTAATGTGTATATTATAGGTGTTGTATAATCAAAACATGCAAAACCATTAATAAAAGTCGAAAAAGTATCTAAAAAAATTAAAAAAATAGTCGCTAATGATAATTTATCAATGGATATTAACAAAGGTGACAGAATAGCAATTATTGGTGCCAATGGTTCGGGTAAAACAACATTTATCGAACAAGTCATTGGTATTTCAAAACCAACATCTGGAAAAATAGAATATAATTTTGATTATGAAACATCCCCTCAGAAGAAAATGGGAATTCAATTTCAAGATTCTTCTTATCCCGATGGTCTCAGTGTTAAAAACATTATTGATTTTTCTTTGAAAGTTTATCGAGCGGAAATTTCCAAAGAGGAATTAGATAGGATTTTCAAAATATTTCAAGTTAAGTAATTTCTTCAAAAGCCCGTCAAAGGTATTTCCGGTGGCAGCAACAAAAATTAAATGTTTTATTAGCTGTTATTCATGGTCCAGAAATTATCATTCTTGATAAAATTTCTACAGGATTAGATATTGCTACTAGAACAGAAATATTTGAATTCATCGAAGAGTTTTTAAAACAAAAAGATAAAACAGTAATTATTATTTTACACAATATAGATGAAGTTAGAAGATTTGCAAACAGAGTAATAGTTTTAAAAGATGGAAAATTAATTCAAAATTCAACACCAAAAGAATTAATTAAAAAATATGGTTCATTAGATCATTATATGAACACGGTAATCTAGGAGGTAAAAATGGCAGTTCAAACAGCTCAAAAGAAACAAAGTAAAAAGAACGGTTATTCTCAAACCCATTCTTTTATAACTGTTTTTCAATTATTTAATACTTATTGATGAAAGTCATTCTTTGGCCCATTCTTTGCCTTTGGCTTTTCCTTCCTATGCTATCTTAGGAGCAGTAATGGCTTACAAAGTTATGTTCCTTGGCGTAATAGCTATGGTTGGAATGTCTCAAGGTATTTCTGGATTTCCAGTCTATTATGAAACTAAAGCAATCGGTGTTGCTAAAGCAAATTGGTGAAGCACCAATTAAGACTAGCACCTTCTCATTAGTATCGTAACTCACTGTTTAATGATTTCAATTCTAGTGTTGTTTTACATGATGATTGGAGCTTTAGTATTTACCCAAAATACAAGTGTATTTGACAATATATTTGGTAATGTTGCTAGCTTCTTCACATACCTTTATGGATTTATTATCAATATTACATTGAGGATAACAGTTGGATTCTTAATTGCTTCCTTTGCTAAAAGTGCTAATGGAACGCAAGCAATAGGAATATTAATCTACTTCCCTTCAACATTCTTATCCGGTCAATTCATTTCTCCGGCTATATTAGCAAATAGTGATGTCATGAATTACTTATCAAAATGTATTCCATTTAGATATTCAACCATGTATATGACAGAAGGTTGGTTAGGTTATAACCCATTTGATTTTGCACATGGCACCAATTTTGGTGATCCAGCCCAAATTTCCGATTGAATGAAAAAGGCTCTTAAGCTAGAGCAGCAGGAGATATAGACATATTCAATAATTACATAAATAAAGTTCATGAAGCTCAGAAAACAGTCTTTGATTCAACGGATCATATCGTAGGAACTTTCTATATATATATATATATATATGGAGCCCTAATTATTTCATCCAAGAAATTTAAATGATCCTCCAATAGATAAAACAAACCGTCTGGTTTGTTTTTTTATTCTCAATTGAATTTAAGAGTTAGAAATCCTGTTTGAAATACAATAATGCCTAAAGCATAAGTATAAGCCAAAATTGTGTCTAGCACTACTCCCATAATATTTACAGGAATGTTGTAACCAATTCCTGCCGGATATGGTTCTACAACTAATGAATTTTTATATCAAGCTGATTTAAAGAGTTCAACCAAGTGGTTTTGAGGAACAACTTTTGCAAAGTATTCAAGTCAACCATTCATTTGAGCAAAGAAGACTCCAGATAAAACCATAACAGGCAAGAAAGCTAACATACCAATCGCAAATGAAGTCATGGTATTACTTGTTATATTCCCAATAAAAATACCAATAGTAACACATGATACCATAACAAGTATTTAAGGCAAAAGTATTGTTGCACCTTTGGGATTATGTGCATCTGATTGTCAAATTATTTTTGATAATGCAAAAAGGTACATAATCATAATTAACATAATCAAAACGAATGTAAAAATAAAAGTTATCAAAAATAATCAAGTTTGAACATTGGTCATTCTAATTTTTTTTAATACACCAGTTCCTTTGATTGTAGAAATAATTATAGGTATGCCGCAAAACCAATAATCATTGTTGGTATGAGCATTAATCCAGGAATCATTTGTTGCAAAGTAATCTTAAGGGGTACAGTAGCCCCCATGTTGGCTATTCCATTAAAAAGATAAGGCAAAATAACTACCATAATGGTTGGAGCAATACCTCCAATGACTATTCCAATTGGCTATTCCAATTGGCTGTCCCAAAAACATTTTAATATTTAATTTAAAAAGCGCTAAAAATTTATGCATAATCACCACCCAACTTATTCATATAATTTACAACAGAGCCATGCTCCTTTAAAATTTTTTTAGTTGTGATATCTTCAATGAGTTCACCATCCTTTAGTCCCAAAAGACGATCAACAAGCTTAGTGATCTCAGTTTCGTTATGAGAAACAGAGATGACAATTAGGGTTGGATCATTTTTTAAATAATCTACTAAGAGATTAATAATCTGAGATTATGATGTTATATCTAATGCAGTTAAAATTTCATCAAAAATAACTATTTTTGGCGAATTAATAAGTGCGATAAAAATTGATATTTTTTGTTTTTGACCCCAGAAAGATTTTGAAGATTACGATTTAAAATTTTATCTACTTGAAATGATTTAAGTAAATTAATTACTCTTGGATCATTGTGCTTTATTTTATAAACATCTAGATAAAAATTTAATAAAGATTTAAATTTAAGTCCCTGAAGAAAATCTTTATTTTGAAATTGAACTCCTAGTTCATTTTTAAAATTTTTATCCCCACACAAAACCTTACCACTTGATAATTTTTTAATCCCAATCATAACATCAAGCAATGTAGACTTACCTGCACCATTATGACCAATGATTGCTACTCTTTCTCCCCTTTTGATATTAAAGCTAATATTTTTTAAAGCTTTAAACTTGCCAAAATGGAGATTTCCATCTTTTAATTCCATTAAATTATTATTTTTCTTTTGACTCATAGTGATGAAAATTATACATAATATAAATTTATAAAAAGATTAGCTATGGTTCGAAATTGGTATAAAAGTATAAAAAAGTTATAATTCAAAAAAGAAGGATGGTATAAGCTTATGAGGAAATATATTTTAGGTGGACTTGGCGCTGTCGGAATGATAGCTCCAATGATAGCCGCCGTATCTTGTGGAAGCACTTCAACTTTCCACACAGTTACTAAACAATTTCAAAGAATTATTCAAAATAAATTAAACACGACTTATGCAGAACCACTAGGTAATGTTACTGCAGGAAAAAACTAAGTCTAACAGTCAATAAAACTGAAGTAGACAAAACACTTAAATCTATGGGTGGTGATTTAATTTAAGTAAAAAAAATATTCAAGAAAAAGCAAAATCAGGTGGAGCTGCAGATTGAAAAGATGTAACAGAAGGAACAATAATTAAGCAAAATACTACATACAAGGTAAGTTATTTAGTTACATTACCTTCAACTTCGAGTTGAGAAAGGACAGCAAACCCAAAAGGTCCTCTAGAGTTTGAAGGAGATACAGTTGATTCTCTTAATGTTGACCAAAGCCTTGATCAAAATGATTTTAAACATTTAATGTTTGGTAACATAAAGCAAAATAATAATGACTTTTTTATAAGTAAAAAACTTTTGGAGAGTTAGAAATTGACAAAACTACAACTTCTTAAAAAGACAAAGTTTCTATAACAATTACCAACATCGCCACAGCTGATGCAGGAACACCTGTTAATTCAGGTACTTGAACAAAAGTTCAAGATAGTGATGTGGTAGAGCCTGGCAAGCAAATCAGAGCAAACCTAGTTGTTACACCAAAAGGAAACTTTGGTTGAGCGGGTGAAACAGGGAATAATGTTTTCAAACCAAAAACAATAATAAATGCTGTTTATGACAGAGCGCAATTAAGATTAGACAATATGGATGCTGGAGCAAATATACAATTAATTAAAAATCCAAATATAAGGTTGTTTAAAGGTTGAGCAAGTAACTCAAAAGTAGAAATAAAAATGAATCTTTCAAAAACAGAATTCCAAGGTGCAACATCTGCTGACTTAATTAATAATATAAAAAATGCAAACTATGATCAAAGTGCATCTTTCACTGATCCAGCAAGCTTTGTGCCAACAACGGGAATTTATATGAAGCAACCTTTCACACATCAAGATTTTGGAAGTTACCAATACGCTAGTTTTAAAGTAACTTACAAGGGAATGCTAGATGATGAAATCTTTAATAAACAACACATTTTAGATGCATTAAGCTTAAACAAAAGTGCTCATCACTTATCAGTAGAAAGCGGTAATGACTTAGTGGTTTATGTTTATTCATGACTAGTGAATCTACCATAAGGTAACAAATATGAAAATAATTAAAACAAACAAATCGCCACAAGCTGTAGGCCCTTATTCACAAGCAATTGTGAATAACAATATAATTTATGTCTCAGGGCAAATACCGTTTGATCCCCAGACAATGAAATTAGTTTCTGAAGATGTTCAAGAGCAAACTCATCAAGCACTTAAGAATCTTAAAGGATTATTAGAAGATGTAGGTTCATCATTAGAAAAAGTAATAAAAGTAAATATCTTTATTACTGACATGGACAGGTTTAATGAAATTAATGAAGTATATAGTCAATACTTTGTTGAACACAAACCAGCACGTTCTTGTGTTGAAGTATCAAAATTACCTAAAAATGTTCAAATTGAAATGGAATGTATAGCAAATATGTAAATTCATAAAAACAACCAAGAAGTGGTTGTTTTTATGTAACCTTATTTTTTATAATAATAATTTGTAACATCTCCAAAATTAATTGATTTTTGCAACTTAAAATTTTTAAGGTGTTTTTTTTTTTGGAAAACAGTTTTATTTCGGAAGTAAGATTAACTTTGTTTGCGATTGTTAAGATAAAATCATCCACTAGATTTTTAGCTAAATAATCGCCAACAACATATGAACCACCCATGATTCAAGCATGATTGTATTTATCTTTTATTTTTTGATGCAATTGATCAATGGAGCCACCAAAAGTTTCAATGTTATCGTCATCAAATGTTTCATTTGCAAGTACAATACATTTTTTACCTTTGTATGGCCATGAATTCAAGTTATATGAAAGTATTTGCTTGTATGTATTTTTACCAAATATTATTAAATCAACAAATTCATAAAATTTTGCATACCCAGCGTCACCTTTTATTTCTAAATCATGTAATCATAATGTGTCTCCATTATCTTTTACAATAAAGCCATCATTTGATGCTGCAATATAAATAGAATATTTAATCATTCTATCTCCCCTATAAAAAAAGACTTATTTATAATAAATCTTGTTTTATAGTTTTGATTTTGTTTTTATGTTCTGAAAGTTTTAAAACAACCGCTTGCATTTGAATGTTGTTTTTAGAAACTGTAAATCTAACTCTTTCGTCATATCTTATTTTACGGTAAACAGTGTCAAATGAAGCGCCAATAGCACTATTGATGGGCCCAGTCATTCCTACATCAGTAATGTAAGCAGTGCCTTTAGGTAATACTTTGGCATCATTGGTTTGAATATGGGTGTGTGTGCCAACAAAGGCATTAACTTTACCATCACAGTAAAGACCAAAAACATTTTTTTCACTTGTGGTTTCGGCATGAAAGTCAATGATGTGAAAATCAGTTTTTTCTGCTTTTTCTAACTCATCAAAAGCATCAAAGAAATCATTAGAGAACTCTTCAGATCAACCGTATCCTAAAGGAATAAACGTTTTACCAATCATTTCTGTTACTCTTAGAGTTTTACCTTTGACGTTAAAAACTCTAGAACCCATACCAGGGTAATGAGATTTTACATTGTAAGCTCTAATAATATCTGGATTGTTAATAATATCATTTATTTTGTTTTTTGCTCAAATATGGTTTCCCATAACAAAAGCATCAATCCCTGCTTCTTTTAAAGCATTATAATCTTTAGGAACTAAGCCTTTACGACCAGAAACGTTTTCACCTTGAGCAATAACAAAATCAATTTTTTCAATTTTTTTAATGTTTAAAAGATATTTTTTTAGTTTTTGAATTGAAGTTTCACCAAAAATATCTCCTAAGAATAATATATTCATAATCACTCTTTCTACACTTTTATTATAAATAAAAGTAAATTAAACAGCGCGGTGATATTTAAAAAGTTTTTCAAAAAGCACTAGTGTTTTTCCAACAATAAGACCCTGTACCATCATTGAAACAGCTGTTCCAAATGAAACTACTTTTAAAATATCATATCAATTAACAGTTCCACCATCAATGTGTCTATCAAAACTTGCACAAATGATCATTAAAATTAATCCCAATAATACAAATGATGTATCCACAATAATTTGTACAATTGAGAATTTTTTATCTCATAGAACTGAAATTTCTAAAATCAGAATTGCATACGGGTTAGGCATAACCCTAACTCCCGAGAACATTCCAATACCAAAGTATAGTAAAGGAATTCCAATTAGAACTCATAGTATGTGTAATGGATATGTTGAAAATACAACATCTGCATTGTTTGTTTCATTTTGCATATTAGTGAAAAAATCTAATTTTCCAAATAAATCAATAATGTATCCACTAAAAATTAATGGAAAGATTGCTAATATGTAATCAATTCTAATTTTTTTAGTTCTAATGTAATGTAATACAATAGCGATAGTTGTTAATAAAGCTCCTCCTGGCAATAGTATTGCTAATCCGAAGTTTGCGATAGAAACTCCTATAGCAGTTCTTATACCGCTAAAGAAGGCATCATAAACATCTTGCCCAACTCCAGAGTGGACAATAAAATTTAAACCTAAACAAAAAATAATAATACCTGTAACACAAATAATAAATCTTAAAATAAACTTATTTCCAAAAAATTCTTTTGTATATTTTTTAATCTCGTCTTTTTTCATTAAAGTTATTATATCTTTTTTCATTAAAGTTATTATACAAAAACCTGCCTTATTAGCAAGTTTTTGTATAATATTTGTAATTTCAAGTTTTAAAATGGTTTGATTCTACTTAATTATTAAAGAGTCGTGATCCATTGATGAACCTTTTTCAATACCCATGTAGTCCAACACTGTTGGAGCAACATTTGGAAGAGAACCTCTTTTTAAAGCTTTAATAGCTTTATCGGTAATAATTAAAGGCACATCACTAGTTGTGTGTTTAGTGACTGGATTACCATTAGCATCTTGCATAATTTCAGCATTACCATGATCAGCTGTAACAAATAAGGTTCCACCAAGCTCATCGATTTTTTCATAAATTCTACCGATTTGTTTATCAGTGAATTCAACTGCATCAATCGCTGTTGATAAGTCACCAGTGTGACCAACCATGTCAGGATTAGCATAATTCATAATAACTAGATCATATTGATCAAGTTTTTCTAAAAGACGGTCAGTAATACCTTCGGCCGACATATGTGGAGCGTCTTTAAAGTTATCGACTTTCTTTGAATCTACTAATATTCTATCTGCTCCTGGGAGTTCAATATCATTTCCGCCATCCATAAAGAATGTTACATGCGCATATTTTTGAGTTTCAGCAATTCTTAATTGTTTAAGGCCTTTTTCAGAAATTATTTTTCCAATTGGTGTTTTAACTTCCATTGCTGAAAAAGCAACATCAACATTGTTAATACCATCATAAGGCATCATAATTGTCATTTGTATATCTTTAACAAGGTTAACTGGTTTAGCATCATATAATTCAGAACCAACAATTATGTGAGCTAATTGTCTAGCGCGGTCTGGACGGAAGTTAAAGAAGATAACTGAATCTTCATCTTTTAAGAATTTAACACTTTCATCACTATTAACTGCACATTTAATAAACTCATCATTTAAATCTTGAGCATATTGAGTATCAAAATATTCATCAATACCTTCAACGTTTCCTACAAATTTATTAGCAGCATTACCTCTAATTGCTTCATAAGCTTTTTCAGTTTTTTCAAACATCTTATCTCTATCCATAGCATAAAGACGTCCACATATTGAAGCTATTGGATAGTTGTAATTACCTACTTTTCCAATTAAGGTTTTAAAGAACTCTTTTGCTGAACGAGGATCTACATCTCTACCATCGGTAAAAAGGTGCATTGAAGCGTCTTTAACACCTTGTTGATGTAATAGATCCATAATCTTAAACAAGTGTTCTTGATTAGAGTGAACTCCACCAGGCGAAAGGAGACCCATAACGTGAATTGTTCCATTATTTTTCTTAGCGTGAGCAATTGATTTTAAAAATGCTTTATTTTCAAAGAATGATTTATCATCAATTGACTTTTGAATAAGAGAAAGTCCAGTATAAACAATTTGCCCTGCTCCAATTGAAAGGTGTCCAACCTCTGAGTTGCCTATTTGACCAGCAGGCAATCCTACTGCTTCTCCAGAAGCGGCTAATTCAGTATTGGAAAAATTACTTAGTAAATTATCTAATACTGGTGTTTGTGCTTGAGCTCAAGCATTTCCTTTGGTTTCATTGGAAAATCCAAGCCCATCTATTATTGTTAAAACGACTGGTTTTTTCATTTATCTCCTTGTATATTTTTCAAATTATAGCACTTACATATAATAAAAAATATGGCTTTGCCATATTTTAAAATTCTATTACGATTGTTTTAAGCTAGTGAGCTTTCAAAAAGTCATTTTTGTTTTGAAATAAACATAAAAATTTCATCCAATAGGGGTTGTATGGTATGTGTACCTTCTACTTTTAAAGCTTCGGTTTCTAAAATTTCTAAATCTTTAATAATAGTTTTAACAACAAATTGTGGTTGGAAATCTTTTTCTTTAACTTCTTTGATTTTAGATACTTTTAGATATTGTTCTAAAGTACCGTGGGCTTTTCCGCCCTCCGTTAAAATCTTTTCAGCTATTTCATCAATGAATGCAAACAATGCTTCGTAAACTGTCTCAGTCATTTTATGAAAAATCATAAAACTTTCGCCCTTAATATGTCAGTGTAGGTTCATTACTTTTTGATTTAAAACAGCTGTAGTGGCAAGCAATGAATTCATTGCTTTGATATTTTTTTTATCCATAATTTCTCCCTTTATTAATATTGAGCATCAGCAATTATGATACTCATATCATTATAATACTTTCGAAATTATTTGTTTAATGTTAGAAGTTTGATGTAAGAATTAGCGTCTAATGATGCTCCACCAACAAGCGCTCCATCAACATTAGGTTGTTTTAATAAATCAGCAATTGTTTCTGGTTTAACAGAACCACCATATTGGATGCGAATCTTTTTCGCTGCAGCTTCTGATATCTTAGCAACTTCTTCCCTTACTAACGCACAAGCTTCTTCTACTTGTTCAAAAGTAGCAACGAGTCCTGTACCGATTGCTCAGATAGGCTCATAAGCAATAACGATAGATGCAAGTTCTTTAGCACCTAGATCTTTTAGCCCATTTTTAACTTGTTTTTTAATGTGAGCTTTTCAAACTCTTTTACCAGCTTCACGTTGTTCTTTGGTTTCACCAATACACATAACAGGTAATAGACCATTTGCTAATACTGATTTAATTTTTGCATTGACATCAACATCTGTTTCATAATGATACTCTCTTCTTTCAGAGTGTCCAATAATAGCAGCATTTGCTCCTACTGATTTTACCATTTTAGCAGATAGATCCCCGGTGTATGCTCCTGACTCTTGTGCACGAATATCTTCGGCTGCAATGATCATGGAAGCTACTTTAGCATCTTTTAAAATTGCTAAGTCAATTGAAGGTGCTCCAATTCCAAATTCAGTATTTTTAATATGACTTTTGTTTTTAGCTAAAAGCTTAACAAAAGTTTTCATAAATTTTTTAGCTTCCTTTGGTGTTTTGTTCATCTTTCAATTACCAATAATTATTTTTTTTCTTGCCACAGTTTTCTCCTTAATTTTTCTTTTCTTATTATATTAGAAAAGACTATTTATTAACTACTTATTTTGATTTCTAATGCTTTTTGAGTTAATATTTTGATATTTTTGGGGAGATATCACAAAAATTGTCTTAAGGTTTTTGTTATATCTCTTGCTAGTTTGATCAATTTTTTCCTCATATAACTGATCAGTTTTATTACGTACACCACGAATTAGGTGCTTAACACCTAATTCTTTGGCTAGTGTAGCCACTAAACCCTTCTTTAACTTTATTACTTTAACTCTTTTATATTGCTTAAGTTTTTCTTGAGTTTCAGTAAACCTTTTATCCAGTGATGGCTTATTTCTTTTTTTTCAATTAATGGCCACCACAACAAAAACTTCTTCAGATCTTTTTAACGCTTCTTTGATGATAAAAATATGTCCTTCATGAAGAGGCTCAAAAGATCCAACGAAAATTACTTTTTTTAACATAGTGACATTATAAATAAATTATGAAAAATCATTACTCACCAACGTGAGCAATGATGGGAACGCCTTCTTCGTCTTGACTCTTGTGATAGTAGAGGACGATGAAGACGCCGACAATGATTGGAATGATAAGCAATCATGTTCATCAATGAATAGCAACATATACTAATTCATTTGTTCCTAAGAAATGAATTGTTATAAAAGATAAAAAGATTGAAAAGAGTGGTGGGATCAAGAAGTTATTAGTATCAATGATAGAGGTGATCTTAGCTCCAACTTTTTTAATCGCATTAACATGTAAGTATCTTAGGATGACCAAATTAACTGAAATACCTAATAAAATCAATAATGCTTGTCATGTTAAAAAGATGTCACCCAATATATGAGCAGGGTTTGGTAGAGAAGAGAAAGTTGAAACAATTGCGAAAAGAGGCAACAAGATAAATGATGAGGTAAATGTTGTACCAAAAGAACGTATAAGCACAGCATCCTCGGTTTTTTCACCCTCAAATTTGATTCTAGAAGCAATATGGATTAGGAATCCTTCAACCGCTCAGAAGAATGCTGCAACTAAACCAAACACAATTCCTAAAATACGCATTAAAGAAAACTTGTGATCTTGAGAAATTAAAGCTGGTATTAAGGTAAAACCAACCGCTCCAACAGCAGCGATAAATACTCCCATTCAAACTTTTCCATTTTCTTTTTCTCTAATTACGATTGAAATTAATAAGAAAGAAAAAATAGGATAGATTGAAGTTAGAATTCCTCCATATGCAGCTCCTGCCATTTGGAAGGCCAAAAGGTAAAATAAATTACCACTTGTTGTACCAAAAATACCAGCAAATAAATATAGACGATGTTTTTTATACTTAAAAACCATCTTAAAGAGTTCTCAAGATTTTTTTGGTTTGACTAAAATTATTGTAAAGAATAAAGTTAAAGCTTCTTTTAGAATTAAAGTTGAAATTGTAAAACTAGGTGATTGAAAAATGCTGTAAGAGAAAAATAATCCTAATAGCACGAATATTAATCCTTCAAAACCTTGATGAAATGTGACACCAAAAGCCGAAAGGATTCCTTTTATTTTTGTTTTTTTTGTTGGTTCCATATATACCTTTCTATTATAAGGGAATAAAAAAATAGGCGAAGCCTATTTTGCATTTTTCATTGATCTCATGACTGACTTTATTTGGGCTTCCGATGGTTTTCTTCCCATTTGTCTAAACATAGCTCTAATCATTTTTTCGTTAATAGGCGGGTTTTCTCTTAGTTGTTTTTCAAATAATCTTTTGGTTAAAAAGAATGTAACTGCCGCGGTGGCAATCAATACAATTATTCCAACAACAATAGGTAATCAAATTATCATTTTTCCTCCATATTTTAAGGCTCTTCCTTATTATATACTATTTGATTATATGAATAATCAAATAAATAATTCTTATTATTAGGGTTAGTTTATTCTTATATACCTAAAATATAAAAATCTGAGATTATTTTCTTTTAATAACTTTCAATACCCCTCATACAAGAATTGGGATTATTACAATAACCATAAGGTAGATAATAAATAATCTGCGATATGCTTTATTACGATTAACTTTAATTGCTTCTAAATCTTGAATGGAAATAATATTTGCTCCAAAATAAGAATCTATTTCCATAATTCTACGTTTTCTTTGGATCGCAAAATAAACGTGAATAACTGCTACAGCAATTAAAGAGAAGGTGAATATTCACTGCATTACTTCTGGGTTATAAAAGATGGCATGAATTCATTTATCGAAATCAAAGATTCATCAGTGCACATCTTTTAAACCTCAAAGTGCTAATGTTAATATTCCTCCATTAAATAGTAAGAAGAAAGTTGATCAATTATGAGCAATTTGTTTCTCATGAAGACGACGATACATTTTAATGATAAAAGGTGGGTTATAAGGAAGGCCTATTTTTAGGTCTTCCTTATACTTGAAAACACCATTTTTTAAACCTTGTCGATCAATCAAGGTTGTTGTAAATTTATAAAAGGTATAAGCAATAGTAAGAGAAGGTATTACAAAGCCAACTCAACCTGTAGGTAGAATAGTTGCATATAAAGAAATTAAAATGCCCATAGCTAACATAGCTATGCCTGAAAGAATAATAATAAGTCATTGACGAACTTTCTCTCATCTAATAACTTTATATATTCCGTTGGAAATGATCCCGTCAGGGTCTTTAACAATCTTATTATTTAAAGGCACAGACTTGGCTGGTTTTGAAAAAGTTACTGTGCTGGTATTAAACTTTGGTTTTATTTCCATTATCTGCTCCCTTATATAAGTTTAAGTAATTTTGTGCTCTACCGTAAATAAATTTTTAAAATTTATATTTTTATTTAATTTAAATATTACTTTCAAATTTTCTTATTTATCACTCTTTCATAATGATCTGTTACTTCAAATACTTTAAAGTGATGTTTCCTATAGATTAATAATAAATGTCAAAGTGATAGGAAAGCTAATATAAGTGCTGGAATAAAAATTCAATTAATTTCATTTGGTGCATAAGCTTTAACTTCTTGAGTCACAACTACACCCAAACCTGTAGCTGCTGACCTAAATGTTAGTCAAATACCCAGTACTAGTAATGTACTATTTTGGTCAAAGTGTAACATTACTCCTACCATAGTATTTTGGAAAATAATAAATCCAGTAGTCATAATAATTCAATAGATTCAATTTAAAGCGAATGAATCAAATATAAAAACTTCAATTATTCCTAATATTAAACCAGTAATTTGCAATATTTGCCCAAGTATTGCCAAATGATAGGATTTAATAAAGCGAATGAATAGTAGGGCGGTTAATAGTCCAACAGCTATCGCAAAGACAGTGAAAATGGTTGCTCATGAATCACCTTCAGAAGCTATCATATCCTGGAATGAAAAGGCTGATCTATTAAGTAGGTGGTACGATAATGTCATTAGAATAGCTGATGTGGAAAGTGAAACAACATGTTTCAAGCTTAAACGCGATACATCTTTTCCTTTTAAGTGCATATTATCTTCTAAAACAGTATTTTTCTTTTTAGGGAAGATAATATAGGAAATTATGATTATCGTTAGGAAAATCATTGTTCCCATCAAGAACCAACGCATATCTTGTGTGCTAGCCTTAAAAGGTAAAAGATCATTTATAAATGTAGATAGCAATGATGCCAGTGAAGGCAGAATTGTAATAAGAGCAACAGTCATGAAAGTTGATAGTTTATTGTGGTTCTCAGATCAATATTGGTTTTGTAGTCCGTATGTTGCTCCAAAAAAACCAGTTGCAACAACGGAGATGACTATTGATCAAATAGCAAAATTAGAAGCTATCATAAGAATACCAGAAATAAGTATAGAGAATGTTGTTAGCAAAAGAGGTAGTTGACGAGAATGAAGCTTTGCTGAAAGTTTTCCCAAAGGTATTCTGGTCATAACTTGAATAAATTGATAAGAAGCAATAATGATCGGTCAAGCTCATAAGGGAAGTTTATGCTTTGCGATATGAGAATTAAAACTTTCATGAACAATTACCATTATTGTTCAAAAAAGAACTAAAAAAATATATATTGATACTGAATATCAATATATATTTTTTAGCCTTCAAAATAAGAATGCTATGACTAGTACTAAGCATAAAATTACTATTCCAGAAGTATAGCCTTGGAAGATTAACATGAATAAATTATACATTTATTTTTTAAATTAAAAAATACAACGAAAGTTGCGTTTTAGAAATTGAGCAATAGATTATTTGTGACTTTTTTCCGAAAATTGTTTAAAGTGAATTTTAAGATATTTTGCAGTCTTTTCATTAATATATGAATCTCTTAAATTGATATCTTTCATCATTGTAAGATTTTCTATGTTTTTGCTGACAACAACGCGAAAATTTTTATCGATGGATCATTTTCTCTGTTTTCAAATAGCCTGTCATGATTTGGGTATAGTAATAAACCATTATTGATATCCATTTTTTCGTCATTTTTTGATTTTGATCATTTTTTAATATGTGATCCAATCAAAAAATTGCTTAAATTTAATCCACATATTACACAAATTTCTTTATGTTTTTTAAGCAATTCCTTTTTTCATGTATTTTGACCTATTCTAACTATTTGAAGAAATTTGGTGTACGGGTCTCTTTTAACAAGTTGCTTCTTTTCTTTAAGAGGGATCTTTAATAATCAATCTTCAGGATTTTTGTTTTTATAATATTCATGAAATTCACTTATATTCTTTTTATTTTTTTAAAATCTTGTTTGTCACTTATTAAAAGTTTTCGTAATAAAACTTGCATATACATGCCGTGACTTGTACTATCTTTTTTTATATTTTTAGCTTTTTTTCTGTATTTTAATTCAATTTTACTTTTCTCTTCGTGATTTTTCAAGTAATTAACTAATATCTCTGTTCATAGTTCAACGGGGTATGTGTTTCTTGATCCTTCCCATGAATAAGACCTTGGTAAGGATTTTAAAGTATCTTTTTCTAAGACAATAAGACATGCTATTTTTTATAGATCCTTTTTGGGATAGAATTCAAAATAATTGTTTTATTATTTGAAAAAATTACAACCTTTGTATTTAAATAAAACATTGAAATCACTTGAAGAGTTATTCTTTTCATTCCTAATAATATTTTTTTCACAATTTAATTTAACTAGACATGAAAAAATTGTTGTGTTTTACCTCAAAACCCTATTTTTACCTTCTTATTGATAATCGAAGACATATAAAGAGCCGTCAATAAAATCTAGCTTAATGCTATTTTATTTCTTCTTTACTAACATCAAATATTTTTAACCTCATAAAGAAATAGTAATAGTGTAAAGCACAATATAATTATTTATCCAGTTGTAAAATAAACAAAATTTCGTGATGATTTTCAAAATTAGTCTTTCCAGCGTTAAATTCCTTGTGTGGAATTTTTTTTATTTTCAAATTTTCATGTTTGGAGAGTATATCAACCATTTCTTCATATGATATTTTGTTATTAGAAGAAGCAGATTTAGCATTATAAGTATTGTTGTAAGAAACGATTATTTTTTTAAATCTTTGGGTACCGTGTAAAATCAAATCAGTCATTACTAACTTAGCCTCGTTTGTAGAGTATTTACTTTTAAGACCTTTTTTCCTGTCAAATTTCTTTGATTCTCATTTTAATTCAGGCTTTTCTCACTTTGCCAGGTTTTCTCACACATGATAAAAATTTATATATTGGCGTGCATTATATGGCGGATCAATGTACAATACATCCCCTTTAATTTTTTTTATTAGCTGGTTGGCATCTTGATTAGAAATTGTAACATTTTTGTTTCGTTGTGATAAATTAATTCTTTTCAATAAAAAATTTTGCTTTAATTTCTTGGTATTCTTTAGAAACATCTCATAATGACCAACTGTGTTTGCATACCTGTCCATTGAATACATCAAAGATGCTATGAGTATATTTTTTATATATTCTTCTTTTATATTCTTTTCAATATATTCTCTAATGTGTCCTATTTTCTTGGCGACACTCATTTCAAAATAATTGCCCCCAAAATTTTCTGAAAAATAATTTTTCGCTTGACAATCTAATGAGTTCAAGATATTAATCAAATCATCTACATTTTTTTCCACAATTTTTTTGCTTCCAAAAAAAGCATCATAAGATATGAAATTAGAAAAAGAAGGTCATTAACGAATACTTTTGATGCTTTATGTATAACAGAAGAAGCAACGATGCCGGTTCCTCCAAATATATCGCAAAAACTCTCTCCTTTTTCAACATATTCCGAAATGTACTTAATGACTTTCTTTTTTGAGCCTATATATCTTCTTGATTCAATACTAAACATTAGTTATTATTACCTCTTGATCCTTTTCTGATCTGTTTCTATTATAGCTTGCTGATTTATAACTATAGTTTATTTTTTTAACTTTAAAATTATTTTTTTTAATAAAATTAACTAAAATTTATTTTTAATGCCTTTGCTTTCAATTACATTTGAAAGAACAAATTTTTTGCCTCGAAGGTGGTGTTTTTCTAATATTTTATAAAGCTTTAGTTCAGAATCTATATTTCAACTTGAATTATAAACAGCATTTGAAATTAGATATGGTGGGTCTACATAAATAAAGTCATATTCCAAAAAATTTATCTTTTCAAAATCGTTATTTACAATTTTAATATTTTTTCTTTTTATAACTTCAGCAAAAGTTATCAATTTTTCATAAGACTGGGTATTGTAATCTGTTTTTCCTATTGGTATATTAATTAATTTTTTAGAATTAAATCTAATATCATTATTAAACGAATAAAACATCAAGATTAATATCTTTAAAAAAGTTTTTTGATCAGCCTTTCTTGATAAAATATCTTTATTTATGTGATCTCTCAACTTATAATATCCCTTTTCATTAAACTTTTTTAGGCCCTGATTTTTCTCTCTGTATTTCTTATATTTTTCTTGTCCATATAAATGAGTTGAGGATAAACCAAAAAAAAGTAATAGTTTTTTCAATGAACAGTAATATTTCGTTTGTTTCCATTTTTTTAAGGCATTCCATTACTTTTGGAACTCAAAAAGAATTATCGTTATATGTTATTTCACTATAATTAACATTAATTGACACGGGTCCCCCTCCGCCAAAAAGATCTAAAAATTTTATGTCATTTGATTTTGGAAAAAACTTGTTGGTAAACAACTCAATTAATCTGTTTTTATTGCCTGTATAGTTGAAGGGTGGTCGAATCATAGTTTTTTTATATATTAAATGGATGATATTTCATCCACTTTTAATATAATGACTCAATATCTTCAAATGTTGCTGGTATTGCATAAAGTTCTTTCAAGTAATTTAAGGCTGAATAAATTAATTCTGTTTTATTTAAACCAAAATGAATTTCCCCATGATGGTACAAACAAAGTGAAATCATATACTTGTGAGAGTCATATTTATATTGTGTTCTTCTAATTTTCCTAGAGGGATAAGAGGTGATGCACGTGGTTAAAATTTTCACCGTCTTGTCCTTTAAACTGCGTGGAATCATTTTGACAAATTTCACATTTTTTATCCGATCTTTTATTTACAATATCCAATTCTGTTTGGTTTCTAATTATTTTTTTAGAATTTATAAATGAAATTCTTTTTTTTATCATCAATTGATTTTTCATATTTAAAAATGTCTCTGCCATTTTTGAAAAAAGATAAATAATTTACAAATTCTTGAATTGTACTTATTGCAACAGATTGACTTTTAGAGTATTTATGGAAAATATCATATTCTTTTAAAATTTTTAGTAATTCTTCAAAATCAATAATTCAAACATCTGTAATCTATTAAATTTTTTCAAATTATTTGGCCAAAGTTCTATTTTTTTCAAAATTAAATCAAAATCCTCTTGAAAAAAAACTTCCAAATTATTAATTATTTCACTTGGTGCATATTTTAAATTTTGAAGCAAATCATCAATAACTTCTTCAAGAAAACTTTGTTTAAAAGAAGTGTTTTTATTTTCAAAAATTTCCTTGTAAGCAACATGTCCGTTTTTTAAAATTGTTCATTCTTGATTGCTTTTCTTTTCAAAAAAGTTTAGTCTAACAAATGCCTCAAAAACCTTTTCTTTGAATTTTGGTTGTCCACTTTGTTGTAATAGATCTTTTTTTAAAACGCTTTCATAAAGCCTTTTAAATTTAGTTAATAAAGTGGATGATATTCTCCAGGTTGAAGAAAACAAACCATAAGTAATACCTGAATCATCATGCTTGTTATTGTGTTTATATTTTTCAATATTTTCATCCGTTTTTATCCATGATATAAAACTTTCCATAATCCATGATATAAAACTTTCCATAGTTAAATTATATATAATGTTAACTCACAATCGTTAATTGTTTTAAAATATCTATAATAAAAAAATAGTTAATTATTGGTGTATAAAATGAATAAAAGCTTAATTAAATAGCTTTCACAAAATATATAGATCTAAATTTTTATTTTTCATGAAATACTAAATAAAGCATCGGGTGTTTTTTAAAAATTATTTTACAGTTCTCACAACTCTCTTTTTACTTTCTCATTGATAATCAAAGGCATATAAAGAGCCATCACTAAAATTTAGCTTAAGGCTATTTTTTATTTCTTCTTTACTAACATCAAATACTTTTAATCTTTTAGAATCAATAAATGTAAAAGCTCCTGGAAAAGGATTTAAACCTCTTATTTTCCGAATTGCTTCATTAACAGTAATTGTTGGCTCTAACAAACCAAAAGATTTATCTATCTTTCCAAAGGTAGAAAAGTCTTCGCTTTGTTTTTGAGGTTTTAGCTCACCATCAAAATAAGCTTTTAATCAAGCTTCAATGTTTTGAGCTGCTAAATTGGCAATAATTTTAAAACCTTCACCAGTTGTAGTCTTTTCATCAATTGCTTGCTTAGCAATTACAAAAACATCACCTGTATCCATTTCTTTAACCATCTCCATAAGAGAAATACCAATTTCTTTATCGCCATTAAGAATAGCAGCATGAATTGGGGCTGCTCCGCGATATTTAGGTAATAAAGAACCGTGAATGTTTAATGGCTTAAACTTACCTTGTTTTAAGATGGTGGTAGGAATATATTGGCCAAAGGCAAAGGTTAAAAATAAATCATAATCTAGACTTGCTAGATTATCTTTAATTTCATTTATTTTTGTAGGTTTAAAAACCTTGATATTATATTTTTCACCAAGCTTAGCAACAGGGGTTTGATTTAAAGTCAAACCTCTACCGCTCTTTTTATCTGGTTGAGTAACAATAGCTACGACATTAAAGTTTTTAATCACAACTTCAAAAGCAGCAACTGAAATTTCGGGTGAACCCACTAATACTATTTTCATTGAGAAGCTCCGCCTGTCGTAATTTTCTTATGTAGATTTTTATCTTCTCTTTTGTTAGTGCGATAAGACTTAATGGCAGCGCCAAGAGTCTTAATGTCATAGCTGTTCAACATAACTGGTAAAGAAGCATTAATTTCATCCAATTTATCAAATAATTCCGCATATCTTGTAATAACTACATGTGATGGTATATTATTAATTTCAACATCATTCGCTCGGTTAGAGAAAATGATTAATGAAATTGTAGGCACCTTAATGTTTGTCGCTCTAGTTATGTGTTCAATATGTTTATCATTTTGAATAAGTTGATTAGAAATAGAATGTCTAGCTTGACCAAGAGCTTTGGTTCAAGTCTTTTCGCTTGCTTCGCCGCTGATTTTTCCTTTAATTGATTTAATCTCTACAACAATTAAAGCTTTATCGGTGATTAAGATTGAATCCACTTCAAAAACTTTATTTTCGCTGTATTTATAAAGTGAAGCGTCAATAAAGTAATTGTTAGTGTGTTTAGCTCATGTCTTGATATCAGTATTAATTTGTTTTTCTGCTGTACTACCAATTCGATTAATGTTTGCTTGAAATTTACGGTTTTTGAAAAAAACTACTAATAAGGCACTTATTACTAGTAAAATTGCAATTGAACCGATGATCATGCCTAAAATGTATCAAACCATATTGTGTTAATTATATAAGAGAATAAATAAAAGACAAAATTACTTGTCTTTTAAATCTTAATATGTTAATTATTTAATTTTGGCTTTAATAAAATCAAATGCTTCTTGTTTGTCGTTAAAGAATTTACCTTGGTCCTCAATTAGGCCAACTATATATTGGTTGATGCCAAAGGGAACATAAATACCTTTATATTTATGAGCTGAAGGAATTCTAATATCAGTAGCATGAGCAACTAAATCTTTTTTAGGAAATTCTTTTAAAAAATCTTCAGGTGTTTTACCAGATTTAAAATATTCACGAATATGATTAACACTTCAGGCTATCCCTAATTCTGCCATAACACCAGGATCTTTACCATCATATTCTGCAAAAACGAAGTTTGATTTTAAAACTTCGTTTGTATCTCCAAAGAAAATGCTTTTTGCTGTGGGTAAACTAGATGATTTATCCTCATTAAATGGTGCTTCAATGGGGTTAAAAACATCTAACCCTAATTCTCTAAGTCGTTTCCCTTCAAATAAACGCTCTTTTATATCTGAATCTTTAAATAATGAACCTGCAATATATACTTTTTTCATATTTTTATTATATATCTATTATTAAAATTACTTAGGTATTTGAGATAAGATTTGAAGAACATCTTCATCACTTACGTGAGGAGGTTGATTAGTAGAACTCTTACATTGAGCGATCTCTTTTTCACCAAATGTTTTGATATTTTCAAAATCTGAATATTTGCTAAGTAGTTTAAGCATTTGAATAAAGTCTTTTAGTTTCTCTAAACCTTTTTCAAAATCTTCAACTCCCCAAATAGCTTTAATAAGCTTCATGGCTCTCATTTTAAAGTCTATATGTTTGAGCCATGTAACTTCAGTAAGTAGGTATTACAAGCGCTAAAGTAGCTCCATGAGTTGTATCATAGTTTCCTACTATTCCATGAGAAATACAATGAACACCTCAGTCACCACCAGAAACATTGAATCTTGATAAACCGTTTAAAACCATTGAAGATGTGAAAAGGAGATTATCTCTTGCAAACTCATAGTTTTTATTAACCATAATCTTTTCAGCATTTTCAATGAGAGTTTTAAGAAGTCCAATGTTATAGTTATCTGTTCATTCAAACGATTTATCAACAAAGAATCATTGTTTTGTAATGTGAGAAAAACAATCAAAGATACCTGAAGCTGTTTGTCAATCAGATAAAGACTTTGTATAACAAGGATCTTCAATCGCTAAAATTGTTGCTCTTGTTAAAACAGATCTCTTTTGGTGTTCAGCTTCGTTTGTAACGACTGAACCCGCATTATTTTCACTAGCTGTTCCGGCTAGAGTAACAATTGAAATAATGTCAATCGGTGTTTTAAAAAATGTTTGTTCTTGCATAACTAATTTTCAAGATTCTTTAATGTCTTTATTAGCAATCATTGTTACAATTACTTTAGCGGCATCGATTGCACTACCTCCTCTAGCGGCAATAACCAAGTCGATGTCATTGTCAATTCCAAATTGAGTAGCTTCATCAATTTAAGTATTGGTAGGATTAGGTTTAATTCCTCAAAATTCTACCATTGGAATACCAATGTCTCTTTTCAAGTCTTCATAAAGCCCATTTCTTTTAATAGAGCTTTTAGCAGTAATAAGTAAAGCTTTTTTGTAGTTTTTAGTTATTTTAGTTAATTCTGTTGTTGCGTTCTCTCCAAAATAAATAGGTGTTAGGTTAAGTTTTATCATAAAAAAAAATTATATTATATTATATTTAATTACTTAATCTAAAATAACCATTTACTAATTTAAGGCTTTTACAAAGTAAATGGGGGGTGAGAATTTTATTTTTTAATAGCACTTTTGTGTATAATAAATAAGCACTTATATAAGGAGACAAATGGCAAACATAAAATCAAAACAAAAGAACATTAAAAGGATTGAAAGAAATACCGAAAGAAATAGAGCGGTTAAATCTAAGGTTAAAACCGCTATTAAAAACGCAAAGTCAGCAATCCTTGCAAAAGACGCTAAATCATCTGAATTAGTTAACAAAGCTAATAAAGAGATTAATACAGCTGTATCAAAAGGTGTTCTACACGTGAATACAGGCTCAAGAAAAATGGCTCGTCTAGCAGCATTTTCAGCTAAAAATAAAGCTTAAAAAAAGTCAACCTTCATTGACTTTTTTTATTTGCAAAAATTCTTTTTTTAAGCATCAAATGAATTAGGATCAAGATTGTGATAAACATCTTGAACATCATCTGAATCTTCTAATTTATCAATAAAATTCAATAATTTCTCTGCCTTTTCTATAGGTAGTTTTGTTTCTTGATTAGGCAAGTATTTGACTTCGGCTGTTTTAAATTCGTTAATACCTTGTGCTTGTAAGTTGTCTTTTACCTTCGAAAAATCTGAAGGTGTGGTGTAGATAAAGAACAGCTCACCATCAGCTTCAAAATCTTCTGCGCCAGCATCTAATGCTTTCATCACCATTTCATCCGCATCTAGCCCATCTGCTAAAATTACTAAAACACCTTTACGATCAAAGATGTATGAAACCGATGAAGCTCCAGAAACTGAACCTCCTGCCTTTGAAACCATATGTTGAATCTCTGAAGAGGTACGGTTTGTATTATCTGTCAGACATAAGATTAAGAAAGATACACCATTAACATTGACAGCATAAGATAATTCTGAATAACTAGCTCCATCCTTATTACCAACAGCTTTAGCTATAGCACTATCAATGTTCTTTTTAGGCATTGATTTAGCACGAGCCTTAACGATTGCTAATCTTAAGGTAGGATTATCATCCGGATTAGGAATACCTCCCATTGCAGCTACTGTAATGTTTTTTGCTAACTTAGAAAATTCCTTAGCTCTTTTCTTATCTTGGGCACCTTTACGGTGCTGAATATTTACTCATTTTGAATGTCCAGCCATGTTACTCCTTATAAAGTATAATTATTATATTATGAAACTATTAAAATTATTTAAAAATTTCGGTTCTTTGCCATTTATTTTAGATGATGAAACCAAATACTTTCTCCAAATTAATGGTGAAAGGGTGGAAAAAATAAGCGTACACGCTTATAGGGCTCACCATCAAATGTATAAATTGTTAAGAGAGTTACGTACTCCGCAAGGCAATAAAATTTTCTTACTACGTAATAAAAAGGCGTTTAACACCTTTGGTTTCCATCAAAAATATGATGCTATTGTGGCCGCCAGAAATGGTGTGGTTATTGATCTGAAGATGAATATTTCTTCAGACCGAATATCCAGACATTATAAGGATAGCCACTATATTTACTTTGCTCCTGTGGGAACAATTAAGTTTTACAACTTAAAAGTTAAAGATATTTTTACAATTACTAAAAATTGATTTAAGTAATTATCAAATGTTTGCATCTTTTCAAGGTTTAGGCATTGGTAGAGCGTCACGTTTATGTTGAGTAACATTAACTTGATGCTCAATTTTTTTAGCGACTGAAGCCTCTACTGGTTTTTTACTTAAAAAGTCATCAACCTCATCGTAAGAAAACCCAAGCTCTTCTTCATCCGTTTGCCCTTCTCATAAAGCAGCACTAGGTTTCTTTTGATAAACTTGTGAAGATAATTCTAATGCTTTTACTAGTTGCTTAACTTCACCTTTAAGAAGGTGGACAATTGGTAAAAGATCAACTCCTCCATCTCCATATTTAGTGAAGTAACCTAGCATTCATTCTGCTGCATTATCTGTGCCTAAAACTAAGTAAGAATGATCTTGTGCTAAAGCATAAAGAGTAGTCATTCTTAAACGAGGTTTAACATTAGCAATAGCTAATTTAGAATTAATGCCTAAAGTAGCTTCCATACTTTTAAAAGCTTCAGTTAAATTAACCTCAACACTATTGAGTGATAATTTAGAAGCTACAGCTTTAGCATCTTCTAAATCAACACCCATATTACCTATTGGCAAGAATACTCCTAATGAATCATTAGGAAAAGCTTCTTTAGCAAGAGCGGCGACTACAGAAGAGTCTACTCCTCCTGATAAACCAACAATAACCCCTTTAGCTTTAGCGGCTTTTACTTTCTCACGTATTCAAGAAACTAAATAATCTTTATACTCTAATATATCCATTAAAAATCTTCCTCTCCTCAAGTAAATTCATAGCCAAATATTCTAACTACATCACCATCTTTAATTCCTTTTGCTTCTAACTCTGATCAAACTCCTGCATGACGCATCTTTTGAAAAAATCTCTGGCAGTTTTCTCAAGAGTTTAAAGGAATTTTATTATAAATTTTCTCCACTTCTTCACCTTCAACTTCAAACATGCCTTGGAAAGGATTTTTTACCACTACTGGTGATGTAAACTCAATTGTTACTTCTGTTTTTTTAGGTGTAAACTTAAGAGGTTCACTATCGTGGAAAGCTTTAAGTAATTCATACTTAAGCTTTCTTAAGTTTTCTTCCTTAGCTGCTGATATTTCAATAATCTTTAACTTAGGAAATTTTTTCTTAAAAATTTCTAAGTTATGGGCAAATGATTCTAAATCAACTTTATTGGCGATGATAACCTGAGCTCTTTTTTCTAAACCTAAAGAATATGTTGCTAACTCATTACATATTTCTTCATAGTCTGCAACTGGATCTTTGGTATCATCGCCAAAATCAACGACATGAGCGATAACACAACATCTCTCGATGTGTTTAAGAAATTCATGACCAAGACCCTTGCCTTCTGCAGCTCCTTTAATTAAGCCTGGTAAATCAGCTGCCACAAATGATTGACTTTCATCAACATAAACAATTCCTAATTGAGGAGTTAGTGTTGTAAAGGCATAATCACAAATTTTTGCTTTGGCGTTAGTTATTTTTGATAAAAGGGTTGATTTACCTGCCGAAGGTTTTCCAACAAAGCCAACATCAGCTAAAACTTTAAGGACTAATTTAAGTGAATAGGATTCACCTAAATCTCCATTTTCAGAGATTTTAGGAGCAGTGTTACGGGCAGTCTTAAATTTAACGTTACCTCTACCACCTTTTCCACCTTTAGCAATTAAATACTCTTTTTCTTTTGTAATGTCATGTAATAAACGGTTATCACTATAAACTAAAGTTCCAAGTGGAACTTTAAAGAAGATGTCTTCACCTTTAGCTCCGTACATATTCTTTTTCTTTCCGTTTTCTCCGTCATTACCTTTTATATTCTTGTTAAATTTAAATTTAACAAGTGTGTTGACTCCAGGATTACCTACGAAATAGACAGATCCTCCACGGCCTCCATCTCCTCCGTCGGGGCCACCTTTGTCAACACGATATTCGCGACGAAATGATATCATTCCGTCGCCACCTTTTCCTGCTTTTACAGATATATTAACTTCATCAATAAATTTCATAAAACAATTATAAATTAATTAAATGTAAAAGTCTTATTTAATCCTAATAATTAATTTAAGTTAAATAAAAAAAGCAATTTGCTGTTTTAAATTGAAATTAATACACATATAAAAATAAGAAATGATTTGTTAATACAAGATTTTTTAATAAACTCCTTTTAAATAAAAATGAATAGGGCTTTCTTGCGTGAATCCTGGTTTAGGAATAACCATTTTAACTAATGAATATTCATCTTTGTTAATATCGGTTGGATATATTTTAACACCTTTTTCATTACATAAATAAGATGGAATACCTTGTAAACCCGATCAATAAGATAAAATCATGTCACCAACTGGTAAATTAGATCATTGTGCGCTTTTTACAGATGTTAGATTTTTCATGTGGAAAGGCATGAAAAAGTCTTTTGCTCCTGTGTGGATTATCTCAAAAAGATTTATATCAATCATAATTTGGATTTGATTTTGAAGCCGATATTGAAAAAGTTAAATGAGGTTTTGCGTTTTGAGCAAAAACTTGATTTAAAACACTATAAGGTGGAGCCACTGTCCTATATGTAATAGCTTTAAAATTTGAAACAGAAAAATTAAAATTATTTAAACTTAAATTATCTGGTAACGTTTTATTTTCTTTTAAAAAATCACCTATAACACTATTTGTGGGAAAATTATAATCCTTAGTACCCAAAATATCTCCGAATATTCCGAATATATTATCTAATGTATTAAGTGTTAAAGGATTGCTATATCAGCCATAAGCATTGGTTTGAGATGTATAATAAGTTCTGTTGTAATCCGTTAGCCCACTAAATATAGTTTCAAACATTCATGCAGCCAGTGCTCCTCACGGTTCTATAACTCCAAGCACAGCCCCATAGCTTTTGCTGTTAAAAGCCCCCTAATCTCTCTACATTTCCAGAATCATAATTGTTTTTGTCAATAGTATGTTTTACTTCTGAATTATATCTCCCTCCAAATTCAAAAACAAGCAAATTTGGTAAAGTTTGCTCAATTAAACTATTAATCTGTTTATATTTATTAAATTGTAAATCATAATCATTAACACTTTGTTTCAAATCATTAGCAAATGTTTTGTGATATCAGTAATTTAATTCGTTATTTAAAAAACCATTTATAAATTTTTTAATTCCAGTGTTGTTAATAGCATTAATTTTTGCATTGATCCTGCATAATCGGGTGTTAAATTGTTTAATGAATAATCTTTTCTGCTAACCACAGGATTTGTTTTGTCAGTTTTTCATGAAGTTTGGTCAAAACCTGATTTATTGACTGCACCAATAAAATGATTGGCATTATTTCATGAATTAGCGTGAACATTAAAACTATCTCCGGAAGTGTTTAATAAAAAAAACCCCTGAACATTTGCCTGAGGATCAGATTCAAGACGTGATACGTCTCCAATTCTATTACCATTTTTAGAATTAAAAGTTTTATTTCATGAATTTTGATCACTTCCAGCAGATGGATTTAATCAATTGTAGAAAGCGGGCGACTCGTTATCATCAGTCAAATTGTAATTTTGTTGTTTTTTAATAAAGTTATTTACAAATTCCTTATTTAATAATCCAAAGGTTTTATTTGTAATACTGCTGCAAACGATACTAACGGGGTAACAGGAATAAGGGCAAAAGTCAAAATATTAATTTTTTTAAACATTATACTAACCCATTTCATTGTCTTAAAACTATATTTTTATATGGATCCACTAAACTTGTATCTCAATTAGCACAATACCAAGTGGTTGAATGCCCCGCTTCATTTTGCAATTCAAAATGTAGTTTAACCCCGTATTGTGAGAACCATATTTTGATGATTTAGTCTTTATATTTTTTATATCACTTGCTAAATATCCATGATATTTATTGTAATCGCCACTAGAATAATTCAATATACCTGTGTCGGCATCCGATAGAAAACCGGTTAATCCTTCTATTGACTTGTTGTCAAATTTTAAACTATTAATCTCATTTTCTAAAACAGTGCTGCCAATTTGGTTATCAAATTGGTCATTTCATGGGTTATACATAATAAATCCATTCTGTAGAACTTTAAACACAGATAAACCACTTGCTCCGGAAGAATTGCCTGGATTTATGATTTTATATAATTCATTAGATGTTTCGTAATTAAGATATATATTAAGTCCATACTGGACATTTCCATTAATAGGATTTAATCCATCGTTGTAAAAATTAATTGTGTTGACACCGTTGTTAAAATTATCAAACTTATTAACGAAATATGGGTTGTCTCAGGTATTATTTTAAACTCAAACATAAAGTGTTATTTGTCCGGCTGTTTGATCTCCAAAAGGATAATTCGAAGCCAAATATTTGAATTCATCCTTTAATTGAACTGTGATAATGTATGGGTTAGAATTGTGAGGAAAATATTTTAAAGATAACTTTGTTCCCCTTTTGCTTAACTCCTGAGTTTTCGGGGTTAATTGGATCTGTGAATTTATAATTTTCTACTGTCATTTTATTATCTGATAAAGTTATATTTTGCTCTTTATTATAAAATCAAATATATTTATATTATTCATAATACCTGTATTATTTTGAGTATTTGTGGGTGAAGAAATGAAATCCTGATAATTTGATTTACTCAATAGATACTTTGCAAAAAAACCAACATTTGCATCATTGTCGCGATCAGGATTAAGAGTAAAGCCAGATGCATATAATTCACCATCTAAAACATCTAAATTTTATAAAAAATCTGTTCCAACTTGTAAAATTCTAGGATTTATTTCTAAAAAATCAAAAACCTTATCATTATCATTTCAAGTTCACAATCCTATTTGGTCCAACACATAAATTTTATTGTTAAAATTTATTAAACCTTTTGGATAATCTAATTTTTGATCAGTTTTTCTATGAGTGGCTGCTTCCCAAGATTTTCCATCATCTTGGGAAATTAACATATATACGTCACTTGAAAGAAGTGTTCCGGATAGTTTTTTTATTAATAAGCCACCCATGTTATACACGAATATTCCATTACCTACTCCTACATAAATTTTTTTATTATAAACATAAACACAAGTAGGGTCTGCAACACTTACAATTTTGGAATATTTTAGAAAATTGTTGAGATTTGCAAGAATAATTCCGCTCCCTCTTACAGCAGCATAAATCTCATTTGTTGTATGATCAATAAAAATGTCTTGAACATCAGCGTGACCTCCATCAACCATTTCCAATTCTTGCTCTCGTATATTTTTAAATGCATCAAAAGTATCCAAAAGTGATAAAAAACCAGGCTCAAATCTTCCTTTTCCTGTATCATTTGTTCAAATTATGTACACAAGAGATAAATTTTTAATTTGGCCAGAGGATGGTGAAAGAATTTTCTTTATAGAAGTATTTACTGGAATAGATTGATTTGGTAATTGCTTAAAATTCGACCCATTATCAGAAGATACTCAAATCCCATTACTGTTTGTGCCTATAATAATATCTCCATTGATTTTCTTGGAACAATTAACTTCTTTAATTTTTTTAGGCAAATTATGCTATTGATAATTGCTTAAAGTATTTTGGTGATAACTGTGCGAGTCGCCTTTACCGGATTCACTATAAATATTTTTAATATTTAAATTGCTGCTTATATTTTTACCTACTGATTTACTAATATCACTTTGCTTTACACTGTGTTGTTCACCAACTGCAGTCGTAGCACTTAAATTAGCTAAACTTGATATTGAAAGTGTACCTACTGAAATTATTCCTAATTGTTTTGATCATTTTTCCTCTTTATTTTTATATTTTTTTCTGAAAACATTATAATAATATCACAATTAAAAAATAATTTTAGGGAAACATAAAAAAGTTCTATATTGATAATAATTCTAACAAAATATTTCATAAAATAAAGCAAAAAGTCAGTAATAAAATTAAAAAAGCCAACGCTTTTTTAATCTCATTCAGCTAAAATATTTTGCTTAAATTTAGAGTAAATTTTAACTCCAATTTTAATGATCTTAGAGATAAAGTGTCCTCTAATAATTTTAATGACAAAAAATAGAGGCCCCTTTATAATTTTTTTATAATGCTTGGGTTGAAGTTCTCTAATTTCATTTAAAAATTGACGTAGCGCTTTAGGTTTATGCTTAAATTTACTAAAAGCAATGATTAAGATATGTCATTGCACCATACGACGCATTGCCATGACTGCATAATCACGCACAAATCTAGATTTAATATTATCAATTTTTAATAGTTCGAAAATCTTAACCAAAACAGCTTTTTGATGAGCATGATTTTTGATCATTGTCTTCAAATTAATTGACTGTTCTGATCGCCCAATATAGTAACGATATAGGGGGCGATTAATGTAGTACATTGTTTTAGCTTTTACAAGTGGCACCAAGGAATATTGAGAGTCTGAATAATAAACCCCCTCAATTTGTTTAAACTTAATTTCTCGCAAAAAGTTGGTTCGATAAATATAACTATGCATAGTCATAATATCTTTAGGTAAGTTTTGCGCAGTTAAGTTTAAAATTTTGTATGGTACAAAGGATTTACGAAAAGAGTTGTGGATTTGCTTGTTTGTGCCAACCTTTTCAAAAGTAAAATCGGTTAGTACTAAATCTACTTTCTTTTCAATTGATAATAGGGCATATAAAACATCTATAAAAGAAGAAACATTAAAGGTATCATCACAGTCAAGAACTTTAAAGTAAGTTCCTTGAGCCATTTTTAAGCCACAATTAATCACAGAACCATATTGGCCATTTTCTTTATTAACCACTTTAATAAAATCAGACCTGATTTTAGAATTTCACACATTGGCTAATGATTGGGCCTTTTCTTTAGTCTTATCTTTAGAACCATCATTAATAATGATGATTTCATAAAGATCATAAACCTTCTCTTGAATTAAACGATCATTAATTAAAGAGTGAATAGAGAGGTCTAAAAAAAGCTCACCATTATATGACGGAATAATAATTGATAATAATGGTTTAGCCATTATTTAAGTTCCTCTCATTTAGCTAAAGCTAAATCAACAGTTTGATCCATGTTATTATATTTATATTTAGCTAGTCTACCTACTAAATGTAAATTAGGGTACTGATCTGCTAATTGCTTATATTTAGCATATTGTTCACGAGCTTCATCGGTAGCCATTGGATAGTATGGGGTATTAAATCTTTGATCTTCAGGTGCATATTGTCCAGGATATTCGCGAGAAATAACAGTTCCTTCAACATTTTCACCATAAAAGTTTTTATACTCGGTAATACGAGTCATATCCTTATGATCTGGATAATTAACAACTGCTGTTTTTTGGTAATGATTTGTTTTTAATAGTTCAAAATTAAAATGTAATGAGCGGTAACTTAGGATGCCAAATTGACGATCAAAAAGTTCATCAATTTGACCAGTATAAATAATTGGACAAATCACTTCTTGACCTTCAAAGATAAATTTTCCAGATGATTTTTTTAATACTTCATTTGCTTCAACATTGGTTCTAACTTCAATGTTAGGGTGGTCCAACATTTTCATAATAGCAGCAGAAAAGCCATCTTTAGGAATACCTTCAAACTCATTACTAAAGTAACGATCTTGATAACCAATTACAACTGGTACTCTATTAACTACAGACTGATCAATTTCAGAAGGATCTTTACCTCACATTTTAGTGGTGTAATTTTCAAAAACATTTTTATAAACAAAATTAGCAACCATTTTTAAATCTTCATCTGCTTGATTTAAAAGTTCTAAAATAGAAACACGATTATCTTTACCATATTTAGCAATTAATTTTGCTTTTAATGCTTCAGCTTTTTCTGGTCAAAACTTTTCAATACCAACAAAATTAAAAGGAATTGGAATTAATGGCCCCTTAATAATTCCTTCAACTTTATTCTTATAATCATTTAATTCTCAAAATTGAGCCATAAAATTGTTGGCTCTCTTATTGTCTGTATGTCAAATATGTGGACCATACTTTTGAACCAATTGACTATTCTTTTCACGATAGTCATAAATATTACCACCAACATGTGGTCTTTTTTCTAATATTAATACTTTTTTCCCAGCTTCAGCTGCCTTATGAGCAATGATAGCTCCAGATAGTCCAGCCCCTACAATTAACAAATTCATAAAAACATTATAATGAATATATGCGTAAATGGTCTAAAGAATTTAAGTATTCTTTAGTGCTAGAAATCAAAAACACCTTCCATAAATCTGCATTTCATTTTATAAGATTTATGGGCCTTTTACTAATCCCCTTAATATATGGTTTCTCATATATTTTTGCTTTCTGAGATCCCTTTAGCAATATGGACAAACTCCCTATAGCAGTTGTCACCAAAAACACCACCTTTTTTGATGACGCAATGGGCGAAGCCCTTGCCCAAAGACATAAAACTGCCATTGGTAATATGGGGATGACCATTAAAGCGACTCATATTTATTATGATAGTGGTGATGAAACTAATGGTAAATTTGATCCAAAGAAAAAAGATCTTAATAAATACAATGCTTCTTTTGTAATACCAGCGCTTACAAATCAAATTTACCCACAGATTAAAAAGATTAACGATAGCACCAATAATATTGCTTAAGCAATAGCAATTGGTGATCTTGTTAGTGTGTTGAGTAATAACAAAATAAATATTATAAATAACTTTAAAAAGAACTATTTAATTGCGTTTGGTTTAAACATCTCGCAAGCGATGTCTGGAACTTTAAATTTAGTCTCCAAAGTATTTACCCAAAGTTTATCAAACCAAACATTTATTGATGGTTATAAAGGTTACTTACAAGGTCAAGGAGAAACCTTCAATGCTACTAAATATAGTGAGATGTTAACAACATTAAATAATATAAATATTGGTCAAGAAAAAGGACTTTATAATCTCATCAATCAACAAACACAAATGGATAAATATACTAAATATGGTTATGGTTTAGCTCCATTCTTCACCTCAATTGCGATGTGAGTTGGAGGAATGGTTCTAACTTTCTCAATTCATCGTAAGATATATGATAAAAAAGTTAGACCTGGAATGCGTTATTTTTCAAAATAACTATTAATTACATATGGTGTTGTCCTCCAGGCTACAATTTTAATGCTTACTCTATATCTAATTGGATTTGGCAAATTATGCTTAGAAAATTGGGGAAGCATGTATGCTTTCGCCATCTTCTTGGGCTTAATATTTGCCACGATCATACAAGCCATTCGATTTGCTATACCATCAAAAAACTTAGAAATATTTTTATGTATCTTCCTCTTGATATTGCAAATGGCTTCCTCTGGTGGACTATTTCCAATTGATGTTCAATCAAAAATATACAGAGTTTTAAATGTGCTATTACCAACGGGGCACTCGGTTAATGTTTATCGGGAGTTAACATATGAAACAAGATGAACATATGTTTTAGAACAATGTGGATACTTATTAATTTACCCAGCCATTATTTTGCCTTTCGCAATTCCCATGAATTTCAGTTTAACAAGAGATTTTTATATCAAGCAAAACTGAGATTTATCGTTTTTAAAAAGAAAAGACAAATGGGGTAACCTCTAATGTGAAAAACTTTTATAGCAGAACTAAAACATATTTTCCATAATAAATTAAGACCATGAGAAGATTAGTTATTTGTATTATTCCTTTCTTATATGGTTTCCTATATATGAATGCTTGCTGAAACCCTTTTGGTCACACTGATAAATTAAGCATTGCTACTGTTAATCTAGATAAAGAAACATCAGATTACAGTAGTAGTTCAAAGAACTATATTAAAGCATTACAATCAAAAGGTAAAAGTGGCATTCATATCAAGAATAAAACCTATCATTTAAATATTCAAGATGCTTCTGGTATATACGCTGATAATAATTGAACAGTTGATAAGGCCGAAGAAGCTGTTAAAAATAATAAGTATGATGGTGTCATTATTGTTAACAAAGGTTTTGACTCAAAGAAAAAATTAATTTATCAAACATTTGAAAAAGATATTAGTGATTTAGTCGCTAATACCAAAACTTTTAATCAAGTAATTTTAGATATAAACAACAGCTTATCTAGTCTTAAAAATGATCCATTAGTAACTTTCTATAATTCAACTAAAAATTCTTATATCGGTCATGAAATGACTAATTTTGGAGCAGGTATTAGTACTTTTAACTTCAATACAATTTTACCTACTGCCCAAGATATTTATAATGGCTTACCTCAAGGCATTAAGAATATTGTGAAAGTGGCAGATATCCAAAACTTGTTGAATATGTTAGCTCAAAGCACTAATATTAATAACTTTATTGACACTTCAAATACCATTGGAGGTAATGTTGATACATATGGCTTTGGTCTTTCACCTTACTTTATGTGTATTGGTCTGTGAGCTGGTGCAATTACAATGATCTTTTTATTTAAACATAAAAGATATTGCAAAGGTGTAAATAGTATCAAGCACTACTTTGAAAAATCTTTGGCTTGAATTTGAACAGGTTGAATTCAAGCAATTATATTAGCAACAGGCGTCACAACTAAAGGTGTGAAGGTAGATGGCTCCATATTTAATAATTGGGAACTTTATTTAATGTGCATCTTCCTCTCAACAATATTTGTTTAATTGTTCAAGCTGTCGGTTATATCTTTAGATATAGTGATCTTGGGGAGTATGCGGCTGTCTTAATCCTAATCTTACAATTGATTTCATCATCTGGTACTTTCCCTGTTGAGTTTCAAAATAAGATTTTTGGCTGATTACACCCTGTGGTTCCATTCACATATGGAATTCAAGTAATAAGAGAAATGCTTTCGAATCCTGATGTAGGAAATATCTTGGCTTCTCTAGGAATTATGATTGATTTTCCTACAATTCTTATACCTATTTCAATTGCAATTAATTATAGATTTGACCGAAAAACCAAGATTCAAAAGAAAGATATAGTTGTGTATAAATCATTTGAAATTGAATTAGAGACCTTTTAAAAACCCACACGTTGGGTTTTTATTGTTTTTAACCAAAAGTAAAAAATTCTAAAAAACATTTTTAATTATTTTGATTTTTTTACTTTTAATAAAAATAATAAGATAAGATAAAAAAATATTTATAAGCAAGAAGAGGATATATGATGAAAAAAATATCACTAAGTTTTGGAGGACTTTTAGCAATAACAGCCCCAATTGTATCTGTTATTTCTTGTGGCCAAACAAATGGTACTTATTCTACATTTGTTGCAGCCAAGGAAAGCCAAATAACAGATGGTGGAATGACACAACTATTCCAAGCAAAAAATGGAGACATTTACACATCAGGAACAACAGCTACAAACAAGCAAGTTGTTGAAGTTAAGGCTGAAAACTCTGATAATTTTGTTGTTGCAAAAGGTGCTACTTTAACAAATAGTGATCATGCAATATTTTTCCAAGCGAAAAATGGAGACATTTACTTAATGTCTGAATCAAACCCTTTGGAAGTTAAGAGAACGAATTTAGATACCTTTGTTAGCTTATCAACTGTTATTGATAAAGGTCGAAAAGGAAAAAATTTTCAAGCTCAAGATGGAGATATTTATGTAGCTGGTAAATCAAAGTTTATGGTTTTAAAAAATGGTATAGGAGATGGTTGAGCTCCAATTCAAAACACAAACTTTAGCGATGGTGATGATTTTACCATTTTCCAAGCTAAAGATGGAGATATTTATACAATGGGGGGAACGTCAGCATTAAAATTTTAGTTGGTGGTTCAGGAGATGACTGAAAAGATGTTTCTTCAACAGACATAAAAAACGGATGAGATGGAACAATGTTCCAGGCGAAAAACGGAGATATTTATGCAATGGCTGCTGGTTCTGACCTAAAAGTATTAAAGGGTGGTACAGGAGACAATTAGACAGATACAAATGCTGGTATTAACAATGGAAAGCAAAGATTTATTTTCGAAAGTACATATGGACATATTTATGCAATGGCTAATGGTTCAAAATTATATGTTTCTGAAACAGGAAAATACGATTTTAAACCGGCTGCTGGTTCAAATATAAAAGATGGTTACTACGGCAGAATGTTTGAAGCTCAGAATGGCGACATATATGCAGGTGGCAATAACACCGGCTTACAAGTATTGCGTAAAGGTTCATCAACATGACAAGATATCAGTAAAGAAACAGGTATTGCTGATGGCACATTAATGCAAATTATGCACCAATTAACAATGGAAGACAAGAATCTCTAATGTTAAAAGATAAAGACACAAAAGATATTGATATTACAAGTAATAACAATGGAGTTATTGTTTCTCAATATCAAAAATAATATATTATTTCTTAAATTAAATTTTCATTATTTACTTTTAATTATTTAAGTTTAAGATTGGTTCATTTTATTAATGCCTTCAGCTAATTCTTTACGGTTTTCTCTAGGTAATGCTAAAGCTTCTAAAATTGGTGTTGAAGCAGTGTGGCCTGAAAGGATTCCAACTGCTAAACCTGATTTATCTTCTAAAAGGAGTTTAATAGCTCTGCGGCCCATTCTAGTAGCATTAATTCTTTCTTGAGGTGTTGGAGTTCCACCTCTTTGTAAATGTTGTAAAGAAAGTGCTCTTGTGACCATTCCAGATTCTTGTTCAACTACTTTAGCCACATCATTAATGTTAGGATAAATAAATTCAGAAGCAATAATGATGATTCCACGTTTACCTTTTTCACTTTGTGCTTTAACAATTTTTCCAAGTTCTTCAGGTGCCATAATGTTTTCGTTAGTCACAACTACTTCAGCTCCTGTAGCCATGGCTGAGAATAAAGCAAGATCTCCACAACCGTGACCCATAACTTCAATAATTCCACAACGATCATGAGAACGCATGGTATCTCTTACTCTTTCTACATTTTCAACAATAGTATTCAAAGCGGTATCATAACCAATTGTAAAATCGGAAGAAGTTATATCGTTATCAATTGTTCCCGGTAAAGCAATAGTTTTAACACCTAATTCGTGAAGTAATTGTGCGCCCATATATGAACCATCTCCACCAATTACAATTAAGGTATCAATACCTAATTTATCTAATTGAGCTTTAGCGTGCTTACGAGTTTCAAGTTGTTTAAACTCAACGAATCTAGCAGAACCAATTACTGTTCCTCCTAAAGATATAATTAAATCAATATCAATCTCGTCTGCAGAATGAATATTGCCTTCATATAATCCTTGATAACCATTGTAAACAACAAAAGGTTCAATATTATTAACTTTTGCTTC